>VMOF01000013.1:31477443-32029847 GCA_011764245.1 Trialeurodes vaporariorum
CCACTATCAAGAGTCTAAAAGCAAGACGTCTTGGATCGGTAGCCTTTTCATGGCCGTACCACTTTTATTAGGACCGGTTGGAAGCATACTGGTTGATAAATATGGTTGTCGAGCGATGACGATGCTAGGCGGGGTGATATCAGGAACCGGTTTTATTTTAAGCTCGGTGAGTACTACTATCGAGCAGCAGTTTTTAACGTTCGGAGTGATAGCCGGTTCCGGGCTAGGACTGTGTTACATGACGGCGGTCGTGAGTGTTGCGTACTGGTTCGACAAGAAGCGCACTCTAGCGACGAGTCTTGGAGCTTGCGGAACCGGAATCGGTACTTTCGTCTACGCTCCGATGACGACATTCTTCATCGAAGAGTACGGTTGGCGAGGTGCTATTCTCCTACTGGCTGGAACGTTCCTGAATCTGTGCGTTTGCGGCGCGGTCATGAGGGATCCGGAATGGTGGATTTTGGAACAGAGGAAATCGAACCGGATGAGCCGATCTAACAAATCCGGTTCGTCGACAACGTCCATTTCCGGTCGATCGGATTCGGATTTTCCAGGCGTCGAGGAGTTGAGGAGGATGCTGAAATCGGGTCAAACTCAGGAGTATGTGATGACAGAGATGATCACTTCAACAACGGATAAGAAGGTGACCATCGACCCGATACCTGAAGAGGAGAAGACCACAGAGTTGACCTCTCACGCGTATTGCTCCGTTGTCAACATTCCGACTTTCGTCAGGCAACAAGAGAAGGTAATATTTTATTTTTCATTTTATTTATTTATTTGACATTAGTGCAACAGCTTTGCTCAAAGCTCAGTACACGTCAGATACATAATTTTGCTTAATACTAGACGTAGCCACTGAAAAGAAGAATAAGAACAGTAGGTAAATATGATGTCGCAGGTGGCAGGCAAATCGCGATCGGCTTGCGATTTGCCCAGGCAAAGAGTAAGCAGCTTATTTACATCAGAAAAAATTAGATCAAGTGTAATGGTAACTTACATAATAAGTTGATCGAGATTTACTTTAGCTCATTTGAAAGCTAATAAGCTGACGAAAATGGTGATTTCATTAGATTTGGTCTATTTTTATTAGTTCTTGGCTTACGGTGTTTTAAATGAAGTGTTTTTGAACACTGTATTCAATCGATTTAAAAGTTCATAAAAAGAGAACCAGTTGAGGAAAACTTAATCATATCAGTACGACCGTTAGCTTATTAGCTTTAGAATGAGCTAAATCAAATCTCGGTATAATTATTTTGAACGTCACCATTATGATTGAGCTAAATTTTTCCTGATAGTAAATAAGCGACTTGCTCTTTGTCTATATAGGCGGATCGCAAGCCGCACGGAAAAAAAACTACGGTGAAATTAACCATACGATAGCTGATTTTGGCACCTGCTAGATGTTATGGCAATGTTAACCAAAAGTATACTATGTTTTGACTAGGTACTAGGTGATGTTACCTGATTGCGTGTCGAATTTACTCAAAATATCGGTAAATGTACCATACTTCTGGTCAAGTTTACCATAACATCTAGCAGGTGCCAAAATCAGCTATCGTATGGTTAATTTCACTAATCTTTTTTTTCCGTGCGACTGCGATTTGCCTAAGATTGCAATTTGCCTGCGACATATACACATAAGTAGAAATACAGTAGCTATTCATCATAAATGAGTACAAAAAGTTGTCTCTGGCTTTTACTTTAGTGGTTTTAAGAATTCATCCAGATTATAGAATGGATTTAGTTCAATATTCAACTTCTGGCCGAGCCAAATGTATTAACACGGAAAAAAAAGATTAGTGAAATTAACCATACGATAGCTGATTTTGGCACCTGCTAGATGTTATGGTAAACTTGACCAGAAGTATGGTACATGTACCGATACTTTGAGTAAATTCGACATGCAATCAGGTAACATCACCTAGTACCTAGTCAAAACATAGTATACTTTTGGTTAGCATTGCCATAACATCTAGCAGGTGCCAAAATCAGCTATCGTATGGTTAATTTCACCGTAGTTTTTTTTCCGTGAACCCTCTACCGCATAAATTATTTTTTCTCATGCAAATGGGCACCGAACCTTTTATAGTTCCTGGCAGTGGCGGACACAGGAGAGGGGGGCACGCCCCCTCAAAAGCCTTAAATTTTTCCTGTTTTCAACTACAAACAACCCCAAATTGTTTCCTGCCATGATTCAAATTTCATAGGCTTGCCCCCCTAGAAAAATTGTCTGGATCCGCCACTGGTTCCTGCGCTCAATTTTCCAAGAGTTTTGTTATGCAACACGATTCTTCTGAATTTCCGTAAGATTACAGGTAGTTTTTTCTTTGTTACCCGTAGGTAACATTTCGCGATACATGGTTGATTGACCTCGTTTATAGCTTGGTAAACCCGCAGGATGATTATAAAGTTGGGCAAATGGGACTCGAGTACCGATGCTGAATTGCCAAGTACTTTAAGTATTCGATTTAACTCTCGGAGTACATTTTATACTCGAGAAGAGGACCAGTGGCGGCTAGTGCAATTTGGCAACCATGCTTATTTGTCATTTAAACCTTTGCAAAAGTATCGATATCTTGGGGTGGAATTGCACCTCCTGAAGATCGATTGTTTTACACAGGATTAAATGGTTAGAATCCATCGTTGCCACATTGCACGAGCCGCCACTGAAGAGGACGGTTTTCGAACACCAATTTAAGTGTGATCCATGCTGATTTTCACAAATTAAATATCATTTCCGGTTAATGTTTTGTAGTTTGACTAAACAAAGCAAATCGACACTAAACGCTGGAAATTCACCTTAATGTATTCAAAGAATCGTCAAACATTTGGGCTTACCTTAATTTTTGCAGATTTTTATGTTTGCACAATTTTTAAGCTCGTGTAAAAGTCTTAATTTATTTTCTCTCTTTTTAATTCCTACCAACATTGCGAATAATACCTACTTGAGTCGGAACCCGATAGTCTTATATAATAATATAATATAAAAGTCAAAGCGATAAACTTAACCTAACCTAACCTAACCACATGTATAGTTCACGAGCTATATCTACCAATAGAGGGGCTATATGCTATATTATTTATTCACATAGAGCAAAAAGTAGGAAGAGCAGAGCCCCATGAAAAAAAAATCCTCTGCAGTAGCTCTGCCTTTATTTTTAAAAGAAGAATTGAACAAACACAAGTATTATTAAATTTCATACATATAATATGATTCATTTTACAGGTACCATTCGAGGTCCTTGAGCAACTGAGCAACAACAAACGTGTCTTCAACGTCATTCTGAAGAACTATCCGAGCTTGCTCTTGTGTCGAAGCATGAGCGATAACGGCGAGCTCCATCAAAGCGGAACCGGAAGCAACCCCCGACTTCCTGTCACCATGTCGCTTAAGGTCAAGCCGACCCGGAAGTGCCTCTCGCCACCCTCAGACTCAATTCAGAGCAACGAGCTACCCGCCTCCGCACTGCAGCAACCGCCCCAGAACGGTAATCTCTTGTCGGGCGATGGTGGAGGTGGGATTGGGAACGATGGAGGTCCTGGTAACTGTCAAAGCGCACAACCGACCGTCAATAGAGAGCCACCGGTGAGAGCGGATTCCGGTGGAAGCTCAGGCCCGAAACTTAGGAGACAGAATAGCGTCAAAGATTACCCATGCCACTATCTCAAAGATATCAGACTTCATAGGTTTGTATTACTTTACTATACAGGGTGTTAAGAAAAAAAGTTTCCACTGCGGTTTTTTCGAAAACGGCTGCGAATTTTGAAAAACCGCCAGACACGTGTCCAATAATATCAAGGGGGACCCATTTTGGGGGGTCATTTTTTTCAGCGCCCCCCTGGGAGGGGCGGGGGAGGGGGTCACTTCCGTTTTTCTTATGGAAGCCCTATTTTTTTATTTCAGTATCTAAAAGAGCATATAAAAAGAAACTTTTGGCGCAAACCGAAGGTCGATATAGTTTTTCGTTTTCGTTATATCGAAGGTCAAAGTTCGATATGGACCTATTTTCAAAAAATTATTACTCCACTTTGAGATACCGGAATTTAAAAAACTAGGGGTCTAAAATACTCCAAAAAACAAGACCATTTTAGAAAAAAATATGAATTTGACACAAATTTAGCCAAATTTATGCTTTTTAAGATACTGAAATAAAAAAAATAGGGCTCCCATAAGAAAAACGGAAGTTGACCCCCTCCCCCGCCCCTCCCAGGGGGGCGCCGAAAAAATTGCCCCCCCCCCAAATGGGTCCCCCTTGATATTATTGGACACGTGTCTGGCGGTTTTTCAAAATTCGCAGCCGTTTTCGAAAAAACCGCAGTGGAAACTTTTTTTCTTAACACCCTGTATACACGCTAGACGATTTGTATGACGCATGAGTGTGGTTATTTAACAGCAGCATTTTGCAATTTTTTTTCCTTGAATGGTTCTGTTGCTACAACAATATAAAACCTTGTTTCTTACGTAAAATTCGACAAAAATATCGATGCGCACATTAAACACGTTCAAAAACCACTCATTAACTCAGGAAATCACTTCAATTTCAAACAGCCCGCGCTACACTAGACACTTTTTGCACTGGCGTACTACTACATAGACGGAACCACCTACCGTGTGTATGTAAATTTTCTGGCTTACTTTCTTAAATCTTGAATGTTTGATGAAACTCCCATCAGTTGCCCAAATTTACCTAAACAAAGAGGATCTTGTAAACTTTTGCTACAGGGGATTGAAGAGTTGATTCTTGTATAAAAACCTGTAAAACTGACGATGAGTGCATTGAGAAATCACGAAATTCTCTCTCAAAATCGGGCTTAATGGCGGAGAGACGCAAGTATCATGGGAGATCCCTATCTAATTTGAGACATCTCTGTGTTGCCGTATAGAGAAAGTGACATGATAGACAGGAATCTCCCATGATACCTGCGTTGAACCGTCATTACGATCTAACCGTTATAGCAGTTATGCGAGTTTATTACTGAATTGTAGACTTTCTCAGTGTGATTTTCTTGATTTTCGCTGCTTTTTACATCAGATTGTACTAATCATTTGCTCCCAGCAAAAGTTTACAAGAGCCCCATTTTGTTGCTTCGCGGAAATGCGTGAATCATCGAAAACCAAGGGCGGGCGGGGGCAGGGTATAGTCTGGGTATTTGGCACCTTCAAACCTCCCTAAAAAAATTGCTTTGCATGTTTCGATAAATTATGCCTATCTCCTTGTAGATTTCCACCAGCAAAAGGATTTTAAAAAAGACCTGAATGCAAAAAAAAAAAAAAAAAAAATTTTGGCAGAAATACAGCCTGGGGCCATGAAATGCTGCTATGTTAATAAGCCACACTCACGCGCTCAAACTGACCTTAGAAGGGTTAATTTTTTGGTCGAAGGGGGGGGAGGGGCGGCGATCGCCCCCTTCACCCCGTATGTATCCACCAATGCGACGCATTTTCAAGGTTTATCCGAGTTGAAAGAACCTTATTCAAAATGAGCCATTTTGGCCCTGAGGAATTTGTTTTGGGTTATTCTTCCAATGAATAGAGCATCGTTTCGCGGTTCTAAAACTGGGTTTGTTTTTGTCTTAGCCCCTCTAGGAGCGGCGGGGGAGGGGGTCAAAGTTGAAACCTATTTTCGCCCATAACTTTTTACCAAATTAAGCTACGACTGTCAACTTTAAACCAAAATGTTCAACGTAAAAAGAGCTTTCTTTTGATGTATATGATAATGTATTTATCTCAATTTTCAAGGTAAAAATCGCAATTTTTCGTTTTTTACAAACCCAAAATTTTTAAAATTTGCAATTTTTAAAGATGAATACCATCTTCGATTTTTTTCAAAAACTATCGAAAAGAAAGCCCTTTCTTTGTTCTTTTAAATGGCGCAAAGTTCATTTGTCGGCAATGAATACTCTCGGAGATATGATCGGTCAAAGTTGGCAAGGTCGCGGAAATTCTTGAAATTTGCGCGCTCCTATTGTGTTCCTATTTTGCGCCTCCTTACGTACAGTCACGGAAGTTGAAAACGAGCTTATGCAAGTTGTCAGAATGACTTCTGCGCAAAGGGGGGTGGGTATTTTGGGTGGCGAAGGGGCATAATTATCGACGGAAATCGGTATGCAGCGTTGCCAAATGTTGTCGAAACTAACATACGTTATGTTATGTGTGGGAATACATACATAAAGTTGGATAGAATAGTCGGAATTTATGTTCTGAAATTTGGACAGCACATCTGAGAATATGGTTAGTGGTAAACTGACGAATGAGAGATTTTGCAAGTACTATGTATCTCTTGCCTGACAGCCGCCTGGCACAAGCAGCTTCGAAATTCATCGGCTCCGCTTATCTCCGCTAACTCACCTAAGTACAAATGGGATGACAGCTGATAAAAGTACTACCTTTATCAGACATGTAATGCACCGAATTGATACCGATGACATAAATTCCGACTATTCCATCCAACTTTATGTATGTATTCCTACACATAACATAACGTATGTTAGTTTCGACAACATTTGGCAACGCTGCATACCGATTTCCGTCGATAATTATGCTCCTTCGCCACCCAAAATACCCACCCCCCTTTGCGCAGAAGTCATTCTGACAACTTGCATAAGCTCGTTTTCAACTTCCGTGACTGTACGTAAGGAGGCGCAAAATAGGAACACAATAGGAGCGCGCAAATTTCAAGAATTTCCGCGACCTTGCCAACTTTGACCGATCATATCTCCGAGAGTATTCATTGCCGACAAATGAACTTTGCGCCATTTAAAAGAACAAAGAAAGGGCTTTCTTTTCGATAGTTTTTGAAAAAAATCGAAGATGGTATTCATCTTTAAAAATTGCAAATTTTAAAAATTTTGGGTTTGTAAAAAACGAAAAATTGCGATTTTTACCTTGAAAATTGAGATAAATACATTATCATATACATCAAAAGAAAGCTCTTTTTACGTTGAACATTTTGGTTTAAAGTTGACAGTCGTAGCTTAATTTGGTAAAAAGTTATGGGCGAAAATAGGTTTCAACTTTGACCCCCTCCCCCGCCGCTCCTAGAGGAGCTAAGACAAAAACAAACCCAGCTTTAGAACCGCGAAACGATGCTCTATTCATTGGAAGAATAACCCAAAACAAATTCCTCAGGGCCAAAATGGCTCATTTTGAATAAGGTTCTTTAATGAATGAAATTTGATATAACAGTATGATGATCATATTTTGTACATTTGTTGCATCCAGATGTCCTCATTTTTCCCTCTCCACTTTCTGCCAGGGCTGCCGTTTTGCGTATAATCAATACTATTTTTCAATTCATCGATGATTCCACCGGTTGAGAAAAGATTACACAGTTCAGTTCAGAGCATGACTGTGATAAACTAAAATACTCGCATCTGTAATCTTTTCTCAACCGGTGGAGTCGTCGATGACTTTAAAAAACTTGCGGATATTTTAATTAACCAACGGAGTTTCCACCGATTAAGGAAAAATTACAGATCAGAGTATTTTAGTTTATTACAGTCATGAACTGAACTGAGCTGTGTAATCTTTTCTCAACCGGTGGAATCATCGGTGAATTGAAAAGTAGCATTGATTATACGCAAAACGGCAGCCCTGCTTTCTGCCCTTCTCTTATTTAATGTGATGCTCCACCGATCCATGCCATTCCAGACAACATATGTCAGGTGCTACATACTGTTTTAATGAACGTAATTTTACTCGGAAAGAAATGAATTATTTAGAATGTTACAAAATACTGTGCGCAATAATGGGCATTCGTTCTGGGAAAGCCGCGGCGAAAAATGCGTCGTAAACAACAGAAATCTGCGAAAATAAATCTGAAAGTGCGAAAAAAGAACACCGCATGTTGCTCAGGCGTTCTCGGAATTTTTAATTCTCAATTTTTTACGCAACGCGTGACGTCAGTCGCTAAGTTGCAAAAAAAAGCTTGTCTAGTTCCACATCATGTTTCCTACACTCTCACGTGACATCTTCATATTACTGTCTCGCTCTCATTGCTAAAACCGTTTACAGATATAGGCGGAACTAGGAATTTTTCTGGGGGGGGGGGGGGGGCAAAAAACTAATCATTTTTTTTTTTTTTTTTTGCTTCTCAAGCGTTTGATCCCGGATCAGTGTTGCCAGATTGGGGTGGAAAAGTCGTACGTTTTACATTGACTTAAATGGGGGATCCCTCGATCTGGCAACACTGTCCCGAATAACTCCGACCATCAAGATCCTTGATGCCCCTCTATCTTTTCTAGGCAAACTATGGGGGGTAATACAATTTTTTCTCCTCAAATTTCAAATCCCATGGCCAAATAAATTACTAATATTTTTTTTGTTTCCAAAATTTTCTGGGGGGGGGAAGACTTCTAGAGGGGGATTAGCCCCTTCAGCCCCATACTCCCATGGTCTTCACTAGCGGAGCAAAGAAATAGTCCTTCTCCCTCTTTTCCCATTAGGACGCATGTGCTAGAAACAAAGGCGGATCTAGCAATCTGGCAACTGTGTATCATTCCTATTTGAATGCATGTGAAACAATCGATTAGTGAAAGAGCCATGAACCCCTCAAGAATCGATTCTTTCTCATACGTTCAAATGGGATGCATTCATGGTTGCCAAATTGCTGGATCCGGGTAGAAAAGGATAGCAGATGACGTGAAAATCACGTGACAGTCCCTTATATGTCCTTTGCTATCACACGCATTCTTATGGGGGAAGATAGAGAAGGATTGATTCTTGGATCTGCCAGTGACGGTCTCATCTTTGCCTCTATCTATACGACCATCTATACCCATCATCCTCCTTTCCGACGATAGCGGCTCCTCCTACAATCAGTGGCTCGTGAAATGCGATATATCGATGTCCACTCCATTTAAAACTATAGAAAAGTATCGATCTCTCGGGGGTTCAATACGTGTAACGTTCTAAACGTGTAATTCTACTTTTATTATGTTCCTACTTATAATCATTAATTAATTGACCTGTACAATTAGCCTTACTGTGCTTGTTTAAAATGTACCAATTTTGAAAAATAAAAAAATAAAATAAATAAATCAATTGCACCCCCTAACGATCGATTCTTTTCCATAGTTTTAAATGGAGTAGACATCGATATATCGCATTCCATGAGTCACCACTGCCTACAATCCATCTGGCAACCATGCTTCTTTGCTATTGAAACCTATGTAAAATGATCGATTCTAAGTTAGACGACATGACTCAAGGGTCATTTTACATATAGGTTTAAATTTAGAACATCCGATGGTGCCAATAATTTCATGACCCGCCACCGCTTCCCGAATATTACTTTACAAATATATCTTAATGCTATTCTCTTTCCAGGAATTCATTGATGCATCGAGGTGCCATGCTCAACATTCAAAAATATCACATGAGAGCCTCATCTTGCCCAAATATTTACCGAAACTCTATAACGACCATAGCAAAAAACACTGAATCGGTAAGTCAACAAGCACGAGCGCAACGAAAAATAAACTCTCTGTCTCTCTTTTTTTTTCTCCATCGAAACATGCATGGTATGTTAGACAAAGACTAGGGGATAAAGATAAAACCCCCTCTTTCCATCCTTTTTCTACTCACACATTCAAATGGGTAAATGAGAAAGACAGAAAAGATCTTGGTTGCGCCTCTGTAACAAGATATTAGAGATAACAACTCCAAACCGAAGTGCAGTCGCCCTCATTGAGTGCTTCTCGTTCTCGGTCGTGTCGTCTTGCGAGCCTTTTCATTGCGCCTTCATTTTCGGAAGTATGCAAAAGCGATACCGCCACGTAGTAATAGTTAACTACCCACTATTGTGACAGATTGCGAATCTCACCCATGCTACTACTATTCAACATTTTGTATGGACTTCGTCCACAATATGAACGCCCTTGTAAAGGACAGTATGCAGACGAATAGAGATAAATATATTTTAAAGATTAGGGTTATATTACTCGATGTGTGTCGTGTGATGTAAGGTGTAGTATTTTTTTCATATAAGATAGTGAATGGTGCCAGCAGTTTGGCGTATCGCTTACGTTGACATGATATTCTCGCGATTGTAAAATGGGCAATTTAGATTGCGTGTATGGTTTAGTGGTTAGAATTTTTGGGCTGCTGAAGCAAGTAACTCCATTTTTAGTAAAAATTATCATCGGCAACCGTACAAGGTGTTACTTATTTTTTAAAAAGGTATAATACGAGGCGTTGTGCACATCTTCAAATGTTTCTTGTGTCAAGGAAAAATACCTACTTCAAGACATTTGGAGGGCGGTTTTTTTTTGTTTTTTTTTTTAAATCCCTACCTCGAAGGGTCTAAAGTCGTGGTAATAGGATAATATGCATTTGTGGGCGTTTCATACACTTTTTCTTCATTTTCCTCTCTTCTTAAGCTTTATTTACAAAAGATTAATGTACAATTGTAATATAAATAAAATAAATATCCACTAAGACGAGGCTATCAATCTTGCCAGATTACACATTTGTTAAGACAAAAAAAAAATTAAATCACTACAATTTGACTAAAATTCAGTGGCGGCTCGTGCAATTTGACAACCATGCTTTTTGTCATTTTAACCCTTTAATGACCGGGTTAGTTCAAGAGAACACCACTCTCCCGTTTATAAAAAGAAGCAGGTAGTTAACTATTCGTACTCGGGGGAGTTGGAATTGCCTATACGACGCATGGAAGGCGCCCGATAGTCCTTATCTCGTATTCTCTTCTCGTACGTATTTTCGTCGATAAAATCTTATTTATCCGGAATGAGGGCTGAAATAATATGAAATAGACTAGAAGAGGAAAACGAGTATTCTCAGGCTTGGCCCATAAGGGCTTAACCTATGCAAAAGTATCGATTTCTTGGTGGTACGATTGCACCTCCTGTTGTTGCCGTGTTCTGTTGTTGCAACCGTTGTTGCCGCATCTATCAATGGGTCTGTTGCAAACTTTTGCTACAACGATTAAGAGTGTTTCATCTAATGTAAAATCGCCTGAAAATTCCATAGTTGGAATCAGAAAGTCATAAAATGCAAGAATAAACTCACAAGAGGCGTTTAATGAAATCCAAGATGTCGGAGAAATATCGGAGCAATTTGTATGCATGCACCACGAACATCCAAGGATAGCCAACCTCACAATATCGATCACAACCAATCACAACGTAAACAAACGCATAACCTCTACCTCCAGCGAGGTTGTCAAAGTTGGCCATCCTTGGATATTCGTGGTGCATGCATACAAATTGTTCGATATTTCTCCACCATCTTGGATTTCATTAAACGCCTCTTGTGAGTTTATTATTGCATTTTATGACATTCTGATGCTATCAATGGACTTTTCACGCGATTTTATATTAGATTACGCACTCTTAATTGTTGTAGCAAAAGTTTGCAACAGACCCATTGTATGCTGAGAGAATTTGTACATGATGGCTAACAATAAGTTGATTCCATCGCTTGTAAACTATTATATTCGTTTGTTATGTTTCAGAGAAAATGTTGCGGTGAATGGACGGATGTGTTTGCGGGTCTTGTGGACTTTTCGATGTTTTTGGAATTGCACTTTTTGCTCCTCTCCGTCGCAACTATCCTCCTCTTCACATGGTTCATAGTTCCTTATTTCTATCTGTCCGACTTCGTCATCAACAGCGGCATGTCTGATTCTCAAGCCTCCATGCTGCTCAGCGTCATAGGTGTAGCCAATACTATCGGGATGGTACGTATGTTTGCAAAACATGAATATGTAAATACTAAGTGATCCTGATAAAGCGCCGCGCCGTTCTTACCTTAACTTGCCAAAAGACCGATTGGAAAACTATTTTTTTCAATCGGCTCTCATTTGAAGTTGGACTAATTTTGCCACGAAAACAATGGGGCTCTTGCAAACTCTTGCTGTAAGGAAATGAATAGTTTAATCGAATGTAAAAACCAGCAAAAGTCACGAAAATCACACTGAAAAAAATCTAAAATTCAGTAATAAACTCCAGGGGCGTGCCGGGGGGGGGGGGGTTACTCTTGCCCCGGGCGGCACTCTCTGGGGGCGGCAAAATCAGGATGCTCAACCAAAAAACTAAAAGTTATCGAATTTCAAAATGAATTTTAGAGGGCGGCAAAATCAGTGTGTAAAAAGCAAAATAAATAAATAAATAAATAGGATGGCGTTATTCGGTCGGTACGGTACCGACGTCTAAGCCGTTATTCGTCGGTACGGTACCGACGTCTAAGCCGTTATTCGTCGGTACGGTACCGACGTCTAAGCCGTTATTCGTCGGTACGGGAAAACTTTTTTCTACCGCTAACTGGATCAGGTTAGGTCGGTACTGGAGTGTATTTTTAAGAATTGCAAATTCAATAATAAACTTTTTTACAAGAAATGAGGGTACTTAATAAGGAATCGTTTTAAATGTACTCGAAACTGAATCATGAAAATTTCTTTGGTTTATTGAAATCACGTCAAATATAACAAGTAGGTATGCAAACATGCGAAAAAATACATACATGGTCAAATTAGAAAAAAGTTCATACAACAAGTAGGTGGGCATTCAAGTACAAAAAACATACATTGACAACATTTTTGAAAAAAACTTATTTAAAATCTAATGGCATAGCAGCCGAAACATTATTCACAGTCGTTTAGCTCTTTTTCGTGTCGTGGGTCCACAATATTCGTTACGGTTGGCACTAGGGTTAGGGGTTGGGCTAGGGCTTGGGTTAGGCTCAGGGTTAGAGTAAAGGTCGGAATCAGGGTTGGAATCAGAATCTGGTGGTGGTGATTTGCTAAGATGCTTCTCTTATTACTGAGCTAGAGTCCCTTGATGGAAATATTGTATAGGGAGTACCGACACGACGCTTTATGCATTTTGACAGGAGTCGATTTTGTCGACCGCGTGAACGCATTCGAAGGTTAAGTTCGACAGTGGACCAGTGGTGGACTGGCGGATTTGCCGGCATTCCGGTCCGTTCCCATACGTTCCTCTACGAATCGACTCCTTTCGTGTGGAGCCTTCGATGTCGTCGACTCCTGCTCGACTCCGTGAGAGCCTAAAACCATCGACCAATCACAACTCGTTGAGCTCGTGTCGGTACTCCCTATACAATATTTCCATCAAGGGACTCTACACTGAGCAAGCCGTGTAACTGTAAACATGCCAGGTACTTCACCTCACCAAAACGAATTGACCGCCTCAGTTAGCCGGAAAAAGCGCAAAATTTCCCTAGGTCTCGTGTGTTGACTGTGATAACGCGTGAGGTTGATAAATAGTAGAGTCAGTACACCGCGGTCACGCACTACGTTATCGCGGTTCCTTCTCATAATGACAAAGGATTACTACAGATGGCGTTAGCTTGTCGGTTTAGCGGTATAGAAAAAAGGTTTCCGGTAAAGCCAAGTTAGCGGTAGAGAAAAGTTTCCCAGTTTAGCCAAGTTAGCGGTAGAAAAAAGTTTTCCGGTACCGACGAATAACGGCTTAGACGTCGGTACGGTGTACCGACGAATAACGGCTTAGACGTCGGTACCGTACCGACGAATAATCACTTCCAAATAAATAAATAAATAAATAAATAAATAAATAAATAAATAAATAAATAAATAAATAATAAATAAATAAATAAATAAATAAATAAATAAATAAATAAATAAATAAATAAATAAATAAATAAATAAATAAATAAATAAATAAATAAATAAATAAATAAATAAATAAATAAATAAATAAATAAATAAATAAATAAATAAATAAATAAATAAATAAATAAATAAATAAAAATAAATAAATAAATAAATAAATAAATAAATAAATAAATAAATAAATAAATAAATAAATAAATAAATAAATAAATAAATAAATAAATAAATAAATAAATAAATAAATAAATAAATAAATAAATAAATAAATAAATAAATAAATAAATAAATAAATAAATAAATAAATAAATAAATAAATAAATAAATAAATAAATAAATAAATAAATAAATAAATAAATAAATAAATAAATAAAAGTCATCAAATTTATAATTTTGTTCGCGGAGGGCGGCAAGATTGCATTCTTGCCCTCCCCCCCTCTCAGGAAACCTCGGCACGCCCCTGATAAACTCACAAAACTGCTCTACAGGCAAGATCGTAATGGCGCCTCAACGCAGGTATCATGGGAGATTCCTGTCTAATTTGTCACTTTCTCTACGAAAACACAGAGATATGGTCTCATTTTAGTTAGGAATCTCCCATGATACCTGCGTTGAATCGCCATTGTGCCCGATTCTGAGAGTGAATTTCGTGATTTTCAGTGTACACATCGTCATTTTTACAGGTTTTTCTGCAAGAATCAGTTCTTCAATCCTGTGTAGCAAAAGTTCGCAAGAGCCCCATTCGTCCTTGACCTTGCAGTGCTCCATGTTAGGCACCAAGAACAATTAGACTTATGTTAGTTATACATTACATAATTTTCAAATTCGTTCCGCAGATGCCCTCAACATTAATGTTATTTTTTCTCTATTAGAGAGGAAGTTTTGAGTTTTAGTTGTTTCCATCTGTTTTCACGTGACATTTTACTGTAGAATCAATTATTTCTGCCTTCACAGCAAAAGTGTGCAACAGACCCTGTATTGCCAGATCTTGCTACTCTTCCCATAAGAACACATGGAAAAAAGCGTGCAATTTGGCAACAATGTGTACTGTCTGAATTTAAACCCATGTGAAAGGTTGAATGCGAAGGTGTTCACCGAACACCCAAGAGTTCGATCTTTTTCATGGGTTTAAATGGACAAACTGCAACGTTGTCAACTTGCACGCTTCGCCACTGGGGAAATGCCGTCGGATCTGGCAATACCGATACAGATCTATTGCACTGAGAGAAATCACTTCTTTAAAAACAAGGAAATGCATTTTTTTGTGTGACCGTTTTCCTTGCGCGAAGTAAAATTCTGATTGCATGAAGGAGACACCACTATCACAACACGAAATCTTTTACTTGTCGCAGCAGACATTTTCCTTGGGATATAAGGAAATGGGCTGGCTCCTTCGTCAATAATTCACTGTACAGTTTCTTTAACACAAAATAAATACACCTTGTATTAAAAAAATGGGCATTGCATGGGTTATCATGATTCACCAGATCATTCGCAAAAATACGCTTCAGGGATGATTATGATTTAATTTCTTGGGTCTGCTTTTGTTCAACAGGTGTCCCTCGGATGGGCCGGCGATCAACCATGGATGAACGTGACCAAAGTTTATTCGGTTTGCCTCTGCCTCTGTGGAGTATCGGCCGGACTTATGCCTCTCTTCGTCAACAATTATTGGGCTCTGCTAGGAGTATCGGCCAGTTTCGGCATGTTCTTCGCTTCGAACTACTCCTTCACGCCGACAATACTGGTCGAGCTCATTCCCCTGAACAGATTCACGACTGCCTACGGTCTCATCCTCCTTTGCCAAGGCATTGGGAATCTTCTCGGACCTCCATTAGCCGGTAAGCCTTCCCCCCTCCCCTCCCCTCCAACAGGTTGTTGCTCATTTTTTAAAAGATGACTTATACTCCAGATTAGAGTCCCTATGAAAGAGTCAAGACACTTGAACAGAAGTGATGAAGAAGGGGTCTGAAGAGTCTGAAGGCGCGCCTCTTGTTTACATTTTTATCCAACGATATTCCCGTCAAAATATTATTTACTAGCAGGCTGCCCGGCTTCGCTCGGCTCCAACCGCATAGAGGTGGATCTGTCAACCTTATGCCTCAGCCCTTCATTTTGTTGAAGAAGGTATCATTTTTTTTTAACAATGACAATCAATACAATTTTCAGGGACCAAATAATGTTCGGTCCCGAGCGTAACTTGCGTAAGTTCTCTGATTGGTCAAAACCGCACGCAAGATGCACGCAATTCAATGCTCGGGACCGAACATTATGTGGTCCCTGGACGTTAAGAGTCTAATGTTTTCCGCAACTTTAAAGAAGAATCTGTTTAGTGAATCAACACCAACCAAGTTAGCGATCTATGATAACTTCCGAGACATTTAAACGCTTTCTTTTTGTAGGAATCGTAGTATCATCTTAAGGCGTAGGCGTGAATATTTCATTGTGATTAGTCGTTAGGTTACAGTCTCCATAAGAGCTAATGTGACATTGGTTCATACCCCCGCGCGGGGAAGTCCCATCAGCCCATGCTATGACTGGCTCCACTTTTCCCCCGTGCAAAGAGATAGCAGAGGCGTTCGAAACAGACATTTTAAGTTCTCTGTGGACACTGAGTACGGGTCATCCTGTCGAACGATGCGCGCGCGCATTAGAACTCAAAAGCAACACAACTGACTACCACACTCACAATCAGTCGCACAAAAAGCTTTTTCAGTCACGCTGCACAAAAACTGCATTTATTCTTCTGTGTCCCGCTTAGCGTCTCGCTGGGCAACAGCTCAAATTTTGCTGCATGTGATTTTAGTTGAAGGAGGGGTATGAGCGCACCCAGGATTTCAGTATGGGGGGCATGCTGTCATTTCATATGGAGGGTCTGGGGGGCACCCCCGGCTGATGGGGGGTCCAGGAGTCCTCCTCCAGAAAATTTTGAAAATTTAGACTTCGAGAAAAATGAAATTTTCCGCGACTGTGCTGAAAAAAATTACAGAAATATCTTAATCTCCAATCATGCTGATAGAAATACGGAGTCTTCAGGAAATCTGGATATCAGAGAAAGATAGAGCGAAATTAACAATTGCGGATATTTCTGTCGGGAAAGATGTGTTCCTCCAAAGAAAACGATATTATGAAAAATCATGACATTGATAAACTTTTTTTAAACTCATTTCCTTTCCTTTATTTTTTTCTCTCTTCCTCTCTTCCTCATTTTTTCCTTGCCTTTCCTCATTTTGTTCTTGCTATATGGGGAAAGGGGGGGGCTCCGGCCCCTCTGGGTGTGGCCCATGAGGAGGAGGAGGAAAATGAGAGAGAGAGAGTTCAAGCCGACAGGAGTGAGAGAGAAGATAGAGAAAAAGTTAAAGTGATAAAAAAATAGAAGAAGGTCATGGATTGAGAGTGGTTGAAGAGATATAAAGATGGTAAGGGGGGGGGGGGGGGTGCAGAGGAGTTTTGCCAACGCGTGGGCGAAATTTGAAAACCGATGATCACGGAGGGTGGAAGAAGGGTTGAGGGTGGTGGGAGAGTTGAGGGTGGTGGGAGAGTTGAGGGTAGAGGGAGGGCTAAAGAGGAAAAGAGAAGGGCCTATTCCAATTTGTAGTCTTAAATTTTGATTGTACCAATTAAAATTGCACCCAAGTCTAATTTTTATTTATGCTAACCACGGACTGTTGGATTTTTCTGGGCTGAATGTATCTCTAATGCTCTACTCTAAGCATCTGAATGCATCATGGGGGATTAATCATGAGAACTTTGAAGGAGTCCATTGAGAGGACAACAATGAGATTCAGCATCTCTTTGGAATTTACGTAAACTATATCAGAGAAGCGAACGACCCTCACCTCCGAAAAAATGAGCTCCTAAAACACATGAAAGAAGGGAGGGGCGTCAATTAATAGAACCGCGTATCGAATTGCTTGGACTGAGTTGGACCATATCGGTTGTTAGTGTCAGTTGTATCCAAAGACATTACAGAGGAAACTAACCTCTCTGCTATCTCATATCATGGGAGAAAAGTGAAGCCGGTCAGCGGTCATGGCACGGGCTGATGGGCACGACACTTCCCCGGTTAGTTGCAAATCACGTATGTTGCACAGTATGGAATATACATTTTAATCGAAAATTGGGACCAATTTAAGGAGCGTCGGTTCTTGAAAAATCGAAGTTAACGATCGGTCGGTTATTGTTTACTTTAGCGTCCATAACCTCTTTGCCGTACTTTCTATCGTAATATCTCGCGGATACATTCACCGAAACTTTCGTTTACGTTCGTCGCAATTTTAACTTTGACATGAACTGAATATCATATCTTAGTACTTTTAAAACTTAAAGTAATTAGCATTCTTTTGAATCAGTTTTACGTCTCGGCTCCATAAGCCGCAATATTATTTAGGTTCATACCCCCGAGCGGGGAAGCCCAGCCCATGAAAGTAAGCGGCTTCAATTCTCGCCGCTAGGGGCCAGTCTTCCTCTACAGGGTGTGTACAAAAAAAGGAGCCAGGCTGCATACGTCAGAAATATCAGGAAAAAAATTAGGGGCTGAAAATTGGCAACCGTGTACATTTTAGTTGAATTGTGTATTTTTATTTGGAAACTACTTGCTTTGTAGAGTATTTTAAATTCGTAGTTTTTTTTTACTCGGACCTGTTTTGGAGGAGTTATGATTTTTTGAAAATTGGCCGTAAGCGTTTTTGAGGTTCGATATTTCGAAGACAAAAATCGATAATGACTTAAGGAATTTTGCGCTCTTCCCAAATCTGCAATAAAAAAATATATTACAGCCCAATTTATGGGGTCGGCGCCCCCGTTGCCCCCCCCCTGGAAGACGCCGAATATAAAAACCCTCCTAAAAATGTCCCTCTTTAAATAAGCAAACACGTGGTTGAGCTTTTTTCAAAATACGAAGACGTTCGCGAGTTGTTCGACTTTAACGCCTTAACGACATATTGTGTACGGCTGTTATGAACGTAGATCCAGGTTTTCTCATCATAAGATACCTCTTTCTCACCCCTCCCGCTAGATCTTCCATGTATTTTGACCCGCTGATTTCAAATTCGGCCTTGGTTTTTACTCAAAACTCATACTTTTTCCAGAACATCGAATTTTTTGCTAAGAAGGCGTAATTTCGAATTTACGTAAAATATAGGATAGTTTCATGAAAACTGATAGCATTTTTGAAATCAGCATCTTAAAATACATGAGATAGCGATGGTGAGGTGAAATGGTAGGCGAAGAATTATTCTAAAACACTAAAAATGAGTAAAATTAACACTGATGGATGGTGAATGTCGCGGACACATTATGTCGTTTTAGATGCTTACTTGAGTTATTCAGCCTGGATTCTCTTTTGTTCACCCTGTATAATGTCTTTGGTCGACTTTCGTTTGTGGCCCGCGATACAATATCCAACATAACGAAGATTCGGAGCGTAGACAAATAGTGCCCGAAAATCAAATCGTCTCTCACATAGTCCACGTAGAAATACCAGAGGATCAGACAACACGGCGACGGTTGCCATTCTTCTCCGGTAACCTCACCGAACAAACAATATTCATCGACACAGGAGGCAGATCCGACACGACCCGGCAACGCGGTTTCATCCGAGGCGAACTCGTCGTAGCGTTGCCACGGGCGACGATTAACGTTACCCCGAGACTCGAGCTCTCCACAGTCATTCCGGGGTCCTCACCGGGACCGTTTCGCGCCCCTCCCGACCGGAGGGTCCATCCTCCCGATAGAGACCCCCACCCTAAGTGTGGGCCTACCCGCCGCGCGATCACACGCGCAATCCCGGGCCCGCGGGCCCAACCCTGCGGTCAGAAAATTGGAAAAACCGCAAACCGAAAAACGCCCCTCCCGGGTTCCCCAGGGTGATTCCTCGAAAACGAAAAGATGACCCACCCATTTCAGATCCTCGGCGATCACGCGGAAGGGGCGGCGAGGTCCTAGGACGCTAGGCCTCGCTCCTGACCCTGTCCACAAAATTTTCGGTCCGAAGCCACTTTTCCGGTCGCCCCTCCCTCCCCGGGCGCCAGAACGGACCGAGAGACCACTCAGAAAACGCGGGACGACGGGGCGGATCGAAGGGACCGAAAGCGGAACCGACAGGCCGAACGGGGCGGCGACCAGCGCGGAAAAACGGTTCTCGGAAAACCGCCCCTCCCGAGAACGGGGGGGCCGCAAGAGGGTCGGTCTCGGGGGCAGAGGGAGCGCGACGGAGCGGCGGACACGTGGGTCGGGGCGAAGGACCGCGGAACTCAACGGATAGCGGGAACGGGGCCGAAGAACGGGAGCGCCGGGGGACCGAACGACAACTTTATTATATAGATACATGAATTCGTGTGTAAGTAATCTTTGTTAGGTCAATCTAACCTTCAATGGGTCTGTTGCAAACTTTTGCTACAACGATAAAGAGTGTTTCATCGTATGTAAAATCGCCCGAAAAGTCCATTGGTGGCATCAGAAAGTCATAAAATGCCATAATAAACTCACAAGAGACGTTTAATGAAATCCAAGATGGCGGTAAAATATCGAGCAATCTGTATGCATGCACCTTTAACATCCAAGTATTGCCAACGTTGACAACCTCACAGCTTCAGAGGTTATGTGTTTATTTACGTTGTGATTGGGTGTGATCGATATTGTGAGGTTGGCTATCCTTGGATGTTCGTGGTGCATGCATACAGGTCGCTCAATATTTTACCGCCATATTGGATTTCATTAAACGTCTCTCGTGAGTTTTACACTGCATTTTATGTCTTTCTGATACCACTATTGGACTTTTCACGCGATTTTACATGAGATTGTACACTCTACAGCGCTGTAGCGGAAGTTTGCAACAGACCCATTACCGTTAGCTTTACTATCTGTTTTTAATTTACAGCGAAGAGCAATGCGTGCATTTTATTCTGTTCTGAACTTACTTCCGTCAATTTCAATAAAAAATTTCATCAGTATAAACTAAAAATGCCGAAAGTTTCCTCAAAGCTGGGCGGCTGGGAAGATGGTTCCATGAAGATGTAAACAAAAGGAGCGCCTCCAGGTTTCATCGACCTGTCATCGACCTCTTCTTCTTCTTCAGTTTCCAGCAGCCAATCAGAGATGGAACCTCGTATGGCGAGACTCTTTCATACATAGGGACTCTGCTCCCACCAGCTCCCACACTGAAAAGACATACACTGACCCACGGCTTGTTCACATTCCGTGTAGTAGGAAAACTACGTGGACTAGTCGTGATGGTCGTAGGCCAGTTGACCAGCACACCAGCCCAAGAGTTTCTCGCTCGCCGAAACGTAAACAAACAGTGGGCCAGTGTATGACTTTTAGCAATGAAGGCGCTCAGCAAAATTTAACATTGGAGAGATACCTATAGTGCCATATCTGAAGTATAGGTAATCTTTGTTAATTTTTTAAAATGTCAAAATTCGAGGGATTCAATTGCGTATAAACCAGAGACAAATTGAGACGGAGCACTACGCTAAAATACACAGGGTAGATTTGAGGCACACTGAATTTTCGGGGATTCAACAAAATAACATGTAAAACGACATAGTCAACAACTTTTGATGTCGCATGGTGTTGAACGGTGACATTCGGAAAACACGGTGGAGATGGGCGAGAAGGAAAGAGGAGGGTGCTCACCATTCAACACCATGCGACGCACAGTGTGGACATTTGTCGATCTAGCTATTCAAAATTATATAACTTTTGAAAAAATGCAGCTGAGGAAACGAAACTTTGGGGATTTATCACCATTAGGGTAGCCTATATTTAGGTAATTTTTTATATTTTTGCGGACCCCTCAAAGGGGAGCAATGGGGCCCCCCCAATTCCCCCCTTACAAATTATCATCGGTAACCCCTATATTGTGACACATCAATCAAAACTGTGTAAAAAGTAGTGCATTTTCGTTTAAACCGGAGGTCGCTATCTCTTTTTGTTTCAAAGTTATTGTCGATTAAAGTTTCATTTTGGATAAAAAGTTCCCATTTAGAAATTCAAAATTCTATAATTTTGGAAAAATTACAGATAGGAGAATAAAACTTTGAAGATTTGTTACTAAAATGGTAGTCTATCTTTGTAAAAGTTTTTTTTCGGAGGGAAACTATCCAAGGGGGGCTCGGGCCTTCGACGCCCCCCCCCAAATATATTTAATCGGGAACTTATAGGGAATAAAATTATAAAGCTCATAAGAGGGTTTATGACGGAACGTAAATTAGTATAATATGAGTATATTATAATATACTATTTTTCTTTGATGTTAAGTGTAACTTGAGTCAAATTGTGGGGAGAGGGGTGCTGGAAAAATAAATTCAAGAATAATTCTTGAAAATGCAAAGTCATCAATAGGGTTTTACGGGAAAATTATTTAGTCAAATTTTGTTAATTTTTTCATTATATTTTACCAGTGACTGTCCCCTCTCTTTCATCAAATTACTTTTATCAAAATCAGAGTCGCGAAAATAGAGAAAGTCACAATAATTTAATCCGTAATCAAGCATATTGTTCCTATAATTTGCGTCATCACAGGTTGAGCGGGACATTTGAACAAATGAAGTATCAGATATATCGGTATTAATACAAAATATTTAATTCAGTTATAAGAACTATGAAAAAAATTAGTCAATTTCTGAGCCTGATGAGTCAGCGGCGGACGCAGGATTCTTTTTGGCACGGGCTTGCACTGATGAGCGTTTGACTGAAAATTGTTCCCCTCTTCCTCTCCACCCCTAAAAGTCGGAGGTCTGGGGGGCTATAGCCCCCTTTAACCCCCCCCCCCCCGCGTTCGCCACTGTTCAGAGGTATTGGTGGCATCAACAAGGCTTCTGTCCTCCTCGCTTGATGAATTTTCGCTGTTTGGTCAATTTTCACGGTGCAATTTCTCTCTGAAAACAAGGAGAAAAACTAAGTTTATTTCATTTGCGCACATTTGCGCAGTGGGAGACAAAAATAGCTGAAAAGTAGATGAAATTACCTTTCTTTTAGAGCAAAAACGGTAGATGGTACAAAATGGTACAACAGAAAAAAACTCTGCTGAAACTTGTCATATGTCAAAAATACACTAAAATTTAGACTAATTATAGAATGTAAATTATCCTAAGATTAAAAAACTTACCTTCCATGGTTTTTCCTCCTTCTACTTACTTTGAAGAACACGAAAAAAAATCTATGACTCATTTAACATTTGCTTTGTTTACATTAGGCCTATTCTATCAAAACAAGTGTCACGGGTGAAAATAGAGATACTTACCTGTGTTAATTGAACTTCGAACTCGGCTGGTGCACTTGTCGTCCGGTTTTAATCAAAACAAACGTTAGGTATGTCTTATCTAGACATCTTTGAAGTCGAAAAGCAAGCGCACAGTGGATTTTTTCGATCTTCATTTTGAATAGCTAAAATACACGTATGTCCACACTGTGCGACGTTGACTGTTGTTTTATTGAGTCCGCGAAAATTCAGAGTGCCTCTGCTGCAGCCAGTTAGCGCTCCGTCTCTATTTGTCTCTGGTATAAACGGAACTAGAGTATACTATAAGACCCGAGTATTCTCGACGACGCCATGTTCGGTTAGCGAAATCGACCGCGCGGTTTTAGAAGACAGTTTTGGCGCGTCGTTCAAATAAGACGAGGCACGCTTCCCCTGCTCGATTAACTCATTTTGCTGTTTCAAATATACAATCACGATTAATTTCGTACCAAAAAAACGACCAATTACTTAATACGACACGACGACTGAAGAAACGCGATTGCTCACTCGATGTTTACATTCCTGATATGCTGATCGCCGCCATTTTCGGTTAGCCTCGGCTCTCTCATAAGTAGCATTGATCGGGAATACTCGGGTCTTATAGTATACCTACTCTAAACGGAACCACCGTGTTTATGTGAACACCATACCGCAAAATATGTTGGATTTTCTTTTTAAATGTGTGATATTTTTGCTGTCTGGTTTTTTTGGTGCATCGAAGATCACACAATAGAAGACAAGAAATGTATGTATCTAAACGGAAATATGTAAAAAGTTTGTGTATAAGCTACATATATATATATTATATATATATATATATATATATATATATATATATAATATATATATATATATATATATATATATATATATATATATATATATATATATATATATATATATATATATATATATATATATATATATATATATATATATATATATATATATATATATGAATGTTTACATCAACGCTGTAGGGGTCCACCCAGAGATAACTAAGCTAAAGAGATATGGCAGAACTGCTCAAAACTGTTAATCGACTCCTACGAAGTAGGCAAACTGGCATACGATCTGGTGGACCATTTTTGTAAACAATTCTGAAAGTAACCGAAGTGCGTTCGGCTGGCAGTAAATGACTTTGGACTAAAGTTTTAGTGGTTATTTTGGTGGTTAAATTTTTCCCTTGACATTTTCCATCTTATCAACGTGTTTGGAAAGCAAAAAAATTCAGAAAAGTGTGTGCCTAGAATTTATTTCCACTAACAGCAGTAATAGCAATGTTTACGAAAAATGGTCCACCAGGTGGTACGCCGTATTGTATCACGGCCTATTTGAAGGCGTTTTATACGATTGTTGATTAACGGTTTTCTAACATGGCGGGGATAGGACTTGCCATATCTCTTTAGCTTAGTAATCTCTGGGTACACCTCACGCCTGTATGTAGTTATATGTCCGTGAAAATAGTGTTTCGAATGTGGCTCGGCTTGTTTGAAATAGAAGTGATTTCCTGAATCAAGGAAAGGATTTTGAAACGGTGAAATGATGGTGAAACGCATCGCTGTCGTTATTTTCGCGGCAATTTCTACTATTGAGTCAATGTGCCATATTTATGGAGAGCACACATTTATTTTATGCCTGCTTTTATATGAGAGCAGTGACGTTGAGTAGCGTTTATTCTTTAGGAGTCCACTAGTCCAGCTTTCCGCTTTTGTCCATTTCTGATTCTTCGTCAGTTATTATACTATTTCGCCTTCAATTTGATGCTTATGCAAAAATACATCGGTTGTGTAGGAATAGTTACCTATCCGTATTCGGCGTCAAACAAAATCATCGTGCGTCACGTCGCGTCGACGTTCTAACTCTATCACTGTTTCTTTTCTCTTTTCACCTGATACGCACCGCTCATATATTCTTCAGAAGTAGATTCATAGATTGATTCGCACTTTATTACTGGATTTTAGTCCTTGAATTTTGAAGACTCGAATAGTCAAAGTTGTGGAATATACGTGGGTTGTTCCAAAACTAAGTTTCCCTATCTAATATCTCGGCAACAATTACATTTTTTGTACAGTTTTATAAGACCCTCGTTAAAGAAGTTCATACTTTGACTTTCAATCCAAGAGTTGTCTGCTATTTGTTAGCAAAACTTTTTCCTTATAGCATCCTTTAAGTGGGAAATTTTCCCTCCCCCCCCCTCCAAATACTCTCCGGGCCTTGCACCCAGTGATGGCCGTATTTTTCCGTGTCTCAAGACCGCTCTTATTATTGGCAAAAGTTTTTCTAACGACGATGAAGTCAAAATGGCAGTCAACTCTTGAATTGAAACGTCGCGTCGCCATTAAGCATTTAAAAGCAATTTATAAGTTTATTAGTGGATTTCGTGATGTTTTAGTGCTACCATCGTTATTTTTGCACCTTTTTAGGTGCTGTCGCGTAGCAAAGCACCTTATGCTATCGTCGCTGTCCGTACGGGTGTATGTGACGCTCGACGCTCTCAGTTTGTGCACGCGAAAAGTGGTAGTAAATATCAATCGATTTTCACGAAACTTTGCAGAAACGTTTGTCACTACCTTAGGATGAACTGCCAAAAATTTGGAAAGATTTGGTCCAGAAATTTGAAAGTTATTGAGGTTTTAGTTTTTACGTTTCATCAGTTCGTCGAGTTCAGTCCTTCGGTGAGTTTGCCGTGCAACGCGATCTCGGCGTTGCACGGCTTCCCCACTCCCGACTGTCCATCCCCACTCCTCGACTCACTGACTCACCGACCATCCTTCCCCCTTCCTCACTCCTCGCTTTGCTCACTCTCCAACTCTCCGTTCTTCTTCCAACTTCTAGCGGGCTGATTGAGGTGGGCCCATCAAATCCGCGCATCCCTCACCATTCCAACATGTGAAACCGAATCAATCAGTATCTAAATTTGATGGTTTCTCGCTACCAGTAATTCGGTTCCATTGCAGAGAATCTTCTGGCGTGATACTATTTGAAAAATTTGCCGGACTCGAACATCACTATACCACAATTAATTAATTTGATTAGAGGATTAAAAAATCAATAAAAATGGAAGTTAAATTCCAAAACTAGACAAATAGATTAATAAAATGAAAGTAAAAACCTAAAGTTCATAACAAGATGATAGGAAAAGAAATTGGAAAAGCGAACAAACAAACAAACAAATAAACAAACAAACAAACGAAGAAGCGCAAAACTAAAAACAAAATTGAGAAAAAACTTTCCCATCAGATGCTGTCGCGCCGAAAATTGAAAACAAAATAAACAAAGAAAACCCATAAAAATCAAACAAACAAACAAACAAACAAACAAACAAACTATAAATAAAAAAATGAATAATAATAAAAACCAGAAACCAAAAAACCCAAAAATCTAAAAAGCAAACGCACAAAACAAACAAAGAAAACCTATAAAAATCAAACAAACAAACCGACAAACTAAATAAAAAACATACAAGCATAAAAAATTAAAACAAATGAAGAGGCAAACAAACAAACAAAGCAAAAAAAACAAACAAAGCAAAAAAACAAACAAAACAAATAGAAAATAAAAAAAACAAACAACAAACAAACAAAAAATTGTGAAAAAACTTTCTCGTTAGGTGCTGTCGCTCCTAAAATTGATAAAAGAAAAACAAAAAAACAAAAAAAAAAACCAAACAAAGATAAATAAATCGGATCAGGTGCTGTCGGATTATTTCAAAAGCTAGCAAATAAAAGGAAAGAGGAAAAAGTTTAAAAAGATAAATAAATTAGATCAGGTGCTGTTGGTTTGTTTTGAAAGTTCAAGATGCAAGTCAGAGATGAGCGACAGTCTGGGGACCAATAAATAATATTACGTTTGACATGTGGAAGATGATGTAGAAACGGAATGGTAAGGTTTATTGGTCCCCAGACTGTCGCTCAACTCTGACTTGCATCTTGAACTTTCAAAACAAACCAACAGCACCTGATCTAATTTATTTATCTTTTTAAACTTTTTCCTCTTTCCTTTTATTTGCTAGCTTTTGAAATAATCCGACAGCACCTGATCCGATTTATTTATCTTTGTTTGGTTTTTTTTTTTGTTTTTTTGTTTTTCTTTTATCAATTTTAGGAGCGACAGCACCTAATGAGAAAGTTTTTTCACAATTTTTTGTTTGTTTGTTGTTTGTTTTTTTTATTTTCTATTTGTTTTGTTTGTTTTTTTGCTTTGTTTGTTTTTTTTGCTTTGTTTGTTTGTTTGCCTCTTCATTTGTTTTAATTTTTTATGCTTGTATGTTTTTTATTTAGTTTGTCGGTTTGTTTGTTTGATTTTTATAGGTTTTCTTTGTTTGTTTTGTGCGTTTGCTTTTTAGATTTTTGGGTTTTTTGGTTTCTGGTTTTTATTATTATTCATTTTTTTTATTTATAGTTTGTTTGTTTGTTTGTTTGTTTGTTTGTTTGTTTGATTTTTATGGGTTTTCTTTGTTTATTTTGTTTTCAATTTTCGGCGCGACAGCATCTGATGGGAAAGTTTTTTCTCAATTTTGTTTTTATTACTTCTGAATCGCCCCTTAAATCGCTTACAGAGAGAGTGTGCAACAGCCCCATCACTATCTGATTGTTAAATTTGTTTTATTTTTCCAGGCTGGGTCTTTGATTTGACGGATGTCTGGGACTATTCTTTTTATCTGGCCGGTTTCTGGATCATCATTTCCGGCATTTTAATGGCCGTTATTCCTATCACGAAAAATAGACTGATCTGGGGAACTGGGTCATTGGAAAAAGACAAACAAACGTCCTCGTAAACTTATTACATACTAATTCTACTATATGACGTCATCTAACGGGCAAAGCGTCGTAAGCGCCGTTTTTTTTTTTTTTTGTTTTTGTTTTGTTTTGTTTTTTGTTTTTTTTTTTAAAGTCGAATTGAAGTTGGTGACTTATGTTTGTCATTTGTTAGACACGCACATATCATACAAAATTCACAAATTTGCACTCAACAAAATTAAAAAAAAATAAAATAAAAAAGAAACAGAGCATTGTTCAAATTGAACAGTTCAATGGCTAAAAATGAAGAAACTTCGAGCCCGCAAGATGAAGCTGCTTTTAGAGCTCGTTCCATAAATGTAGGTAGGCGCACCTAACCCCTAATCTTTGACGAAATTTCAACTTCAATCCCTTCAAATCAAAACCGAACTTGCCTCTGACTTTATTCTTTGGCTTTTAAAGTGTTCCTCATTGAAAAGTGAACGCTCGATTTTCAATTTCATTCATTTTTATCGAGTAATATCAGAAATAATGTTGACAAATTCCAAAGATTATCAGTCTAAGTGCGCCTACACTTCTGAAACTACCTCTACCGATTCGTCGACTTGTTGATATTGACAGTTATAGTTTCGACTTTGTAAGATATACCATACTTCAGATAAAGATAAATGTTGTTATTTAATCCGTCAGATGTTTGGCGAACGCGATTTTTCATCAACCCTTCCTTCACTCATACTAGCATCTACAACTGCATGTTACTGCATAAACTGTCGCGCGGTCGGTTATGCTATAATGTAATCAAGGTCTGTTTAAATTTATATAGCAGGTCAGTCCGATAGCGCTGTAATCTTTGAATATGCTCCCCGATTTGGAAAGAAGACCCATGCAAATCAAATGAGGGGTTAAACCAAATCGGGAAATGATCTGTCACTTGTACATTGCGCTTATGTAACGACAGCTCAGAGATTACAGTTCTACCGGATCGACATTTCACTATAAATGGACCTTGAACGTACCACGATGATGGTCGTATAAGCAATCGAACCGCAAAATTTCAAAAATTTTCTTATGTCAAACGCAGTGGCGGCTCGTGCAATTCGGCAACAGTGGTATCCCTCCATTTGATTGTGTGTAAAACAATCGATTCGAAAGTGAAGCAGCGCTTAACCAAATTCGATTGTTAAACATAGATTCAAATGGAGCGAAGACATTGTTGTCAAATTGCAAGAGCCGCCACAGTTCAAACTGTTTTTTTATTATTTTTTGTTCGTTTGTTTGTTTGTTTGTTTGTTTGTTTGTTTTTGTTTTTTTTTTGTTCTTTTGTTTTGTTTTTTGTTTTTGTTTGTTTGTTTTTTTTTTTTTTTACCTCCTGTCAGATCAGAAAATAATGGCGCTTACGATACTATGTTTGCATCGTTGCCGGATTGTGCAGGAAAACCTTCAAACTTTTCATTGATTTTTTTATGATTAAATTGAAAAAAACGAAAAAAAAATCTGCGCAACCCTGTTATGTATGCTCATTGCTCATTGCCTATCGGGTGACGCAATTTATAACATTCGAGAGTTCCTCTAATATCTATCTCTAGACTTTTTTCTCACGTGTACCTCAAAAAATATATACTCGTATTTTTATGTATACAACTAGTTAGACAAACTTATATCTCTATTTTTGTATCATGGCTGTGTTAAAACAATGGGTCTGTTGCGTACTTTTGCTACATCAATATAACTCATTGTTTCTAACGTAAAATTCGGCGAAAATGACGATGCATGCATTAAAAACTTTCAGAATCCACTCATTAACTCAGAAAATACCTTCCATTTCAAACAACCCGCGCTACACTAGACACTATATCACCGACTTGTAACTACATAGATGGAACCATCTCGTTAATGTAAACATGAACAGAAACTTACAAACATTGGAATGTTTCGTTTAGATGCGTACATTTCTTATAAATTATTATGTAATCTTTGATAAACTGAAAAGACCAGACAGCAAATGCAGCTTATATTTCACGTATTAAAAAAGAAATTCCATCATTTTGTAGTTACGATGTTGTTTACTTATGCACGGTGGTTCCGTCTATGTAGTAGTATACCGGTGCAAATAGTGTCTAGTGTAGCGCTGGCTGTTTGAAATTGAAGTGATTTCCTGAGTTAATGAGTGGATTTTGAACGTTTTTAATGTGCGCATCGTTATTTTCGCCGAATTTTACATAAGAACCAAGGCTCTATAATGTTGTGGCAAAAGTATGCAACAGACCCATTTAGTTAAGGTCTACTTATACATATAGAAACTACTTATAAAATACATTATGTATGAATCTCTCTTGTTTTTAGAACCAATCATTCGTTTTCAGCCAAGGTGCCCGTTATTATAGATAGTTAGAAAACTTAACCATTCAGGACCTATACCGCATATTATAGCCCTGGTTGTATAGACATATATATTGGTCATCGATTACTGTATAACAACGAGCCATTCTCACACGTAATTTGTCGAGTCCTTGCGATGATGTCATGCCTCTGCGAAGCAGCTGCAGTAAATTATTTTACTGTGCACAGCAATGGACCAGTGGCGTAGCGTGCAATTCGGCAACGTTGTAATGTGTCCATTTAAACCCATTAAAAGGATCGAACGATAGGGTGTTCGGTGAACACCCTCGAATTCGACCTTTTTCGTGGGTTTAAATGGACACATTCCAACGTTGCCAAATTGCACGCTACGCCACTGCAATGGACCTTGTGCTGAGTGAAATCTGCGGGCCGATCAATTACTTTATCGTTAAACCGATCGTTATAACTGTCTACGAGCGATGCTATTGGTCGAATATTGTAAAACTTAGCCGTTGCTATGGTAACCATCGTTATAGTGTCCGTTTTTTAAAAGTAACTCATGAATAGCCTTTATGAAACGAGACTCTTAACGATGGTTACCATAGCAACAGCCAAGATTTACAATTTTCGACCAATAGCATCACTCGTAGACAGTTTTAACGATCGGTTTAACGATAAAGTAAATGATCGGCCCGCTGGCACTTTTGCATTTTATCAATTTGAACTCATGTCAAAAGTCAAATTCGAGGCGAAGTGTGCCCTTTGACAATGGGGAATTTTGTCTATTTGAACCCATCGACAAGATCGAATTCGATGACCATCGACGATCCCTAGATAGTTCGATATTTTTAGTGAGTTTCAATGTCGAGCCTAATGCAACGTTGACAAATTTCACGCCTCGCCACTGGTATGCACCATCGAGATGTAACCGTATGGAGGGGTGCCTTTTGGGACGTAATTTTGAAGCCACCATCACGGACACAAGCGGATCCAGCAATCTGGCAACAGTGTATGCGTCCCATTTGATTGCATGGCAAATAATCGATTAGTCGCGGGGCCAGGGCCCCTTTAAGAATCGATTGTTTATCATACATTCAAATGGGAATAATGCGCAGTTGCCAGATTGCTGGATCGGCAGCCATGATGGAAATCTCTTATGGACATTTTATGTGGGCCTGGATTTTTTGGCTCTTTTTTCTATATTCTTAAATTAAAAGTCGGGACAGATCCGTTCGAAAATGGTTTCAAATGAAGGTACAAGTGTTTTGGAGTGACTATTTGGACAATATACTAATTAACCCTTTCATACCTGAAATTCTTTTTGTTCAGAAACGGATTTTTGGCCAATATAGTTGATCTTAGCGCTGTTTCCTTATAGGTCTTCGTACAGGCTCAAAGTAGGATCGTCAAATTGCCATCGCTGAGCCGTAATCCACCACAGATCGGCAGGTGAACCAACCGTTGCATGTTTGGTTGATATTTCGTTCGTCAAACAACTGTGCAATTTGACGGCCCGTCAAACTACAGAGTAATTTCACGATGAGTGGTGTATTATCTGATCATCAATCCACTGTCAACAAAATCAATGAACCCGTTTTGGGGTTTTTTGGTCAAGGTTACGTTTGAATTTGAGAAATGTCAGGTAGGCAATTCTGCTGTTTGCAGTGGATTTCAGCTCACCGATGCCAATTTGACAATCCTACTTTGAGCGTGTATACCTACGAAGCCTTACCTAAATTGATGCGCATACTGTATTTTCATGTATTTCATAAAATTTAATATTATTCAGATGTACGTTGAAATGTACACCAGGTCTGAACGGGTTAATATTACTATTACTATTTGTTTTGGAAGAATTTACACGATAAAGAACCTGACAAGAGTAACATATTCAAACAACATTTTCTCAGCTGAATATCCTATATTATAATTCTATGTCCAGATAGCCACTCTAAATCACGTTAGCTGTCGTTTAAAACCAGTTTCGATTGAAATAATGACACTTTATGATCTAAGGTTAACCTATACATTCCCAACTTTATTTGAACATTATTGTTATGTGTTTTTTGGTGTTTTTCTCAAAAAGAGTCTTAGAGTTAAAAAAATTGAAAAATTAAAAATTGTGAAATTTCCTGGTCCAGCTAAATGATTCATCATGCTGAAAGATCACAACATTGATTTATAAGTAAAATTGGGAAAAAATTACTGTAATTTGGTCAAAAAAAAACAAAAAACAAAACAAAACAAACAAAAAACCATTATATGAGTGGGTCGTTAACGATCCAATGGGCATATACGGGTTAAAGAATAAGAGGCAAAATAACCTTCCATCCATGTTTTAATGCATCACTTTGGGGTGGGACTAGCAACTTGGAGCGTCGCGTTGGCTTATAGCTCGTTGCTGTGTACTCTTATAAGATCGATATTTTTCACTGGTTTAAATGGACAAAAATCGACGTTGTCCGATTGTGAGCTTGGACTCTGCTGCACCGTTTCTTTTGTTCTGGCGTATAATTTATACAGGTCAGTGGCGGCTCTTGCATGCAGCAGAAATGTTTTTCCTCCATTCAATAAAACACCAACTTTTGCTGTAAGCGATTGAATAGTTAATTCTTTTAGGGAAACCTACACAGTACACACTGAGAAACATTTTCCTGTTTTACAGTTCAACCGGACGTCTATTTAACACTTATTTAACCCTCTAAGGACTGGGTTAGTTCAAAAGAACAAAGAACGCAACTCTTCCGTTTATAAAAAGAAGGTAGTTAACTATTCGTACTCGGGGGAGTTGGTATTGCCTACCCGACGAATTGAAGGCGCCCGACGAGACCTTATCATTTACGCATTTTCGTCGATAAAATCCCGTTTATCCGGAATGAAGACTGAAAGAATATGAATAGACTATAGAGGAGAAAACGAGTATACTCAGGCTTGGCTCATAAGACGTTAACCGGAATTACTGTTATTTCAACAGGACTTCTTGTTACACTTAACCGGAATTTCTGTTGAAGTAACAGAAATTCTCGTTGAAGCAACAGGAATTCCTGTTCAAACAACAGGAATTTCTTGTTAAAATAAATTCCAGTTAAGTAAGTACTAACAAGACGTCCGGTTACCGCAACAAGAAATGTTTCTCGGTGTAGCGGAAATTACGACGAGCGCATTAAATAATTACAAGAGTCATTCATAGACTCACAAAATAACTTGAAAGTTTAAGGCGTAGTTGCGGAGCTGCGCGCGTAGAGCCTGTACCTGCGCGCCTACGTCGCGTCGTAAGTACAGCCAACGAATTAAAAAGTGTCTGTTGGCTCCTCAGATTTTGGTCCAGTTAGGCAACCTGCAATAATTATCACAATGAATTCAAGCGTTGCTGGTGGCCTACCTGAGCTAAAATCTAAGGCGTTGCTTGATTTTATTTAATTCGCCGGCTGCTCAACGGAAGACTCCTATCTAATTTGAGACTTTCCTGTGGGCGTTTTTACACATCTACACAGGGAAAAAAAAAAAAATGTTGATTTTACAGCATAGGGTGTTAAAAAGTGTGTAGCATAATAGTACGTAGGATCAACAGATCTGAGCTGTAAAATTAACCGTCAAAGGAGTTAATTTGACAAAAACTATGCTAATTGAACCGCTCAGGCCTGTTAAATCCAACATACTAACATGCTACACACTTTTTCAACACCCCAGGCTGTAAAACCAATAGATTTTTTTTTTCTGTATATGTATGAGATGAGAGAGACAAATTAGACAGGAATCCCCCATGACAACTGCGTAGCTCCGCCATTCAAGAGCAAAGATGCGGCGAGGTGCTACGTAGATATCGTAGGAGATTTCTATCTCCAATGTAGGTATGTCTCCCTCTTCATATTAAAATACGCAGAGGAAAGTCTGAAATTCGATAAGAGTCTCCCATGGTATACCTGGCATAGCTTCGCCACTACGCTTTAAACTTTAAAGTCATTTTGTGAGTCTATGAGTGAATTTCGTGATTTTCTATTGCGCACTTATCGTCTTTTGCGAGGGTCTTCGCGCAAGAAATAACTATTCAATCGCAAATAGCGAAAGTTAGCAAGAGTCTCATTCTGTATGTAAAACAATCGATTCGATAGAAATCCCCTCGCAATATCACCAGGGATAGAAGAGATTTTGGATGCAGTGACCCGCGAATATTTTCAAGGAACCAGTTATAAGAGCTGGACACCCGGCACCTTGGTCTCAAATTGGTTGTAAACAGCTTGTAAAACTGCTCAGAGTATAAGACATTCTTTTTTTTAGTAAGTCAAAAGTTTACCGTGTATATTGTTTCGTTTCAAATTAAACGATTTCAAAAATGAGAACTTTACTGTCTTGAGTTATTTCCTTCTTGTTTGTCGTACCAAAATCCGGCAGTCCCGACCGAAAACATGCGGAGAATCGTTAGGATCGTACGGCTTGCATAATGCACATTGCACATATTAGTGGCGACTCGTGCAATATGTGGCAACAATTGATTCCTTCATTTAAACTCATATGAAACAATCGATTATTCGTGAGGCGGTGTGCTTCACCGAAAATCGATATATTTGCACAGGTTTAAAAAGCAAAAGAACGCAAATTGCCAGATTTGAGCCGCCACTGGCACATATGCGCACGTTGTAGAGGCGTGCCTAGATTAGTGCGTCACCAAGGTTGGGGGGGGGGGGTGTCTGGGGGACAAAAGATAATCTCACCTCTCCCTTCTCAAAATGAAAAGAGGAAGAACAGGAAAGAAAGCAAATGGTTCAAATCGATTCCAGTATCGAACTGCGATATGCCATGTTATAGAAAGTACTTTCAGCCTTATTTTTGAGATTTAAACGTGCTATTTTGCAGAGTCATTCTTACAATGATTGTCTAGTATCTGATCTTACCTTTTCTGGAAGTATAAAGACGAAACTTAGTGTGGCTTACCATAAAAGATCTAAAAAGTTGACTAACATAATTTAATTCGCCTCATAGTACACTTGATTGAACATTGGGCTGAGAGGGGGGTGGGAGGTGTCGTCGAAATAATTTTCGAAACTTTATTTTCAATCACGAATATCCAGAATATCCGCAGCGTGTGAAAACCACGGCAAAGACGAGGAATATCGATTGAAAAATGTCAAGTTCCGGCGCGCGAGTGTGTCCGCTCAAGTAGTATGGAAGGTCCAATTTGAAACCACAACTGGATCAAATCGGATCTGCCATACTACCGCCCGGTGCAGGTTGCCTATACGTTCCTTTGAAGGCGCGGCGAGGTCATGGTATTGCCTATCCGCTCAGTTGAAGGAGCATCAAGGTCAGAGCCTACCATTCGCGCACGGTTGCGATAGCATGAACCACCTCAACCGTAGCAAACATCCGGACTGATTTTTTCCAAAGATCAATTATTCTATGAGCTGACGCAAGAGAGTGCGGAACTCGTTCAAACGGTTTTCGAGGTTAAACTCACTCCAACGCTCCTCTGCGATTTCCAAATAAGTATCGTGCGCGAAAACTATTAGATCTGCAGTGATCTTTAATATTTTGAGGATGGTCATGACGCGAGATGGCACGGCGTTAAATTCACCGCCGCACCTTTCGTAAACTTCCCAGGCAGCGTGAGCGAATATTATTAGAACCGCGACTGCCATTAAAGTTGAGATGAATTTCTTGACGTGAGATGCCATTTTAAAATTTCGGACAAATTAAGTGAATAGTATGTTAACAGTTGGAGAGCTACTGTAGTAATGAGCATGAGTGCTGATTGCTCTTCCTTATATACTTCCTCCCTCCACCACCGATTCGGAAAAAATGCGTCTAAAGATTACTGCCACTTGCATCTATATTTTTAACAAAGAATGGAGAATAATCTTAGTAATCTTTTATCCCTTACAAGAATTGAAAGACGCATTTTTTTCCGAATCGGTGGTGGAGGGAGGAAGTATATAAGGAAGAGCAATCAGCATTCATGCTCATTATTACAGTAGCTCTCCAACTGTCAACATACTATTCACTTAATTTGTCCGAAATTTTAAAATGGCATCTCACGTCAAGAAATTCATCTCAACTTTAATGGCAGTCGCGGTTCTAATAATATTCGCTCACGCTGCCTGGGAAGTTTACGAAAGGTGCGGCGGTGAATTTAACGCCGTGCCATCTCGCGTCATGACCATCCTCAAAATATTAAAGATCACTGCAGATCTAATAGTTTTCGCGCACGATACTTATTTGGAAATCGCAGAGGAGCGTTGGAGTGAGTTTAACCTCGAAAACCGTTTGAACGAGTTCCGCACTCTCTTGCGTCAGCTCATAGAATAATTGATCTTTGGAAAAAATCAGTCCGGATGTTTGCTACGGTTGAGGTGGTTCATGCTATCGCAACCGTGCGCGAATGGTAGGCTCTGACCTTGATGCGCCTTCAACTGAGCGGATAGGCAATACCATGACCTCGCCGCGCCTTCGAAGGAACGTATAGGCAACCTGCACCGGGCGGTAGTATGGCAGATCCGATTTGATCCAGTTGTGGTTTCAAATAGGACCTTCCATACTACTTGAGCGGACACACTCGCGCGCCGGAACTTGACATTTTTACAATCGATATTCCTCGTCTTTGCCGTGGTTTTCACACGCTGCGGATATTCTGGATATTCGTGATTGAAATTAAAGTTTCGAAAATTGTTTCGACGACACCTCCCAACCCCCTCTCAGCCCAATGTTTAATCAAGTGTACTATGAGGCGAATTAAATTGTGTTAGTCAACTTTTTAGATCTTTTATGGTAGGCCACACTGCAATTCTTAAATTCATTGTGATATAGGTAAGTTTCGCAGCAGGTGTAGCGATAGCCCACCGGAATAAAATTGTATGGGGTCAACTGACATTTTTCACTTAGTTGACTGTGCTCACGTATGTACAGGGTGGCCAGAAAGTGACTACACACTCCTCATAACTTTTTTCCTATTTAAGATACAAAAATTTAGTTTTATTCTCCATCATTCAGATAGGCTGACTTTATAGGGGGGTCGCGACTCCCTCTATTCCCTAGGGGCTGCGGAGGTGGGGCCTCCCACCCCCGTAACTCAATAATTTCAAACAGCAACCCCTATCTTGTGATACATCGATTTAAAAATCTTTAAATTCTAAGACTTTTGCCGCAAACCGAAGGTCGATATCGATTTTCGTTTTCGATACATCAAAGGTCAAAATTCGATTTCGACCCATTTTCAAAAAATCATTACTCTTCTTTGAAAAGTCGGAATTTAAAAAACTAAGGAGTCTAAAATACTTCAAAAATCAAGTACTTTTCAGAAAAAAAACAATATTAACAAAAATTTAGTCAAAACTTGGTGTTAGAGCTCCCAAACATTTTTAACGTTTGGGTAGTTAAAATAGTACCTAGTGTTGATTAAAATAGTTTTACCTTCGGGTTTTTTCGGTAACGGTCGCGAATTGCAAAGATTGCTGAAACACGTGTCAAATATTTTTAAGGAGGACGTCTTTCAAGGGGATAATCGATTTTGGGCTCCCACCCGGAGGGCCCCCAGAGTGGTCCCCACCACCCTTAATCCTATACTTCAAGTGGGGACCTTCAATTTTTATTCAATATTTAAGAAGAAGATAAAATTCTAAGTCTTTTACCGCGAACTGGAGGTTCAAATCATCGTTCAGATCATCATTTGGCCATAATATCAAACTTTGACTTTCGATTAATCGAAAACAAAAAACGATATCGACCTGCGGTTTACGCCAAAATGTTCTACTTGAAACGTTTTTCCTGACGATGTATCACAAAGCCAATGTTGCCAGATTGGGGTGAAAAAGCCGTACGTTTTACATTGATTTAAGTAAATGGGGACGGTACGGCGGCTTCTTACCCTCGATCTGGCAATTCTGCACAAAGCAGGGTTCAGAGATATTATCGCTTAAAATTGTCAAATTTGAAGGATCGTGACCCCACCCCCGCCCCCTAAACTGTCTGAAAATGTTTGATCCCCTGAAAAGGTGTATCCTTTGAAATAATGGGACCCGTGTTGCAGCGTTTTTTGAAATTTGAAGTCGTTTCTTTTTTACATCCTCTTAAAATTTTGAAATTTTCAAAAAAAATTAGGGGCTTAAAAACACCCTTGAAGTAACTTTTTTGGGACATTAAGGTGTTTTTTTTATTAAAGGAACTCGCTCTATAGAGCAATTTAGACCCAGAGTTTTTTCAATTCGGACCATTGAAAAGGAAGTTACGCATTTTTGAAAATGGGTCCATATCGGACTTTGACCTTCGATAAATCGAAAACGAAAAACGATATCGACTCGTGTATACTCTCAATTTGTGATTTGACAAATGACATTTGCGTTAAAAGTCTTAGAATTTTATCTTCTTGCTAAATATCGAATAAAAATGGGGGGGGGGGGAGGTCCCCATTTGAAGTATGGGAATTAGGGTGGTGAGGACCCTCTTAGGAGCCCTTCGGGTGGGAGCCCTAAATCGATTATCCCCTTTAAGAACGTCCTCCTTAAAAATATTTGACACATGTTTCAGCGATTTTTGAAATTCGCGACCGTTTCCGGAAAACCTCGAGTGGAAACTATTTTAATCAACACCCTGTAGAACTCTCGGCGAACATTCATGTCGCAGAAGAGGCCTACTTCCAAGAGACAGGAGCGTAAAAATTGAACGATGAAGATTTCCCGCGCCTGAGTCAAAGCTGCCACCTCTACCATCTAATAACTTTTCCAAAACTCTGATCTGAAAGTCTCCTGGCCTGGCGGCCCTGACCGCACCATCTGCTGTTCATTCAAGATCTGAGATCTGATGGTTTTGAAGTTTGCTTATTTATTGATGTTTCGTCATTTTCGATTGTACACTTTCCTCAGAAATTAAAAGAATAGATCAGAATTTCATCGAAATCCTCAAAGTATTTTCGGAAAATGTACTTTTAGTGAAGAAGCAGTAATCGAAAATGATCTGTTGGCAGCCACAACCGTTGCCAAGGCAACCAGGAGATTATGACGTCATCAAAAATATTTTGGGGGCAACAAATCCTTGTTTCAAAAAGATCCAAGTTCCGCCGTTCGTCAATCACTCAAATCACTCAATCGTCAATCTGAATTCTAAAATCAGCCTGTTGTTCTTAAACCTGGATGTATTATTACAACTCCGAACTTCTGTCGATTTCCTCTTTGTAATTGAAAGCTGTCTATTTCCTCTGAGCACATCAGCTAGTCTGAGAAATCATCTTCTGGTAAGAATTATTTTCTCCAAGCAATTTTTTCCTCTTTGCAGCAGGTTGCATTATATCAAATCAGCTTTCAACGACTGTCGGCGTTGCTTTGATAGTTTAGTCCGGCTGCTTTTGTAATTGACCCAATCTCTTCGACTCGATCTCTATTTACGTATTCAATAAAATTAATTCCTCTTCATTACTTATCTCTTGCTGTTGTTCCTGTTTATTTTTCATTTACCTCAGCTTGTCCCTTCAAATTTAACCTCTTCATGGCATTTTGCACTTTTTGTCCCAAAGACCAACTTCACCAAGGCAAGAGCAGGCTATGTGAATCACATGACTGCAGAAACTTTGGTGTCCCTAATGTTTTTAGGAACCTACTTTTCGAATTTGCCTCGACCTTTCACCTCTTCCTTACTCTCATCCATCAACTTATTTGTCATCTTTAAAAGCGATGTCGCTTTTTATTGAGTGTCAGCTTGGATGAAGATCTGAAGCAAGTAGGTACTTACTTACTCAAGTACATACCTACCCTGTGGTTTTTCAGGGACAGAGTAAGCACAGTAAAATTTTCATCTCCGGTGGAATATTTTGTAAGATTTTGCTGAGACAACAGGCTGTCCTGCTTGATGTTTATCATTGGGAGGCGGTGGATATGGTAGTCTGTTTATAGCTTCACAGATTCTCGAAATTATGATATGGTGCCAATGACATTTTGCTTGTCAGATGACACAATATTCTGAGAATGTTTAAGTTTGATCCATGAGTATCTTCCTCTAGATTTATCTGTAAGTAAGTTTTAGGTCAGTTGTTGGCACCTAAAACTCCCAGATTAAAGATGCAGCTTTGTGCTTCCACCGCAAGATTCTTTTTGAATGTCAGGAAAATTTTATTGATAAGCCCAAATTCGGAAATAAAATACTATAGAGATCCCAAATTGTAGAACAGGGCATCTGATGTGAGTGGAGCTGAATGTCAGTGAATTAAGGTGATTCCAGGGCCGATTAGTTTAAATTCTAGACACCATGTCGCGTTGATCAAAAAGTCAACAGTTTTTGGCTACAATTGATGAATTTACGCTAGAAGCAAAAACTTGAGGAAAGATGGCACTTTTGAGTTTAATTCTGGACGTTACCCTGATAGTTTTGAGGTGAAATACTCAAAACTATTTTAGGAAATTCACAACTTACCGTTAGCCTCTAAGAGTGCCGATAGACGTAGCATCACTCGCACTCACTAAGCTTATGGTGAAGTGAATATCCAAAATTTTGACGTCAATTCTTAACTATTATTGCTTGTTTTGGGCTCAAGAAATCCATAAAAAAATTAGCAGGTGCTAACGTTCTTGGAATTCGCGATTTTTCTTTGTTTTCAGTTTTAAATGCCTAGAACATGACTTTTCCTTCATGCGATTAGTGGCACTATCCATTGGATTAAAATCTGGAAAAGTTTCGCCTGGAATCACCGTAAAGATGGAGCTTCATGCTTCCGCCCCAAGATTCTTTTTGAAAGTCAGGAAAAGTCAATGGATAAGCCCAAGTTCAGAAATAAACTATTATGGAGATCCCAACTCAAATTATAGAACAGGGCTCCTGATGTAAGTCTGGCACTGAATGTCAGAGAATTATAATCCAATGAGCTTTCTTTCAGAATGCTACTAATTTTTAATCATTGTTGAAAGAGGGGGGTGGGGGTGGGGTTTGTGAATTTCTACCCTAGGCCAGTTTTTGAAGCTGAAAAGCTAACATTTCTACAAATCCAAGTGATGGAACTTTTGGAAAATTTTAGGGTTTTTAGGGAAGTATTGATGAATTTTTTCTCTTCCTCAGTAAAAGCTACATAAGAAATCAAGGAACCGTTGGATTTCTTTTTGGAGCTTAAAGTTCAGTCGCTTCAAGCTTCCATGAATTCCTTGAGGAGGGTATTTTGAAGCTTTCTACCAAATCTCAGAATTATTCATCCAATTTTCCTGTTTTTATCCCCACCTTCCTCATCAACACATTTTCCTGCATTTTGGAGGGGGGAAATTTTTCTTTGAATGATCATGTCTAGCTTACTGTATGTATGTTGTTTCAGAATAAGTAATTTTTTTGGGATTATCTTACATGTAATAAATTTCAAAATTCTAAGAAATCAAAGAAATGGTTAATGTTTTTGGAATATTTGAACTTAGTACTGTTTAGGTAAATTCCATGCCAAAAATTTAAAATTGAAACAGTCTGAAAAAATTAAACAAACTAACAAAGACTGAATACTGTTTTAGAGAATATTGGACAAGATGATTCTTACGGTTTTGAAAAATAATAAAAAATGAACCGCATCAGTAGTAGTTATAAGTTAAGGTGGAATCCCCCCCCCCCCCACAGTTATCAGAAGGTGTAAAATACCTTTGGCTGGCAAGCGTTCATAGATTTTTGTCTTCTGTTCTGAGGTAGGAATTGAAAGTGACGGATCATAATTGTTATGCTGTTCTCTCAATATTTTGTGGAATGAGCGAATTTACATCTACCACCCAAGTTTTCAAACTTCACATCCTGTCACAAGTAACTTTGGCCGGAGTGCAACAATGAATGATAATTTGGCTGATGATCAAAGCTTTTTTATAAATTACACAGATCAGGTAATTTTTCACCATGTCTCATCTAAATGTTAATCTTGGTAGTGTAGCATCAATAGATTTGATGGACGCATGTGTTGGACACAAATTAAATTTTATTTCAAAAATCCCGCTGGAGCAAGCAAAAGTAGAACTTGACCAGGGGTCCAAGATGTTCCAAAACATCGGAAGTTTCACGAGCTCGGGAACTTTTTTCTCACAGGATTTTCAAAAAAAATTTCATGAATTTGTGAAAAGTGATAATCTTTCTCTTTTTTTTTGCTTCTATCAACATTTTAACACCGTGTGTACGCAAAATGACCAATATTTTCAAAATGAGACCATTTACCCGGGGAAACTTTATTGCCAAACAAAAAAAAAATGAATTATTGGGAAAATTTCCTCACTTTCACGCGATCCGTGGATCGCTAAATCGGGCACATTTTACACTCCTGAATTTAACGTTATACAGAATCAACTTCAATGTTTGGGGAGCAATTTTACATGTTTACACCGTATTGAGTCGTGATCGAGTGCATGTTATTCTTATTTGTGATTTATCTTTCGAGTTTTCATTCTGATGAAAACCCCTATATTCTAATGAAAAATCACTGGCGACATTCCAGCTATCAACTGCACTTTGTAGAGTTAAAGGGTTTCTATATTGAAATGCCTACTCAATAGCAATACCTACACCGCTTGAAAGCATAACGTACTGGATCATTGACTGGATTTAATTACTATTTGAACGTTCATAATGTCTTAGGCTTAATATCATCTGAATTTCCTTCCTTAACTGCCATAGGGGCCCACAGAAAAATCCCCCCCCCTCCCACTCGAAAAAAAGAAAAAAATTGAATTTTTCTTCAAATAATGGTACAATTTTTAACAATAATAGATGTATCAACCAATAAAAATAATTTTAACATGTTTGATGTTATGTTAAAAGTAATAGCAGATGATAATTAGTAAGAAAATGCCTACTACAACTATTCTTTTTCAAAAAATGTTTTAACATAATAAAGTAAATTAAAAGTAGATTTTGTCAACTCTTACAGCTTTAATTAATGTATTTTCTTTTTTTGGTCCTTTCGTTTTTTATCGTGAAGTTTTAACCGTTCTAGATTCTGGGGGGGAAGGGGGGAGGGCCCCCCCCCCCCCCCAGGCTTCAGGCACCCATTTAGGTGCACTCACTTTTTGAACTTTTTTATTCTTAGTCCTCTTACAATTTTTGTTTTTTTTTCTACAGATTATCAACTTGGCTGTGAATGAATCTCCTAATGGTAAGTATTTGATAAGAAAATTTCATTACTTACCCTTATATTAAAACCTTAATTAAACTCATCTGCTTCAAAGAAAGCAGTATTCACATATCCCGTTGAGTTATAACAATAAACCCAATTTTCATATTTCAAGGCTTTGTATTTGTTATTTCTTCAGGTTTGCAGTGTCGGGTATGTCGGAGATTGCTACCACAGGATGAGGCTATTGACATCTTCAGCCCTTCGTGTGAAATTTTAGAAAAAATTCACTCTCACCTTTTTATTTTTGTAAGTGTTGTGTCAGCCAATTATTGTATCAGAATTTTATTTTTTCTTTGATAATTTGACCGATTGATTATTTTAACTAACGAGTAAAAGTGTGAGCATTCAATTTTTTTAATTTTGGATTTGAATAGAATCTTAAAGTTAAAGTTTTTTTAATCAAAACCCAAATCTACACGGTTGAAACGCGTGAATATGTTGTTATTTTAATGTGAAGCGCTCATATTTTTCCATGACTACTTTCAATGAGTAGAGGAAAGTGTTAGACACAAAGGTGTCTCAAATTCTCTATAAAATGCAACTACTGTGGGTGATTTATTTTGAAAATTAACAATTTTATATAAGAGGGCTATGAAATTCAATGTTCTGTTGGATCAGTGCTTTGCCATTTTGTGGATAGTTTGAAGTAATTACTAGTTGAAGTCTGAACTCCGTCAGTTTGGGTCTTTGTTCTCTTGGCCAATCTAGCGTTGGCTTCCACATGTGCAAAACATTGCATAAAACTCCTACAAACCAGCGTTTAAATAACCCACACGCCAATGCCGCTACCCACTACTACTCATGAAAAAAAAAATGAAGTGACCCCAATAACTTCTAAATTTTTCACAAAGACAATCCTTTCTCTGCAAGAAAATAGAACACCTGAAAGATCCAACATTTTTTATTTAAAAAAAAAAAAATTCAAATTGTGATTTGAAAAACGCAGATTCGCTCGTACCCTACTATCAGGAACTTCAGTCTAAAAACTTAGGTCATGAGAATTATAAGTAGAGGTAGTTTCCGAAGTGTAGGCGGACCAAAACCATAATATTTGACGAATTTTCAACTTTTATTCCTTCAAATCAATACCGAATTTGCCCCTGACTTTATTCTTTTGTGTTTAAAGTTTTCCTTATTGAAAAGTGAACACTCAATTTCATTTTTCTTCATTTTCATCGAGTAATATCAGAAAAAATGTTGACAAATTCCAAAGATTATCGGTCTAGGTCCGCCTACTCTTCTGAAACTACCTATATCTAGTCATCATAATTTTATTTACCTCTAAAGAAATTGAGGTGTTCTCCAGAAGAAGTTTCTATTCATAATGCAGCATGCTCTTACTAAGAGATTTCAATCTAACTAGGATTTTTTTCAGATGAGCATACCTCACTTTTTACTCACCCCTCTTCCAGAAAATGCTTCAATCAAACTTTCAAATGTTCCCTTTTTCAAAAACAGTTTTGGGAAAAATGTAGCTGTATTTATGTCCTTGTTTATGCATGTACAAAATTTACAATCTTAAATTTTGCCATTTTATTGCAGGTTAGTCCAAATGACCTAGAATCAAAACACATCTGTATTGATTGTTACAATCAGCTTGAATGTTTTAGTGCCTTTTTTCATAAAGTCTCACCTCTTGAAAGTCTATCAAACGCAGATGTATATGATGAAAATTTCAATGCTGTGAAGGTGAGTTCTTTTTTTTTTAATGGAGTTAGAGAGCATAAAGGGTTTTACTTGTTTACTGCACCAATCTTCAGTACAAGTAGAAGTAGAGAGTCCAACTGCACCAGCTGCTAGCCATAGCTCGTAATGATTGTGTTTCAAAGCGAACGACTGGACTGGCTTTATATTGAAGGGTAGGTTACGGGAAGCAGAACTCGTGACAAACGAGATGCTCTGTGTTGGACAGGGGAATGTGGGCACGGGTGGTAGAACTCCGACAAACAAGATGCTCTGTGTCGACAAGTAGTAAGTATGGGGGAAAAAGAAGGGGAGGCAGGAAATAGAACTCTGACAAACGAGATGCTCTGTGTTGATGAGTGCACTGAAAAAACGATACGGTATTGGACACTGTAAATTACGGTCTATACAGATTTACCGAGGGATTACGTTTGTGACGCTCGTAATTTTCAGCGGTGCAACCCGTAATTACGGACTCCATCACAGAAAGTAGAGGGCTTCAAGACCTGGAATGCCTCGGTAAACCTATATAGACCGTAGTGTTTTTTCAGTGTGGTATAGGGGAAGAAGGCGATGGGAATCAGGAAACAGAACTCTGACAAACGAGATGCTCTGCGTTGACAAGTGGTATGGAGGAAAAAGAAAGGGAGGCAGGAAACAGAACTCCGACAAATGAGATGCTTTGTGTGGATGAGTGGTATAGGGGTAGAAAGTGATGGGAATCAGGAAACAGAACTGCGACAGACGAGATGCTCCGCGTTGAGTGATTTGTAGTGAAAAGGAATAGGAAGTTAGAAGACAGAACTCAGACACCAATATTCTCTTTTGACTTTAGGGTTTGAAAGAAGAGAAGTTGGATAAGGGATAGTGAAGCTGTACCTGTAATAATGGAGAGAAAAACAAAAACGATCCCACTAAACCTGAAAAAGCAAACAACCTCCCCCAACAGTTTCATTAGTCTTTAGTGGCTTCAACTGCCTGCGGAGTAAAGGGGACAATCCAGGGGTGCAAAATGTGCCCGATCTAGCGATCCGCAGATCGCGTGAAAGTGAGGAAATTTCTGGGAAAGTGAGGAAATTTGTCATTTTTTTTTTGTTTTTTTTTTTTGTTTGGCAATAAGGATTTTCCAGGAAAATAGTGTAAAAATTGGGAAAATATCGGTCATTTTGCGAACATGTGGTGTTAAGAATGTTTTAATGTTAAGAAAACAAGCAAAAAAAAATCATCACTTTCAAATTTTAGTGAGGAAATTTTTTAAAATCCTGTGAGGAAATAAGTCATGGATCGTGTGAAACTTCCGAAGTTTTGGAACATTTTGCACCCCTGGACAATGCTTCTATTCAGAGCACTCCACTATAAAATATACGGCTACTTGTCACTGATAAATTAATAGTTCATTTTTAACTGCCAATTAGTGGGAGCTGATTGTAGGGTGTGTCAGAAGAGGAGTAGGAAGTTAGGTGTCAGCGCTCAGCCGGATTAGATATTCCAACACTTGTCTGGGTCTTCGCTGACCATGAAAATAATATTTGGAGGCCTGGAAAGTTGCAAAATTTACTCTCAAACTCCATGTATATGTTTAAACAAAATTCCTTGGTAAAAAATGGGGCTCTTGCATACTTTTGCTTTACGCAATTTAATACTCGATTCTGGTGTAAAAACCTCAAAAAGTTATGATGGTAGCACTAAAAACTTCCGAGATCCACTCCTAAACTCAATAAATGATTTTATTTGCGTGCGCGTAATGGTAGGGCAGGGCAGTAATAATGGTAGATTCCGGTCTATATTACTACTGTAACTCCATCGAGAAGTGACCAATAAGAGACAATTTTCCTTTGACATCGGAGTCACTAAATGTCACGGTACATTCATCAGATGCGGATCACTACTCTAGTGCCTAATTACTCTGTAAATCTTCCTTGACAGCATGGAGAGAGTGACGAAATTAAGATAGGAATCTCTCATTATAAGTGCCATACGCCGCCATTACGCTAGCGCATTTAAAAGCATTTTGTGAGTTCATGAGTGGATCTTGTGAGTTTTTAGTGCTACCAATGTTATTTTTGGAGATTTTTACACCTGAATCAATCGTTAAATTGCTTACAGCAAAAGTATGCAACAGCCCCATTACATCACAGATAATTTAGGGTATGAGACCTTAAGTCATGCTGGCCATACAGTTGACGAGAACAGTTGTTCAGTGATTTGACTTGCACCTAGGCGCTTTTAAGTCTGTGCAATATTTAGGACTGAACCGCTGTGAAATTGCATACTTCAAGTAATGAAGGCGTTTCTCAGTTGTTGCTAACAGGAAAGAGAAAAACAAATGCCTGGAAATGACAGGTTTTTATTTATTGAATATTCTGCTTTTCTTGTAATTCTTTTTGAATCTCCTCTGTAGGGTTTTACAGACAATTTTGTTCCTTTTATTGCAGGAGCCGAATAGAGAAAATAAAATGGAAGTGAAAGAAGAGTAAGTCTAATGCTCTATTTTCTGTTTCTTTTTTTAACAACACGCTCCTCCCCAAATTTTCTATGCCGCAAAAATAAAGATGGTCTCTGCAGTAAAAATTTGTTATTCATGCAAGCAGTCTAAACACTTTAGAACACTGAAATGGGACTGTTGCACCGTTTGCTACACCAATATGGTGCATGAGTTCTCTTGGATTCTAGCCTCAAAAAAACAGACCACAGTTTGAACTTTCAAAGTTTATCATTAAGTTATTAATACCAGTGGTGGATCCAGCCCTCGAGAACGGAGGGGGCAAACTTGGAATTTTCGCTACTTAGGGACCATCTTTTTATTTTTTCGCTCTTACTTTATCCCTTCCTCCTCCCTCTTTTCCAATTTCGTAGGGTGATCGTCCCCTTCGCCACCCCCCTGTATCCGCCAATGATTAATACCTTCTTAAAATCCATCAATTCACAATGCTTGCTAGCATTTTATTTATTTATTTATTTATTTATTTATTGACAATGTACTGGCATAAAATGCAAAAGAAAAAGAAAATCGCATGACATAAATTAATTTAAAATATGAATCATACAATTAAAGAAGATGATTTTCTAGGGCATAATCTTTGTATCTTTGAATACTTATCACAAAAATTCTGCACTTGCCTTTTTATATTTTTTTGCACTCTTGGATTTTTGCTAGTTTATCTTTTTCTCCTGTAATCTTTTTTCCCTGTTTTCCTCTCTGTCAACCTAGGAGCTGATTTCTAGAGGCACTTTTTTTTTGCGGCCGCGATTCGCGCGAAATTTTGAAAACACCGCGAATTGAGTTTGGACCCGCACCATGTACCTCAGGCAGAGTTGGGTAAAAAATTATTCGGAGTCAATCGAATTATTCGACGAATAATTCTACAATTGACCTATACTTTCCGTGTGTTTCCCTTTCCTCAACTCAGGTAGCAAACCCAGTTTTCAGTGTTGCCGGAGTCATTTCATTATTTCTGATTATTCGGTTGCCCAACTCTGACCTCAGGGTACTTTGCTGATTTCAAAAATACCGCGCGACAAAACGCGAAATCAGGAATTTTTCCGCGAACATGCAAAATTTGGCACGTAACGCAAAATGTCCCGTGAAATCGGCTAATTTTTTTGCGATTTCAGGAATTGATAAAATTTTTGCACTGTGACAAGTTTGCGAGTTTACAAAATTTGCGATTATGTGAATTTAAGAAAATCTGTGACAATCTCAATCGGACTCATCACACAGTGTATTGAACAGTTGAAGTTAACAATGGAAAGAACAGGGCCAAAACCCTAGTCTTGAGGACGGTTTTCACCAAAAAAATTGCGCTGAATAAAATTTCAAGCCCACTTTTGCGTGTCTGTCTGCTGGATACCTTTTTTTCTCCTTAATTACCTCTTAAGAACTGGTAAAACCTGTCGCTTGTTGTGCCATTGGTAAAAAAAAAAACCAAATTTGGTTGCGTCGCAGAGAAAAAGCTAAATGCGTTGAAGTTGAACTTGACGAAATCCCCATTTCAACTAGACAAAATTAGGGATTTGAACTTGAAGATAAAAAGGTGCCTCTACTGATTTCAAGCTCCTCTCTTGTTCTTGCTGAGGGATCGCTACCAGTGGCGGATCTAGAAAATTATCTGGGGGGGGGGGACACATGTCCATGAATTTTTTATTCTGAAGCGTTGCAGTAAGAAAGTTTGGGCTATTTTCTATTGAAAGGAAGACAAAATTTGAGACTTCTGGGGGGGGGGGCAAGTGCCTCCATGCCCCCCCCCTTGTGGATCCGACACTTGTGGCTACTGTTAGCCCCTTCATTCATGGTTCAAAAGTAGAGGGCCGTAAATCCAGGTTGGCAGGGAGACCTGTAATTTCTGTTGTATGCTCAACAAGCTGTAAGTATAGAGGGGGCAATATTTTGTTTTAAATCCTGTCCCTAAGTGAGGCAAGCATAGACGGAAAAATTGTTTGCCTCTTTAATTTTTAATGTTAAATCAAAAATTTAATTTATTTCAATGGAAACTTGTTTAAAATGAAATCGCAAGTGTTTCAGAGTAGCTGCCTGGACACTGAATTTTAATATAGAGATCTTAGTGAGAACATTTTTCTTGCTTGTGTTAATTGTGTCAGTTTCTTTATTGCGTTTATCCCTCCAAAAAAAAGGTTATTTATTTATTTATAAAATTAGTACGTAGAAACTTTACGAAAAGCTATGGTGCACGTCAAATAGAAAAATTCCAAGAGTTTACCGATTACAGAAAATACTCCTGCAAAGAGTAATATTTTTTTTTTTTTTTTTACCAAGAAAGCTTTAAGTTCATCAAGGGTCCAACTGTGATAGGCGGACGTGTCCCACAAAGGACCCTCAGGAATTTCTATACATTTTCTAGTAGGGAATAATAATATCGATTTCTGTGTCCAGCTCTTCATAATACTTTCACCTTCATTTCAAACCAGCTACAAATGTATCATCCGAAGTTTTAATTTGAGGTTAAAAAGAAAAAGGCAAAGAAACAAAGCTGGTGTAAAATGTCCATAAGAGATCTCCATCATTGCTGCCTCCTCCATGGTGGTGTCTTTAAAATTACGTTCCAGAAGGTCTCTCTCTGGTTGTAGCTCGTTGTGTACGCCACTGATCTCAAACAATAAATAAAACAGGAACGGGTAAAATGATGGAATATAACCTAAATTGGCGTATTCTTGTGTTTACAGTTTGTGAGTCGGTGGCTCTCTCCGCCTTTTGAAATTTATTTTTTAATTTTATTTTATTTATTTATTTATTTATTTATTAATTATCAACGGGACAAGTCCCAATTACAGAAACAAAAATAACAAAGAAATTAGCAACTTAAAAAATGGCACAGACAAGAAAAATTAAATTAGAATATAAAAATTAAAAAACAAATACGTTTTTTTTTTTTTTTTTCTTTTGAGTTGAAAATGGCTACGATTTGAACCAAAATGTCCTTGCCAATTTAGGTTTTATTCCAGCAATTTACACGTTCCTGTTTTATTTTTTGTTCAAGTCGTCGCTGGTTCGTTTTTTCTGTCATTTTTGTCTGACCTCAAAAGAATCTGCTTCCTGACTAAATATCCGCCAAGCTTATTTTTATTTTTCATATTCACTCTCCAGACCGACCTTCTCACTCCTGGCACCGTTTAAAGTGGAACCCAACGTTGACCAACTCTCATTCCCGAACCTCTGCGCCGCATCCTCTTCTGCAGATCCTGTTCCTTTTATCCTAAAAGAGAAAGTTTTAACCGATCTAGAAGATAATTCATCCTCCGGTAGACAGTGTTAATTTTTTCCCCCTCTTTTCTTTTCTTTGTTATTTTGTTAGTAAACTTTGGCAGAAGTTTCCTCTCTTTAAATTCCCGTTTAATCCTCTCTGTAAGGTAGTTAATCCTTTTAATTATGTTGAGAAAATCCCGTAATTGCTCTACATTCGCCTGATTTCACCCCTAAAATCAAGAGAAGGCACAAACATTGACAGGAGATCTAACCACTAAGTTTCCTAACAATTTTGTACGGAGACGACAGGAAGAAAAGAATACAAATCTAAGAAAACATTTATATAAAATTAATAAAGAACAAAGTTAGAGAAAAAAAGACATTCCGAAAAAAGAAACGAGAGACAAAGATGAGCTAACAAGCAGGGACGGCCATTCATGCGACACTGCTCTCGGCAACCAGTGTAAATGGCCGACCCGGAAGAAAGAAAAAAAAAGGGAGAGGCAGCACCCTACAATTATGAAAAATCCTTAAATGGATGGCATTTTGCCAAAAGAAAAATGCTTTTGTAAGTTTCCAACCCAAAACTGAGACATTTCTAACAGAATAACTTTAATTATCAGTACTGAGTTTTGCATGTGTTTTTTTTGTGAAATTGTTAAGAAAGTTATAAAGAGCCATAGCTGTAGCCAGGAATTTATATAAAGAGCCATAGCTGTAGCCAGGAATTTATATAAAGAGCCATAGCTGTAGCCAGGAATTTATATAAAGAGCCATAGCTGTAGCCAGGAATTTATATAAAGAGCCATAGCTGTAGCCAGGAATTTATATAAAGAGCCATAGCTGTAGCCAGGAATTTATATAAAGAGCCATAGCTGTAGCCAGGAATTTATATAAAGAGCCATAGCTGTAGCCAGGAATTTATATAAAGAGCCATAGCTGTAGCCAGGAATTTATATAAAGAGCCATAGCTGTAGCCAGGAATTTATATAAAGAGCCATAGCTGTAGCCAGGAATTTATATAAAGAGCCATAGCTGTAGCCAGGAATTTATATAAAGAGCCATAGCTGTAGCCAGGAATTTATATAAAGAGCCATAGCTGTAGCCAGGAATTTATATAAAGAGCCATAGCTGTAGCCAGGAATTTATATAAAGAGCCATAGCTGTAGCCAGGAATTTATATAAAGAGCCATAGCTGTAGCCAGGAATTTATATAAAGAGCCATAGCTGTAGCCAGGAATTTATATAAAGAGCCATAGCTGTAGCCAGGAATTTATCTGTTTCCCTCTTTGCCCATTTGAAAGTATGTTTTAGAGGAAGATGAAGAGGGGTGCTGGCACGTGATTTCAGTCCCTAGTTTTATCCTTCTCTGACACATGCTGTCAAATGGGCAAAAAAGGAGAAAGACAAACTCCTCGCTACAGCCATGGAAAGAACCTGCTTTTATCAGTCCTTAAATGGGGAAATAAATTTAGAGGGAAGCTGCGCTAACGAGAGGTCATCAGCGTTGCCAGATTGGGGTGAAAAAGCTGTACGCTTTACATTGATTGAAATGGGGACGATACGGCTTTTTACCCTCCATCTGGCAACACTGGGTCTTGTGAAAGTGAGAAAGATTTAAGGTGACATGCATGCACCAAGCACTTGGAAAAAGACGACTGGTAGGATTTACCATCTGGATAGCTGATTTTGGAGTCTCTCAGCAAGTATGGTAAATTTCACTAGATTATGGTAAAATGTACCAATATGTTATCTGACCACAAGGTACGTTGCATTTACCATACTTGCTAGCAGACGCCAAAATCTGCTTCGCAGATGGTAAATTCTACCAGTTTTTTTTCCGTGCATACGGAAAAAAACAACATAAAAGCATCTCTCTGTGACATCACCAAGTTGATTTATGTATGTCCTTCTGTCTGTGTTAAAACTGCAATCCTAGGATTCTCATTAGAGGCTGCTCTATTCAGTGCAAACCACCATTCTTATTCAACAGCATTGGTCAATTTTCAATCTTTTCACTTTCTCATATTTAACAAAATTAGAAATTGAGAAAGTATTGCAATGGTGCAGCTGTCTGCCTGTCTGTATCCCAGCATAAATTTTGAATCAATGCTCCATATGCATCCAAATTTTGCAGAGAAGTTGCTTTCAACATTCCGCAGCAGGCTGATTCTGCTTGTATGGACGAGACGAGACGAGATAGCAAGAATCGACCGATCCCATTGGTTTAAATGGTGTCACGTGACAGATTTGAAGCCATTCAACGGGTTAAAGAGTCATGAATCTGAAAAGAATGACTCTTTAACCCGTTAAATGACTTCAAATCTGTCACGAGACACCATTTAAACCAATGGGATTTGTCGATTCTTGCTATCTCGTCTCTTCTCGTCCAAACGAGCAGAATCAGCCTGCTGAGGGGCGTATTTTAATTGTTCACAATTTAAATTGTAAGCAAGTTATTGAGAGTAAAAGGTTTCCATTAAAGTCAATGAGGAAATGGGAAAAATGGGTAAACAGGGAAGAATTGGAATATTTCAAATGTAGCTACATATTTGAATTAGAATGAATATTAGCAATAAGATTCTGCAACCAGTCTACTGTAAAATGAACCCCTAAATGGTCTCCCCCAGAATATTAAAGGAGGGCCTGGGGTTCCCCCTGAAAATATAAGGTAAACGCACCAGTGAATGGCACTGTACCAGTGATTGGCAGTCTCTAATAATTTAGTGATTATATTGACCTCTGTAGGTGATTTCTTGAATTAAAAAAATGTAGGTTCAACAGCTGAATCATAGGTACAGCCACTGACATTCATAATGGTGGAAGGATAAAGGAAGAAGAAGAAAAAAAATAGTGAACACAAGCACCTCAGATAATGTGCCAAAAATGAGGATTTCTTATCAAAATCGTTAGGGCAAGCACCTCGTGTCTTAAGCTTTTTTTTGCTTTAAATTCAAAATAATGATGAAAATTCAAGTTTCATCAGGTTCTAGACATAATTCTGCATCTTTCTGTGAAACTTTAGTCAAAAATTTTAATTTTTAGAGTGACAAATTACTGTGCCCAGAACTGGTACAGCGAAACTTTGCCTTTACCAGTGATTGGCAGTGATTTGTAGTCACTGCCAATTACTTGCACATCATGTTCCAATGATTGGCACCAAGTAGTTTTAGGTTAGAAACTGATAATATTGGAAGGCAAAAGAAGAGTAAATTAAGTTCCAAGAGGGGAAAAGGGAGGAATGTAACACTGCAGACAACACTCATAGTCAGGGGAGCCATTTCAGATTTTCCTTGGGGGGGGGGGCTCCAAAAATGTGGATGACCATTTTTTTTTGTTTTTTTTTGCCGTGAATCTGAAACAAATATTTTTATCTCTCTGACTTGATTTGGGGGGGAGGGGGGGGGGGGCAGGCCCTCCAAAAATTTGGATGACCGTTTTTTTTTTTTTGCCGTGCATCTTCAAAAAAAAAATCTCTGACTAGATTTTTCGGCCGCAATGAAAATCCTTGGGGGGGGGGTTGGGCTATTGGGTGGTTCTGTGGCCCCCCGAGGGCGGAGGGAGGGTCCGAGAACGGCCGCGAGTACAGGCGATCGATATATCGAACTCTCATCACCATCGATTCATCTTCGGAGAAAGTCTAGCGCGCGCCTTATGCGTAAGGAGCATTTTAAAGTGGGAATAGTGACTAAAATTGTTTTGAAATTTTAACGAGGGTCGGAAAAAAATAGCGGCTGTTCCAGGGTGACTTTTTACCCCCCACTGGGAACCCACACCCCATTTGTACACCTGTTTTTACATCCACGACCAAAACGGGACTATGCGAACTCAAGGAAATTTGATTTTTCGGGGCGCCTCATACGGTACATGGGCTCTGTGAGGGTCGCGGATGTAAAACTAAAACTGTTACGGGGGTTTTGCGCCCCCCCACCCGAGGGTAGGTGGAGGGTCTGAAAACGGCCACGAGTATAGGGGATTGATTTATCGAACTCTCATCACCCTCGATTCATCTACGGAGGAAGTCTTGCGCGTGCCTTATGCGTACGGAGCAGCATATTAAGGTGGGAATAGTGATTAAATTTTGTTTGAAATTTATCCGAGGCCCCGAAAAAAATTGTGGCTGTTCTAGGGTGACTTTTCACCCCCCACTGGAGGCCCTCACACCATTTTAACACCTGTTTTTACACCCGCGACCAAAACAGGACGGACTATGGGAACTCTAGGAAACGTGGATTTTCAGAGCGCCTCATATGGTACATGAGCTCCGTGAGGGTCGCGGATGTAACACGAGGGTCATTATGGTGTTTTCGTGGCTCCACGAGGGTGGGGGGAGGGTCCGAGAACGACTGTGAGTACAGGCAATCGATATATCGAACTCTCATCACCATCGATTCATCTCCGGAGGAAATAATAATTTGTTTTGAACGTACTTAGTTAAGTTTCCAAAATTTTCTGTGTGTGCAAGCATTTATTTCTCATTTATTTTTTTCTAATTAATAAACAAATGGCAACACTGCATATTTTGAAACAAAATCTGTTATTTTGTTTACCATTCTTATCAACATTAGTCAATAATTCAAAGAAAATGTAAGGGTTGTTATTAATTAACTGGTGTGCCAATCACTGGAACATGAATTGCCAATTACTTGCACATCAAAATTTTGAGTGCCAATCACTGGTGCATTTTGCCCTTTCCTCTTAAAAGCCATAGAAAATAAAACTCAAGCTCAAAAATGTTTATTTTGACCTTTTTTTCAACAGAAGAATGTATACATCTTCAATAGAAACCAAAATTTAAAGAATACCTTCAATATTTTGGGAGAAATAAAAATTGAAAGGGGCAAAAAATCCTTAAGGTGCCAATCACTGGTGCATTTACCTTATTGCGGTCAGAGGTCTCCCCCCCCCCAGATTAAGTTAGATTTGAGAAAGTTTTCAAGGGGTATTTCCTACAGTTTTTTCTTAATTTTATTTGTTCTCTAAAGCCCTTTTTTGTATTTTGTTGGTGTCTTTTTTATTCTCTTTGTTCATTTGATTCCTTGATTGTTTCTTTTTTTCCTAGGCGATGCTTTGTTGTTTGAAAACAACTCAAGATGCGAGATCTTTTGTGATGCATGCAATAGTATTTTCATTTCCCAAGAGGAGCGAAATCACCATAAATGCATTCCGATCCACAATAATTTTTTCTGCCATATGTGTGATTTAAAATTCAATGGACCGTTACTCTACCATAGACACATTCAAGTTTGTATCAAAACAATTCAATGAGGCTCTTGCAAACTTTCTCTACAGGGGATCAAAGAGTTGATTCTTGCATAAAAACCTGTAACAATGAAGATGAGAGTACACTGAAAAATTACAAAATTCACTCTCAGAATTGGGCTTAATGGCGGAGAGACGCAAGTATCATGGGAGATTCCTATCTATCTTGAGACATATCTCTGTGTTTCCGTAGAGAATGTGGCAAATTAGACAGGAGTCTTTCGTGATACCTGCGTTGAACCGATCTTGTGGTTATAGCAGTTTTGTGAGTTTAGAATTGAGTTTTAGACTTTATAATATTGTGATTTTCATGATTTTCGCTGGTTTTTACATCAGATTGGACTATTCATTGGCTCATAGCAAAAGTTTGCAAGAGCTCCATTCAAATTTCTGTCTCAGTGTGGTGGTGTTTAGCCAAGTTTCAAAAAATAAAATTCTCAAAAATATTTCAAGTTTCCCTTGCTCTATAGTCATTTTTAAATCAATATTTTTCAATTTGATTCGGAGGAATAGGGAATATACATCGCTAAGATTCATATTCATCCCAGGATGAATAGAAAAAAGAAAATGTGTCGGTTGGCTCCCCTTCTACAGAAAGCACTTCAAATGTTCTAGTTGCCTAGTTTAAACAGAAGAATGAAAGTGGAGAAATAATAATGGAAGAAAATAAAATGAACCGAAAAATATTGACGGAAGAGATAATCAATCAGAAATATGGGGGGGGGGGGACTCAGATACAATTTAATGATTCTTTTAAGGGCCAAGCCCGAGTATACTCGTTTTTTGCCTATAGTTTTTTTCATATTGTTTCTGTCTTCATTCCGCATAAACGCGACTATCATTGAAAACACTAACAAAATAAGGTTTCTTCGGGCGCCTTCAATGTATCGTATAGGCAATTCCAACTCCTCCGACCACGAACGGTTAACTATATTCTCTTAATAAACGAAAGAGTTCCGTTCTTACAAACTAGTCTGGTCCTTAGAGGGTTAAAAGCTTTTGAAAAAAAAAAATGTTTCTTTGCACAATTTTTTAAAAATCTTTGTGAGAGTAGCAGTTTAAGAAATATTTTCTGCCGGACAACAGTTTTAAAAAATCTTAGGAAAATATTTCCATCCTCTTTACGTTCTATTGGAGTATCATTTTAAATAGACCTGCCGGTCGATTATTTACTTTTGCGTTAAAGCGATAGTTCAGACTGTCTATATGTGATGCCATTAGTCGAACATTGTAAGCCTTGACTGATGCAATATTAATCATTGTTAAATTTGCCGTTGGCGGTAGCTTTATGTAGGCTACTCATTAGTAGCTGTTGAAAACGGGCATTCTAGTATTAATGGTCCCTACAGCGATGTGACAGTCTAGTCTAGAAATTCTGAACCAATAGTGTCTTTTATGGACAGTCTTTAGAATGATCGTCTAAGGAAAAGTAAATGATTGACGAAGGTTTATTTATTTATTTATTTATTTACTTATTTATTTATTTTTTGTGAATGCATACATGAAGCCTGTAAGGCTGTGGTACAAAACTATTACCATTAAAACAGTCAACTTTGAAACGTTGCATTAATTTGCACAAGCTGTTCTCATTTTTTCTGATAAACTTGGTCAATGAATGGGAGTGTGTGCTGTGTAGCTCAAGTGGATTAGTACACTATTGTGTTGGCGTTTATCCCTCAATTGACGCTTTTTTAAGATTAGAACTTCTAGTTTCATCTACTCTTGTAATCTTATTTTGATTCGTTATTCTGTTGATAGGTTTGTCGTCGTAATTTTTTACTGTCCGAGCAAGGCAACCGCTTATGTTTTGACGGGAAATCCAAAAACCTGGAAGTCTTTGTTTGTGATATTTGTAATGCTAGCTTCAATCGCTCCAGTCTTTTGGTGAGTTATTGGTACCTATTCCACGGTTTTCTCTTAATTAGTCAATTCGCAATTGCATTGGATTTCAACTCATAGTAGGACTTGAAACTCACAGTGAAATAGACTGGGATGAATTCTTTATTCATTTATTTGTTTATAACACATTGGTACATAGGACAGGAAAACTGTATGGTACAGGTCAATGATATTAACAATAATAATAGCCAAGTTACAGAGTATTTGGGTTACATAGTATTTGGGAAAATACATAGATGCATGCACAGGAAACTGTACATGCATCTATGTATTTTCCCTGCGATCTAACTGCGATTACACATGAGTTACTTGTTGAAAGTTAAGTTTAACAAAGGAATTCTTCCAGTGAATAAAAGGCTTTAGCCGTAACGAAGTTCTTGTTTTTTATTTATTTATTTACTACCTACTCATTCATTCTTTTGTTTTCTTATTATATTCTTGCACAGTGGAGCGAGTCAATGAAACAGGTCAGAAGTGACATGACAAAAATGCAAATTTGAATGCTTTTTACATTCTAAGAACCAACTTTAATGGGTGATTCCTGTAGAAAATTTTACAGTAAATCCAATGAAATTACGTACAAATGTCCTACATTGCGTATTAACAAAAATGTGTGCATTTAAAGTCGCCATGCCATGTCCGGCCTCTACTGTGGGCAGGCTCATGCTGGTACAGAAATGCTCCCATCGTCTATTTATCTGTCTTGGTAAACTAGTGGATGTTGTTTTTTGAGATGTTAACACTGCCTGCAATTTTCCACAGATGAAACACCATTTGAAACACAAGCCGAAATCAGAATGGCGAGAAAAGTGCAATCTGTGTGATATGAGGTTCGAGCGTCATGCTTTACTAGTCCGCCACCTTAAAACAGAGCATGTTGATGACCAGTCCTCAGCGTCATCACCATGGAAGTGTCGACACTGCGGAAAGCACATGATGACCAAGCTGAGTCTCGGCATTCACGAGCGAATCCACACCGGCGCCAAACCGTACGTCTGTGAATGGTGCGGCCAGCGCTTCCGATCTAGAGCAAATTTACTCCAACATCACCCAAAGCACACTGGGATCAAGAAACACAAGTGCGAGGAGTGCGGGAAATTGTTCTCCCGGAAATCTTTCGTCACGGCGCACATGCGTGTTCACACTGGTGAGCGGCCCTACAGCTGTCGCGTTTGTAACAGGAAATTTACGCAAATCGGTGACATGCGTCGACATGAGAAGAAACATGAAATTTCCATTAAACATGGCGGAACGTGCTACACTGTGATCGATTTGAGTAAAAGTCCTTCGCCAGACTCTGTCAGTAGTGTTGATAGTGATGATAAATTAACTGATAGTGAAATAGCTCTCAAGGTTAAAGTCATTCAGGATTAAATTTCTTATCTTTTAAATTCAAAGTTAACATAAAAGAGAATAAAATGAAGAACATCGAGGGAAAATAAAATCTATACTCATCCATCGAAGCTATCTTTGATTTTATCCTCTCAAGGCGCTAAGCTCATTCCCACCGAGCATTATTTTAAGTTGATTTTGGGTAGGTGAACCCCCTATAGCCACTATAAGAGCTATTTTCAACTTTGATGAGCTGTGAACTTTAGGGCAAAAATACAAAAATTCTTTAATATTCCGGAAAGGATGGAGTAAATATTGATTATTTCAGATTTTTATTCAGTCAACTCTTTCGAGAGTTTTGCTTGAATTTGTCTCAAAAAGTTGTTATGTGTCCCATATGGCCACCCTTGCAACACCTATGACCTCTGTTTGTACCCCCTATTATTTTGAGGTAAATGATTTTTGTTGATGAATACACCCATTTTCCTTATTTTTTAATCCTAGACATGAACGTGATCATAGGGGTCCACCTACCCTATCAATTTACGTTTGAATTTTGGTTTTTTCTCAGAAATTTTATTCATGATTCAAGTAACAGACGGCATTTTGTAGTCTCGTTAAATCAATATATTTTTATTTCTTCTCTTGATGCTCTCTATGAGTTACTGACAGTATACAAGAACCGTATTTATGTAAGAACGAGACGGAAATGGGAACTGAGCCAAAAAGGGATATAAAAACCCGAAACGTTTCGATCAATCACAGAATCATCATCAGTCGGATATATAAAACACATAAAAAACAAAACGAAAGAATGTGAGTCTGACCCAAATCACATTGGAGCAAAGACATGTTGTTTTGTTTTTTATGTGTGTTTTATATATCCGACTAATGATGATACTGTGATTGATCGAAACGTTTCCGGTTTTTATTTCCCTTTTTGACTTAGTTCCCATTTCTGTCTCGTTCTTACACTGAAAAAACGATACGGTATTGGTATTGGACACCGTAAATTACGGACTATATAGGTTTACCGAGGGATTGCGGTTGTGACGCCCGTAATTTTCGGCGGTGCAACTCGTAATTACGGACTTCATTACAGAAAGTAGCGGGCTTCAAGACCGGGAATGCCTCGGTAAACCTATATAGACCGTAGTGTTTTTTCAGTGTATAGTTATATATTGGGCCAATTTAGTCTTAATATTCTCGTATTTATGTATTAAGATATTTAAACACAAGTTATGTTGTTGGTATACCAAAAAAAGAAGAAAAAATGAGATTTAATCTGATGATTAGACTTAATGATTTTGAGCTAAATGATGGATGGAAAATGAGCAATTTCGTATTTTTGTATTTTAAAGGTAATTTAATATCATCTAAAACATAAGTCTAGGAGTGCAGCTAAATTTGTTAGTCTTGTACTGACACAAGGGGGAAAAAAGAAATAAACTGAGGACGTTTTTGTCCAGCTCTGACCTAAGTAATCATGAATAATCAAGTGTGCCCGCAAGTCTGCACAGCGTTTGCTTCCGTTTCTAAAATTTGGACCTTTAGAATTATCTGCGCTTCACTTTTCTATCAACTAAAAATTTTAAATTGGGACAATTTTACCAAAAAATTAGTGAGCTCCATCAAACATACAATAGTTTTCTGCTTCATGCAAAACTGTAGATTTGACTTGAATCCTTTGGTATCATTTATCAGTCAGTTTCAATAAAATTGAATGAATAATGGTTTGATAGGTTAAATAATTTAAGTTAAACTTGCATTTCTATTTTTTATAAATTTATTTTATTATTTATTCATTTCATATTTGTGATTTAAAAGTTCTCAAACTTCATGATTGTTGGCAGAAAGAAATTGATTGCAGGGTCATTCCGCTGAAAATGTGACACCCATAACACCTTAAAGTAATATTTCTCAGGTACCAATAAAATTTGTTGCATTTTTGAGGCTACGAAAGAAATGAGCTTTAGTAGAATAATTTTGATTGAATGACATTATTTTTCTTCAAACCAAAAGATGTCGATCAATAGTGTTATGGGTGTCACATGTACTGTGGAATGACCCTGCAAACATTTAATAAATTGATTAAATTTTTTATTATTTTATCTTAGAGTAGTCGTTTCAACTTTTTTGCTGTGTTCTCCAGTCGTTGCAAATTAAATTTTCAGGAAAGCTGGAAAGTGAATTATTCCGCAGAAATACCAAAGTGTCTTTTGTATCTCAGCAATTTCTACTCTTATTTTTACTGATATTTGAAAGTTTTAATTGTCTGTGGGTAGTTCATATTTTATTTTTGCATAGTTTTTTGACTTTTATATTTATTCCTTAAATAAGAATTTTTTGTCTCTCAACAACATATTTCTTGAATTTTGGCATCCTGCCGTATTATAGGCTTTCCTCTTGTTAAACTGTTCAGTATTGAGGTAAATTTTGAGGCAGGCGTACTAGTAGGGATAGGGATGACTTTCAACTAATCATTTTGAAAAGGAGAAATTTTAAAAGTAATCTCAGTAAGGAATATTGAACTTATGTAACTTGACATCTCCGCAGAAAATCAAAATTTGAGAACTAGTCAAGATAATGCATTCCAATTGGAACTTTATAAGGATTTCCAATTCGCCTCTCTTTCAAATACCTCAATTGGTGATTGAAAGAAATCTTGTATCTTAGCAAGTTTTTTTGTTTGTTCATTATCATCTTCCTGTAAGTGTCTAAAATTAAGGAAACTTGTACCAAATAATTATTTTTTTAATCCAAAAATCAAAATGTTAATTTGTGACTTTTTATTCAACTTTATTCTTGTAGTTTTATCATTATAGTTTTCAGTAGAAAAAGCTTTAATAAGTACTTGTACTAAAAAGAAAAAAAAGAAAAACTTACCAATAACTATCAGTTAATCTTGATTTAATTACAAACTCTTTTAGCCATGCTCATATGGTTTTGCAACCTTCAGAAACAATTTCATTCCTGTTTAATTTGTATAATGTATTTTTTTATCTTTTACTACATTGACAGTTCATTGTGTGGAGCCTTTGTCCTGCCCCCAAAAAAATTCGGTCTGAGTATGGGAGGTTTCAGTGTTGAAAAAAAATTCCACTTGGCGAGATATTCCACTTAAAGGAAGTTCCACGCAACGAACTTTCACGGTGCTTTACTGTTATTGACATTCAAAACATATTATGTTTTTTTTATTTTTGTATCAGAAATATATCTATCACGATTACGTGATTAATGTTTGTTTTCACTTTTACTGTTAGGTTTTTTTGCAATTATTTTTTTTTTACCAAAAATATAAGCATGGTATCTAATTACTCTCAAAAGTTGTTATTTATTTTCAGAAGTATTCACAATAATGCATAAACAGCTTGCAATCTGAGGGTTCTGTGATTATTTTGGATTTGGAGGTGTCAGGCAAACTTGGTTTGTTAAAACTGTGGCAAAAAGTGCTGGCGACTCGTGCAATGTGGCAGTAGTAGATTCTCTTCTTTTAAACCTATGTAAAATAATTGACCTTCAGGGGGTTTACTGAATCCTTGAGATTTTGATACATTTCACTGAAAAAAAATCAATTGTTAAAGCAACAATTCAAAATTAGCTGATTTAACAAAAATTGAAAGTTGCAAAATCAACCAGGGTTTTCTGTTCAGTTAACAATTCATTTGTTGAGTTTACAAAAATAGTTGTTAAATCAACCACATAATGGTGTTCTTTTAACAAAAATGACATTGTGAATTTAGCAATTTTAAATAGTTAAAAAAATACAGAACTTAACCCAATTAGTTGATCTAACAATTCAGCTTGTTGTATCAGCAAAATAAATCGCTGATTTTACTTACTAATTTGTTATTCCAGCATAAAAATTGTTGTTTTTACTATTTGATTCGCTGGTTGGTCAAAGTTAGTTGTTAAGTTAACGAAATGAATTGCTGATTTAGTATTTGAGTTGTTAATTTAACAAAATTATAGGTCAATTTTGCAAATCATTTTGTTCTGTACTTTTTTAACTATTTAGTTTTTTCAGTGTTTCATGGGTTCAAATGGCTAAAATACAGAGTTGTCAAATAGCTTGAGCAACCGCTGGTGGCAAACCACATTTGTGCTTAGAACATCCTGAAACTGATCTAGGAATTGAAGGCGTCTCCGGAAGAAAGGCTCATAAAACAGTGGGTGTGCTCTTTCCGAGCATTATTCATTCTGGGTGTATGGATGTTTTTAGCTTTAGAGCGTAAGTGTTGTTTTATGGGCCCTTCTTTTGGAGATGGCTTCAATTGTCTTGGTCTCTCTCCGGTGGTTAAAACATCAGTGTTTGGAGAGGATATAAGTAGGGACAATCAAGTGATTTTGCGCTCATCTCTGTTCTCAAATATATGCGTTCAAATGATTAAAGAACCCAAAGCCTTTCATTTATTACTGGTGGCCCTTAGAACTTGTAATTTTATTCAAGTGAAAGGGGATTTAACAAGAAACTTTCAAAACAACGAACAAGATACGAAAGTCAAGAGAAATGAATGGGGGCAGGGTCTTTATATTCTCTAAGGAAAGGAATGGACCATTTCATTTGTGTGAAACGTTTTATGCATACATTCTTGTGCTTAGTCATGGTTCGTGGTGCCTCCCAAATTCCTTGAATATCCTTGATTTTTTTTGTTTGTTTTTCATATGATCAATAATCCTTGAATTTTGACAAAGTCGTCTAAAGTACTCGGAAATCCTTGAAACTGACCGGCTTCAGCCTGTCAACTCGCCATTTTGTTGATAATGTTGTGTGAAAAAAAAAAAAAGTCATCACTTTTTAGCCCCCCCCCCCACTTTTTCTGGTCACGGTCCGCCTATGCCGAAAAGGAGGTGACCCCCCCCCCCCCCCCCAATCAGATCGGAGAGCTTTGAAACCCTAGAATTCGAGTTTGTCTCGTCAAAATACGTGGGTGTGCTAATTTTCAGCTTTTTATGCTGAATAGCGGCTGAGAAAAAGGACTGGTACAGTATGTGTGAGACACCCTGTTGAATCTAATGGAGGGAAAACATTGTTGCCATATTGCACAAGCCACCGCTGGGGAGGAGAAGGTTGGCCTGTGGTTATGCAGACTATTCTATTGGATATCATATAACCACCAATTGAGCACTTATTGGGTTTTGTCTAGGATGGCACTGATGATACCTAACTTTATGTTTCAGGGGTGTCTGATATTTGATACTGACCATACTAGCTTTAATGCAATGTAAATTGAGTTTCTATCTGGTAAGTTAGAGGTAGTTTCAGAAGTGTAGGCGGACCTAGACCGATCATCTTTGGAATTTGTCAACATTATATCTGATATTTCTCGATGAAAATGAATAAAAATGAAATTGAGTGTTCACTTTTCAATGAGAAAAACTTAAAACACAAAGGAATAAAGTCAGGGACAAATTCGGTATTGATTTGAAGGAATATAAGTTGAAAATTCGCCAAAGATTATGATTTAGGTCTGCCTACACTTCTGAAACTACCTCTAGTTGGGCCTGCAATCGTGGCGATGGTTTCCAAAAAAAAAGAAAAAATTAAAAAAAAGAAAACTTCAGCCATAAGTCCCGCCAGCTAGTCCACCTGTGAGCAAAGCATAAAGATTTCAGTGCTACTGCTAACGCACTAACCTTATGTTTACAGATCTTGAAAAGTTCTTGTTGGCACATTGGGAGGGATTGATACCTATTTTACTTTTAAGTTTACTGTTTAGCTCAAATTAAAGTTGATTGTGCAATCAGCGCTACAATATGTGACTTCATCCGTCCAGCTTGCGCTCTTTTTTATCCCGGTCTAAATTCATATTCTCTCTTTTCGCGCCAAATCTCAAGGTGACTGGCGGCCATTTTCTAAAAAAGATGTCCCCTCCCCCGTCCTCCTCTCATTCGTATACCGTCTTCCGTACAATCGTGAGTAATCGTCAAAATTTTATTCGTGATCATTCGTGATTCGTCAAGCCAACTGTCCAGACCTAAATTTTGGAATCTTCGTTTAATTAAATAAATTTTCCGACTTACTTGTAAGTATTTTATTTGTTCTGTTCATGCTTAAGCTTTCTGATTCTTCCAAGCTCACTTCTATCTCCAGTTTGCCCTCAGCTTTTGATCGGTATCTTTCCTTTTGTTCAGGTGAAAGTTGTACGTACTGTGATGGTGACATATGACGCCATACTTATTGTTTGGTATGAAACTTCCGAACGATAATTTGCCGTTTTTGGTTGCTAAGGTTCTTCTCAACTTTCGCTAACTTCTGCATGATTCATTCTTGCTAATTCTCCTCTCAACTTTGCTCTGTTATCAGAAACCCAACTTATTGTTTCTCTTCATTCACTTTCACGGTTTTACCGCCAAAGACGTACCTCGTGAAGTGGAATTGGGAATTCCCCGCCTTGCACGAATTTTCATGGCCTACTGATTTGGGCTATTGTTTACAGTCTTTACTTGCGATTATAGCACCAATTTCGTGGAGCCATCAAAAAGCCATGAAAATTTGACAGTTTCGTTGCAAATGACCAATTTTAGACTGAAATTCTCCAAGGGATTTTGTAGCCCCAGTTCCTTGTTTTCATTGAAGTATGTTCTGTTGATCTACCGTCGACAGTAATTTCCAAAATATCCAAATGATGCATTATAAGTATCGCGTGTTGAAAAGTAATGTTTAGCTTTCAAAAATGTACGGTGAGCAGTCGGTTAGCAGAGAGTGTAGATACATCGCCTCCCATTTACTCACTGATGCATTTCTTTATATTCTGTGGGATGAGCACCAGCGATAGAATAACGCCCCCTACGTAGATGTAGGCAGCGCTACTTCTCAAAACCAGGTATTCTTAAGTTTGTTTGCTCTACTTTGTAGTGCAGAGCTGCCATAAGCTGACTTTGATAAGTAGACGAATTGATGGAAACACCACGGTAACAAAATAGAGGTTGACGACCAATCACACCCCACAGCCTTTAGGTCATTTCAGGTAGCTTCAGTTCTAACTGTTGTTCATGTACACGGGAGGGTATAATTTGACATTTTCCTACCAGGTTCACTGTGGTGTTACCATCCGCTTGTAAACATTGACTCCGCTCACCGTGCAAATCTACAGCCTTGTGCTGCGTATTAGACTCGGATAATCATGGTAAAGAGTGAATCTATTATTATTCACCATTTGCGATCATTAACCGAGTCTATTACGCAGCAAAACGTTCTGATGAATTGCTTAGTGAGTGGGGTAGCTTTTTTCACGCAGATGGTAGACCTGGAGCAAACCTGCGCGAAAGATGTACTTTCATCTTTCTGCGCTTGTAATCAAAGAACCAATGGCGTATGCAGGATTTTTGACGGTAAAGACATGCACTGATGAGGATTTGATTAAAAAGTATTCCCCTCTGCCCCTAAAATTGGAGGTCAATGGGGCTCTGCCCCTCTTCTACCCCGCTGCAAAGAATTATCAGAATGGATGCTATCTGAAACAACCTCTACCAGGTAGCTACTAACACAGTTCAATCAAGTGCTCTGCAATAATCTACAAGACTAACACATTTCTCTTTTTACTTCCGCTGCTTTTACAGATCTGAATTATGGCTCGTACCAAGCAGACTGCCCGTAAATCCACTGGAGGTAAAGCTCCGAGGAAACAGCTCGCTACCAAAGCTGCGCGTAAAAGTGCACCATCTACTGGAGGAGTGAAGAAACCTCACAGATACAGGTACCCAATTTATTGACTTTTCATCATTTTAGCTCTTAAAGTTTAGGTGATATTTTGCCTCGCACAATGGAAACCCAAGAAACTCAATCAACTTTCATAGGACTTAAGAGTTAGAAACCATTGCTACACCCAGCTGAGCCCCTCTTCTCTAAAAAATTATTGCACAATAGTATGCAAGATAGAAGCCTAAGTCACTCCACCACAGATTTAGGAAGGAATAGATGTGACACTTCAGCCGGTTCGGGGTTGTGCTAACAGCATGTGAACGAAGCCTTAACATCAAATGGCAATGTACCATTCAGAAACAATATATAATAGAGACCATGCACTATCTACCTTGCCCATGTTTGCAAGCAGTGGCAACTTTTTTTTGGGGGTCTCAACAGAACTCTGCAGACATGGACCATACGTTGACTGATGAGAAATGTCGTTGAGATTTTTGCCTGGAGAAACCGAAATTGCATCAGTCAATGTATGGTCCATGTTGGATGGTGGTCCCTGTGTTAATTCCTGTTGAGTTATGACAAATAAGTCAGCCACCGTGCTCACGGCTAATGCGTGATCTCCATTATTTATTGTCTCTGGCAGAAGTATATTGTGACCACAGAAAGATACAATCTGAATGGAAAGTTTAATTCATTTTGAAGTCATTATATTCTGGTCTGCCATTGTGAGAAGTTGAAAACAATCCTCATGCTAAGCAATGTGAAAGACAGAGACAGGCATTTGTCCGTTATCTTGATAAGTTACCAAAACAGACTGAAAAAATGTTCCCAATCTTATTGTATTATTCTGTGCTGTGACCTTTGGTTTTTAACTCAGATTGCCTTTCTTTCACTTATATTGAAGCTTTTCTTTGCATAAGACGTGTGCTCCTTTAATTTTTTTTATTCGTATCCTAATTTGATTTGAGACAACCCTTAGAACTTTTTCTAAAAAGGTTTCCCATTCTAGAATGTCTAGTATATTGTAACAGAATGAGAAACTTAAATCACACTTTCTTTTTTCAGGCCCGGTACTGTTGCCCTCCGAGAAATCAGGCGGTACCAAAAGAGTACTGAATTGCTGATCCGTAAATTACCCTTCCAACGGTTGGTTCGTGAAATTGCTCAAGATTTCAAGACAGATTTGAGATTCCAAAGTGCGGCTATTGGTGCTCTTCAGGTAACATTCAAAACTCCTAATTAGGCTTTTGTTTCTAGAAAGTCTTGATAATGTAAAGTTAGAGCCTTTGTATTAGACACTTTTCAATTTTTATAACTCAAGCTGACAAACTGAAAGTTTTTTTGCAACAATTTGCCATCTCCTGGTTGAAAATATATCAAGCAATGGCCTTGAAGCAAAAAAGTGGAGAGAGCAGCAAACAAAACGAAGGAAGGGTAAGCAGTGGCAGCTAGTGCGATTTGGCAACCACGCAATTTTTCCATTTAAGCCCAGGTAAAATAATCGAATCTTGAGGAGGCTGACAGCCTCCTAGAGAATCGATTGTTTTACATTCGTTTAAATGGAGGAAAAGCATTGTTGTCAAATTGCACGAGCCGAGTTAATTGTAGATTAAAAAAAAGTAACAAAACCAACAAGATGTAGGGAAAGAGAGATCATAACCGTTGTTCATTCGAAGCCGCCATGGAGACAGTCTCCAGTGGTTTATAGGTCTCAGAAGTGGAAAAAAAAGTTAGCCACCACACGATGGGCTATTGTGTGGCCTCTAATATATAGTCTCTCTGGTGTAAGTTTTATACCAAGACTAACCATAACCTCCAAACCTCCAACTGTCGATCACGGTATGATACTTAACAGTATTGGCTAATTTCTACAATTTTTCAGGGACCGAATTTTGAAATTTTAAAATACATTTTAAGAATCTTCAACTGTCTTTTGAGGATAGATTGGTAAATGAGTTGTTCTCATTCGTTTTCTTTAAAGATAATTTTTGTTCTCTGGTAAGTAGAGTCCAACTTGAGAAGCTTTAGTAGCACTTGGAAAGCTTGCCACAGCTGAGGCAACAAGCTTCATTCTATCGCAAACTGTTTGCTCCCATGGGTGTTTAGAAACGTTTTCTAAAAGAGTCATCATTTCTTGTTAAATTTCAAGTAGTGGTAACCACTAACGGTCAAGAAAAGACAAAAATAGACCGATGCTGTAGCTTGTCCCAGAAAATATTGGTTTTGACACTTTTATGGTTTTCATGAAAACATCAGCTTCTCACTGCTCCTAACCAATCAGGTAGCCCTATCTGAGGATGGATGCTGATGTTTTCATTCAAAGCTACAGTTGTCAAGTCCAATCATTCTTGGGACAGCCTTTACCCGCCTACTTATCAAGATATCTGAATTTCTCTTCTCTCAGGCTCTCTTTAATCTCTCTTGTTTCCCCCTCTGAATTTATAAGTTGGAGAAGGATTAAAAAAAAAGGGTTGAAAAGGGTATGGGTTTATCTCCTTATCTATCCTTGTCTGACTTACTTGTTTTAAGGTGATTCCAGGTGAAACTTTTCCAGATTTCAATCTATTGGTGGCGCCACTAGTCGTTTTTGGGGAAAGTGATTTAGGCATTTTAACTTGAAAACAAAGAAAAAACAAAAAATCCAAGAACATCAGCACCTGCAAAATTTTTGTATGGATTTTTTGAGCCCAAAACGAGCTAATTTGGTTTAGAATTAAGTTGAAATTATGAAATTCATTTCGCCATAAGCTTAGTGAGTGAGAGTGAGTGGGTGTGATGGTATGTCTATTAGAGTCCCTATATACTATGAGAGTTGCGACAAGACTCTCAAAATGAAGAAGAAGAAGCGGATCAATGGAGCCCCCAAGAGGCAAATTGCAAATGGCGGATGGCCGTTTGCCTCTGCGCTGTTGCCACTATTTCGCTATCTATTATAGGTTAGGTTCAGATTCTCGACAATAACGGTCGTTATTGAAAGAGATAAAGTTCTCCGTGATAAGATTCAAGGAGAGGAAAAATTCACAAAAATTACCGCGGTCACTGTTACTTCAAATGTGTAATGAAAGCGAGTTCGCGAAAAGTAAACAAACCCTCCGCCATTTGCATTTGCCTCTTGGAGCTTTCTTGACAGCCTAAATCTGAGAGCCAATCAGAAATGGATTCAGCAATGGCGCTACTCTCATAGTATATAGGGACTCTAATGTCTATCTGCCTCACTCGCACTCATCGAGGCTTATGGGAATTTTTGTATTTCATAATTCCCGGCTTTATTTTCAGTGTTTCAGCTCAAAACTTTCAGGGTATCTTCCTGAAGTATGCTCGCAGGTGCTGACATTTCTCAAATGTGTGTTCATAGGGTGAATTTGTCAATTTTAGCTAAAAACTATTAACTTTTTGAGCAGCGCGACGTGGTGTCCACACGGTTGGAACTAATCAACCCTGGAATCATCTTAAAAGCTGGAGGTGTCACCTTGTCATCGTTCTATTTGCCAGTTGACATGATTTTATTCTGGTGTGTGTTACAGGAAGCCAGTGAAGCCTACCTTGTCGGCTTATTTGAAGACACTAACTTGTGCGCCATTCACGCCAAGCGTGTCACGATCATGCCAAAAGACATTCAACTCGCTCGCCGAATTCGTGGTGAACGAGCTTAAATTAGATTAATCCTATCTTCAATTATTTTGCTCTTATTCTTTTACTTCCTTTCCAATGGAGCTCTCTTGCCAACCTAGTTCTATTCAGTTTCCAGTTTAATTGATTGTATGCTATCCAAACATTTGTTTGCACTCGAAGAATGGAATCTAGGTTCCAATGTTTATTGTATTTTTAAATTTAATCACCGCAACTTCAGTGAACCAATAAGCTTTTCTCTGGCTAGTTTAAACTTTTACCCAACTCACGTTAAGTCATTTTCAAGGCAGTTCTTTAAGTAATTGGTTTCCCCCCTTTTTTTAAATGACTAACAATGATCTCTTGTAATTGCAATGTCTGTCATGAATGTCGAAAAGACTTTTTGTTCAAAATCTGTATTTAATGAAAGAAAATTATGCCTGTTGCCTCAAAATATCTCAACTACAGGAAAGAGGAAAGCTCCTAATTTTATTGACCGCATATTTAAAAGCCGGTTTTAACTTTACTTGTAAATGGTAGATAAATTTTTAGAAACTTGCGGTTATTGTTCAGAATCTTAAATTCATCACTTTTTGTGTTCTTCCTTTTAATGTGTATGGTTTAAGTTTACAAATGCTTTTTAGTAGCCGGTAAATTTTGTCTGCACTTGCAGTATCCTTTTGAATTTTAATCGGTAGCACTCCGGAGGGCTGGCATTTTTTTTTTTTTTTTTTTTTAGAAAATGAATTTTAAATGAAAAAGTAAAGTTACTGATAGCATGAATTACATAATATTAGTCATTTTGTTTCTTTCATAGATATTGTTTTCTAATAGAAACCTGCTCTCAGTGAGCCTCAGTGTATAAGCAGCTAAACCTTACCACTACTGTATTTAATATTTATTTATTTACTATTTTGTTATTGAAGACGAGGGTCATTTTTATTCTTTGCTATTAATTATGGCTTTTTAATATTCTTTGTCTTTGATGGCCTTACTGTGGTCTACTGACAATTTAAACATTTTGTGTCCTTGGACATTTCACACTCTCTAGACTGTTCTAACTAGTTATTCATTCTGAACACAACCTCTTCCCGATTCTCCGGAGTGATATCTTTTTGGTTACCAGTGAAACAATCTTTTTAATATTTGACCTTGTACACAATTTTCTCAGCCTATGAAAATAGTCGTTTTCAATTTAAAGTTCAAACTTTTAAAAACGCCTAAACGAACCAAGGTTAGGCAAGGAATGATGAAATTCAAACTGCACGTTAATTCAGCTGCACGCAACTCGGAACTAAATTGAATTATCTTAAATACTTTTCTTTGTCCTTTTGTGTTTTGATTTGTATTGTTCTTCATGTATTCCTGCGTTTATCTTTCTTTAAAGTATTGAAGAAAATTTAGATTAATGTCCATGTATTTGTACGGAATTTCTCATTAAAAGGTCTTTCTCAGAAATCTTGTTTCCTCAATTCATTTCTAACTTTTGCTATTTTAGAATAAAGTGTAATTTGCTATGCATAGATTAATAAATAAATAATGGTAATGCTTGAAGCTACCAAAATCCATTGGTTATCTTGAAAGTTTTTTTTTGTGAAGCAAAAATGGTGACTTATTGCGAATACTTATCTCAATGAATTCAAGCATTGCTGGCGGCCTATCTAAACAAAAATCTTAGGAGTTGTCTGACATAATTTTAGTCCCCAACTGTGCTATGGGGGTTGGGGTTAGTCATATCTAATTTCTCATTTTTTCCATGCTATCAAAGAAGACTCTGCTGTGATTTGTGTAAACGGCTCATTCTTACCCGTGGAATTGGTTGAAAAGTGGATTTTGACACTTTTGTTCCTGAATGCCTCATTTACACTGCACCGTGCTTCATGCTCGTTCCAGAAAATCAGATTGGATTCGACACTTCTACGGCTTTCATGGAAACATCAGCTTTCATCTTCAGATAGGGCAACCTGATTGGTTTGGAGCAGAGTTGGGTAACCGAAGAATCAAAAATATTGAAATCAATCTGGTGACAGAGTTGATGCTTGAGATGTGACAGCATTGACTTATGAGGAAGTAAATGGTCAATTGACCAAATAATTTGTCGAAAAATCTGATTTTATTGCGTTGCCAAACTATACAAATTATTCGTTGAATAATATTTGCCCAGCTCTGGTTAGGAGCAGTAAGAATTAAACTGATGCTTTCATTCAAACCTACAGCTGTCTAGTCCAATCATTCTTGGGATAGCCTATAAAATATTTTAACTTCAGCTTGGGGGGGGGGGGGGGGGGTTATCCCACCAATATTATTTCAGTGCATGTAATTATAACCCAATAAAGATCAATAAAGCTGATTTTCACGCAGGAATTTGAGTGTAATAATTGCCTCTTTGGCACATTCACGAAAAATAAGTACGCACATATCTGTGCGTGAGCAACAAGCAATTTTCCAGCGATTCAGCGCCAAAACGATTCGATGACGAGCCTCCGCTTATCTAACGACCACCTACACACAAGTTGCTGGTTGCATTCTTCCTTTTTAAGGCGTCAAGTTATAAGTAACTTGAATGAGAGGCTGGAGGACCGTGGGTGGATGTGTATCTGCTTTCCCGGCCAACTCTCGCGCTCAGGCGCTGTTGCCGTGTCAGTCCAAGTGAATCCCGTGAGCACCTTCCAGTATCCGGAAAACAACCAAAATTCCCATTGAAATCACTATATCATTATTACGGAATAGCCTTTTCATTGCTGACTTGAAGCTTTTTGTAAAATTCAAAAGTAGTCTCGAAACGAGGTAGCAAAACTGACACTGAGCAACTCAGATATGATTATCGACACACTTGACAACGCTGTAGAGGTGAAGTTTTCAGTTATACCAACGTGACGTGCGACACTTGAAAGTTTCGAGATTTCGGTAAGTTCAAGGTCACGAACGTCCTTTCCTTTGCCACCCCCGCAACCCCCGCTTTATGAGATCATATTTTTATCTTGGAGCTAAATACAGAACAATAAATATCGTCAACGTGCAGACGATTATTGTTTCTTGGAACGTATGTAAAACTTGTCTTTTTCTCTTTTTCCTGTAAAAAATTCGATATTCCCGAGAAAACTGACAACTCTGTCAATTTCAGGTGAGCCACCCTGAAGCACCAAAATATTTGGAGGCCCTGCAGTTGCTGATAATGGGGGTGTCAAAGACATGAGTCTGTTGTGATCCAATTAATTTTCGATGTATACGAATGTCAAAGGTGAAGTCATTGTATTTTAAAATGACATTTTGCTCCGACAATTTTGATTCACCTTCTCTCAAGATTTATAGGAAGTGCTAAGCGGTCAATCCCCATGAAAATTTCGAAGGGAAAGGTAAGGATTTTTAACGAATAAGCATAACTGTGTCATGTCAGTGGAAAGGTAGGTTATGACTCTTATCAGCATCTCTTGATGTATGTTGTGTCCTATTATTCCCCAAAGTTTTGAGAAGAGTCAATGGATGTAATGTGCCTTACCTGTTTGCCTAAGTGTATGCTTCCGTTTGAAGATTTGATACTTTTATGTGAATTCTTGCGTATTATTTTCAATTTGCAATGTCTCCATCCCAGGAGGTTCCTTGGGTGCTGCTCACTAAACTACATCCTTGAATTCCAAAGAAGAACTCTTGCTTACTGTATCCTACAACTTCAATCAAATGATTGCAGTATGTAATATTGAAAATGATTTATGAGTTAGCAGATACATTTAAGCGCAAATTTCTATCCGATGTAGCAAAACGACCCCGAATATGTATCAGTTTGTGACAGTCCACTGTGTTAAGGTCTGAAATGCTTCCGACAGTTATCGGTCTGTTCACTATTAGTTCAACTTGGTGCCCTCAACATGGTTTCCTGATGACCTTAGAAACAAAGTTATTCAATTTATGAATCCTGAGGTATTTAATCGAACAAATTACAGACGGTTTCTCAAGGAATGGTGGATGCCGTTTGTCGAGAAGGGTGTATAAATGTTTCTCTCGGGTGGGTGTGTTGATATTGAGCCAAAATCAGAATTATACTTGCAGCGTAGAAACAAAGAAAGCCAGCCCTCGTGATTTTGCCTCTACTCTATTTTAAAATAGTGTTTCTCTCAATGTTTTGATCTGCTATTTTTTATGTAGGTATGTACTTATGTTTAATTTTTCACTTTATGATTTATCATGAAATAACATTCATGAGACATTGGTTTTTAAATTTTATATTAGGTAGTCAAAAATGGAGTGGGAAATTGAGCAGTACATACAGCTAAGCTATTGATCTGGTAGACCGGTATTTTTATTTCTATAGCGGAACGAGAAATTCTCTATCCTTTTCTCCATTGAAACACAAATGTCTGACGAGGACGGACAAAAGTTACAACCCCCTCTTCCTATCTTTCTCCAACTTATACATTCAAAGGGGAAATGAGAGAGGTAGAAGATATTGTGGTTGCGCCACTGTCTATTATTAAATAGAAACCCTGTTATTGACTAATTGCAGTAAGTGGAACCAATGGTGCAGCTTTTCAAAGTAGATAGTTGCAGCGCTCTCCTAGAGTGCAAGGACAAATACCGAAAAGGGGGGGGGCCCTCAAAGCTCACCCCCCCCCCCTCACTTGTCATCACTCCGCAAGCCTTTCTACTTTATTATGGAAAAAGAGCTGACAAAAAGCGAGAACCAAAAAAAAAACTCACAAAATTTCAAGCCCCCTACTTTTAAATCCACGGAGTACCCTCGGTGTAACATCAACACTTTTTCTTGTCTCCTGAAAACAGTTTTTATCTTTTTTCAGACTCTAATTATGGACTGGTCTCTGCAGCTAGCAACCTGAAACCTCTCAAAATTTTTCTCGCCACCATGAAACAGAAAGAATACACATTTTCTCTTTTTTTTCAATTATTAACTACAAATGAGGAGTTTAGTGCTTCAACAAGTTTAGTATGTAAATTTTTTCTTTGTAGTTAGATTTGTTCTAGAACTGGGAAATTACTGACGTTCTGGAGAAAATGAGCTTAAACATCAGATTGAAGATGATTATGCCTATTGTCAGTCTTTTCAAATACTTTTTTATCATTAACTTTTTAGCATTATTCCACACAAAGCTCTCTCAGATTTCCATACGCTGAAAAAACACTACGGTCTTTATAGGTTCTCCGAGGCACTCCTGGTCTTGAAGCCTGCCACTTTCTGTGATGGAGTCCGTAATTACTGGTTGCACCGCCGAAAATTACGGACGTCACGACCGGAGTGCCTCGGTAAACCTATATAGTCCATAATTTACGGTGTCCAATACCATAGTGTAAGATAGTTGGCGCTTCTAGTAAATTTTCTAAATTTAGTTTTTATCGGGTGATTTGAACCATGATCTATTAATATCAGATCAGTTTGATGACTTTGATGGGTGGTTTTTACCAATCGCCCCTCCCCCAATTCGGCGGTCCTCCATTGTATTCCACCGCCCTGTGAACAACGGACCAAGCTTGCTCAAAACTGGAGGCGAGATCACCCAATCGGGGGAACGTGTAGAACGAAATATGTTCGCCCCACCCTTTTGCTACAGGACTGGTGGTGGAAAGGTGCACCCAGTGCCAACTAAGAGTTATTCTGGAATTGTTAAGTGCAGTCTTCCATTGCGCAAGCAAAGGGCCCTTTGGCCTCTAGTGCCCAAAAAATCAAAATGACCAGGTTTTATTGTAATTGAGGAAAGAAACTAGATCTTGGGGACCACCATTAATGTAAAAAAACTAACCCCGCTGAGGAAGTTTAAGTATAGATTACTCTAAAGCTAAATTCCTGTCGTAAATTTTATTGACCCCACAGTTACCTTTGTGGCTGTAATAAAAAAGTTCTATGAACTCTTTTCCAATTTTTCATGTGGACAGGAAAATTGCACTGATATCTATGTTTGCATGGAAATCATGGTGATTTCCATAGAACAAGAAAATAATTAAGTTTGTCAACATAGAAAATTGGAACAGAGTTCTTGGAGCTTTTTAATTAGGGATGGGAGGCATTCCTGGTTTTTTTGTTTTTTTGAGCATCAACAGTGAAACTAATTGCATGTAAGGTATCTTATTTCCATAAACAACTGAGGCCGAAGTTTCAGTGGATTTGTACTTGGAGTTTCTCCAACTGTCAGCTAATAAATAATGAGTAGACCTTTGGTAGCGTTCTAGAATTCAACCATTTGATGCATCCATGCAAAAAAGATTACATTATTCTATGATGTAGTATATCTATGTATATTGAAATGTGCTGCTATTCGTAATCTTTTTTGCATGGATGCAGTAAATGGTTGAATTCTAGAACGGTACCTTTGACTTATGGAACTGAGGTGGGTGCTCCTAGACTTGAGCCATCAATATTTACTCTTTGCACAGCCGGGGTCTTGTAGACATTAGTTCAGTTCCGTTGGTTGGATAATAATACAATTGTCGGACTTCAAACCAGTGCTCTGTGTCCTCCATTTTGTAACACTTTCATCTATTTTTCTATTTTCAGTGATGATTACTGCGATTACCAGTTAACCCAAATATGTAGTATGGGGATACTATGAAGAAAGTGAGCTCTGCAAAAGTCAGGAGCAAACATCCCCCGGTACGTTGTTGCATTTCGTTTGCTTGTTCAAAGACGAGAAGTTATTTGAGTGTTGATCCGCACAAGTGTTTATCGCATTTGCATCCTGAACGGTAAGCATTTTGAAATTTGGAGCTATTTTCTCATTTGTAATCTCAATCAGCAGTGGCGATCCAAGGAGGGGGCTTTGGGGGCTTAAGCAGCGTCTACTCTTCTGGGAAAAGAACTAAAAAAAGGGGGAAACAAATGTTGCAACACCGTAAGCCTTCCTCCAGTTTTATGTGGAAACGGTCTCAAGAAGAAGCAAGTAAGCGAAAAAACAACAAGTAAAAAAAAAGCTCATCAAATTTTTTCAAGCCCCTCACTTTTGCACCCATGGACCGCCACTGTCCATCAAAGAATAGCCAGTGGTCAGAGGCAAATAGAGACCTAGCACATGTTGTGCGTAATTGCTTTCCGTGTTTTGATAAAAGGTGAACACAGATGACACGAAAGGCATCAAAGACACACAAAAAATGACACGGAAGGCATGAAAGGCACCTAAAAGATGGCATGAAAGGCATTCCCTAACCTTGTCAACCTAACCACCACAGAATAAAAGTGAAGGTTAAAATGTGAGGTTAGCATGTACATAAATACCAAAGATTACTTATACTCCAGATATGGCACTAGCTAAAATCTTGTTGAGCGCCTTCATCGCTAAAACACCTACACTGGCCCACGGTTTGTTTATGTTACGGCAAGTGAGGGACATGCGGGCGGGGCCAGTCGGCTGGCCCACGACCCCCATCCCGCCCGCACGTCTCTCGCTTGCCGAAACGTAAACAAACCGTGGGCCAGTGTATGTGTTTTAGCTCGATTTCAGAAATGAAGGCACTCAACAAAATTTAACGTTGGAAAGATAGCTAGTGCCATATCTGGAGTATAAGTAATCTTTGATAAATACATACATTACATGCATTATTGGCTTAATTTATTATTCGGTGCAGGAGAAGATTTGCGGCTTCAAACTTATTGGAGGACACCAAACGCCAGAGTCAATGGAAGCAACTCTAGCCAATCAGTAGCATTGTTTAGAAATGTCTCTCATTGTTACTGTAACTTCTTTAGATTTCTCTTCCTGTGCTGGTGGGAGCTATTACAATGTTATTGTTGGTATTTTTCTATTTTATTCTTATTTGTTTTGTGTTGCCTTTATCGGTGATTGTAGACTCGATCCAATGGCAGAAGGTGCTCCCGATCAAACTTTGGTTCAAAGTTCTTCCAAAGAGGTTGCTGATTGTATCTCAGGATGGATTAACTACTTACAGGTGAAAAATCTCTCTCTCACTACTATCAATATTTTCAGTAGAGCTCATTTCAGAAGCGTAGGCGCACCTAGACTATAATCTATGGCAAATTTTCAATTTTCATTCCTTCAATTCAAAACAAATTTGCCTCCGACTTTAAATTTCTGATTTTTAAGCGTTCTTCAGTGAAGAGCCAAGGCTTAAATTTATTTTCATTAATTTTCTTTTTATAACATGAGAAATAACCTACCACCACCATCTAGACCATATCCTTTGGCAATTTTTCAATTTTCATTCCTTCAGATCAAGACAAATTTGCCTTTGACTTTAAATTTCTGACTTTTAAGCGTTCTTCAATGAAAAGCCAACGCTTGAATTTATTTAAATTAATTTTCATTTCATAACATGAGAAATAATGTTGAAAAATTCCAAAGATTATCGGTCTAGGTGTGCTTGCACTTTGCAAACTAGCTCTCTAGCCTAGTTTATGCGAGGCATCTCAACCCGGGTTCACCAACTCGGGATAGCCTTAACTCGAGTTAAGCAGCGCGCAGGAACGATTCAGTTTTCTGTTAACTCTGGTTTGACTCGACTCAAGTTTAAATGCAAATTCGGGTTGAGAATTGTGTGTAAATACCGCGGAGTTTTCAACATTGGGTTGATGCAGTATCAATGTCACTAAAATGAGCCATGTTAAACGTACACGTCTTATGCGGCCGTAACACACAGAGCATTGCCGCCATTTTTCTAAAAAAAATGTAAACAGACACAGAGAAGGAGAAGAAAGAAACCTTTTTAACCCAAGTTCAAAACATGGGTGTTTATTCACTAACCCTGGTTGAAATTCAAACTGAGTTGACTTAATCCGTGTTAAAATCTCTCACATAAATTAGACTAGTAGCTGCGAAGTATTATGTAGCAATGAAGCTTTGAGTTGGCTACTTACTGTATAGCTCTGAAGAATATTGTACTGTCTTTGAGATTGACTGCGGGACCTCCATGAGTTAGGGGCTAGGTGCCATCTATGCTTTGTACCTCTGTAACATAGCTAAGCACCATTAATTGCTGGTCAAACTGTCAAAAAGCCTTCGCTCTATAATGTATGCAATTTGCCAAGCTGTGATTGACCACTTGCTTCAAGATTATTTTTCAAAAGTAATCGAGACGGATTTCAGCAGTAATCAGGTGGACTATTTCCGTTAAATTAGTTATTGTTCACCAAACCACACTCAGATAATTTCATTGAAATTAGATTACCAGATAACTTCTAAAATCCTTCTCAAATACACAAAAACAATACACAAATTATTCATGTCAATGTTTAACATGTTAACAATGTGTTTAACATGTGTTTAACATTGTTTAACATTTCAATGTTTAAATTGCTTGTCAAAGAACACGTTTTTGTTTTTTAATTTTTGTATTCTAATTCAATCTTTTTTGTCTGTGCCATTTGTTAAGTTGCTAATTTCTTTGTTATTTTTGTTTTGTAATTGGGACTTGTCCCATTGATAATTAATAAATATATAAATTAATAAAATGTCACACTGGTCATCAATCAACAAACTGAAGCATATCAAGTCTGGTGAAACTTTGAGCAGCCATAATTTCACTCTCCTTGTTTCAGATGGTTAGAGGTTTGTGCAATGCCGGCTCAGAACTTTCGCGACTCCTGGCGGGTCTCACCATTGAATCAGCTCCATGTCGACATCGCGCCATTCAATGTCAGGCTGTCTGGGAGCAGTTGGCCTCCGCATCTGCTGCTGCCACGAGAATGATAAACATCAATGCCATCGCCAGTCTGCAAGATGTCGATCTCTCAGCTGATAATGACAACGAACAGTCTGACATTAATCAGGTATGATTTTTTCTGAACTGTCAAACCTAAAAGTTTTGAATTTAAAATTTTGTATTTAAAAAAAGAAAGAATTTAAAGGAGGAGTGTCAATAAGGCCGGTTTTTGGCCCCAAAAATGGTCAATATTTAAGATGGTCTAAAAGTTCGTGTAAAATGGCTCTACTTACTCTTAAAGGCTTATATTTTTAGGTTTGGGTGGTGTTTTCGGGTTATTCGAACTTTAGAAGCGTATTTTACCTCCTCAAAGTGGGTCGGTTTCGTGTTTTTCACGGAAAATGCCCAATTTTGCGTTAAATTATTGAATATTTAGATGTGAGCCGGACATAGTTCGGTTTTCTCCTTTAGATATGTTATTACACCACTAAAAATGAGTAACATACTGCAATATAGTCACCGAACTATGTCCGGCTCATACTTAAATATCAACTTTTCTGATTTCGTAAAAATGGAAAACTTGAACGAATTCTAAAAATTTACATACAATAATACAAAACTGCATCTTTGCAACCTGCAAAACACATTTCATGGTTTTACTGGTGGTCAGGTTGCAATAAAAGCATTACTACATTGATATTAATCGAATTCGTTCAAGTTTTCCATTTTCATGAAATCAAAAAAGTTGATATTTAAGTACGAGCCGGACATAGTTCGGTGACTATATTGCAGTATGTTACTCATTTTTAGTGGTATAATAACATATCTAAAGGAGAAAACCGAACTATGTCCGGCTCACATCTAAATATTCAATAATTTAACGCAAAATCGGGCATTTTCTGTGAAAAACACGAAACCGACCCACTTTGAGGTGGTAAAATACGCCTCTAAAGTTCGAATAACCCGAAAACACCACCCAAAGCTAAAAATATAAGCCTTTAAGAGTAAGTAGAGCCATTTTACACGAACTTTCAGACCATCTTAAATATTGACCATTTTTGGGGCCAAAAACCGGCCTTATTGACACTCCTCCTTTGTCGTCAATCCTTATATATTCAAAGGAACCTTCTGTGCTTTGCGCGCATTCTAGGACGTCAAAACTTTTGATGTTGCTGGAACAATGGGGCTCTCGCTAACTTTTTCTGTATGGGATTGATTAGTTAATGCTTGCGCAAAAACCAGTGAAAATGATGATGAGCATATTTACTAAAAATCATGAAATTCACTCAAAACACTCACAAATTAACTTTAAATTTTAAGGCAATATGGCAGATCTACACAGAGAAAAAAAGTTTGGTTATAAGAACTGAACTTCGGCTCATAGGAACACCGAGGTGTTCGGTTACAGTAACCAAAGTTTTCGGTTGTGAGTACCAAACTTCAGTTATGGAGTACTGAAGGTTTCGATAAGTGTGACTAATACTATCACAGAATAATACAATCAGAAGGGAAACTCCCATAAGAGCCAATGGAAACAAGATTTGGAATTTACCAGCACAAACTGGCAACTGTGCCTACTCATTTCTCAAGATGGCGCACATGCTTTTTCAGGCTATACAACCAATCACAACTCGGCCAGTTGCCGAAGATCTGCCGAAGATTGCCGAAGATACTCACTTTCGAACGTGGCAGCCCGAAGTAAAGAATGTTTCAAAATGAATTAGAGTTTCCCTTCTGATTGTATTATTCTGTGATACTATGACTCACATTTCGTTCCTACTGAACCACTTCGGTACTCCTAACTGAAGTTCGGTACTCACAACTGAAAACTTTGATTACTGGAACCAAACACCCTCGGTGCTCCGTATGAACCAATGTTTTTTTCTCTGTGTACACAGCTACTATCGGAGATTTGTTCCTAATTTGAGGCTCTCCTCAGTGTGTTTCTGTTAAGAGAGAGAAAGAGACAAATTGGATAAGAATCTCCTATGATACCTGCGTAGCTCTATCATATTTGCTCTCTACTTTCTCACTCATACTAAGAAAAATCAACCAAATAATTACCTGGAATGATACCAAATAATATATTTGTGGCGACGAGATGGCGTAAAGGGAGTCTAGTACTATTTAGGCGATTTTCAGAAAAAGGCCCTTAAAACTACAGGTGTGCTTCTTCCGAGAAATCAAAATTAATTTGAAAATTTAAAAAAATGAAAAAATGAATTTTAAATTTTTTTGATGAATGTGCTTGAATGGTTTTTATTTATTTATTTTATTTTAAATTTCAAGTACATGAGCCCCTAGATGGAGCTATCGCACGGGTCAATAGTTTACAAATATGTTAATAGACATAACATAGTACATTATTGAGGTATTGACATGAATATTATTGAGGTGTAGTTGCGTATCCCTCCAAATTCCATACCAGACCCTTAAAGATTGAAGTACTCAAGACTCAACCATCCATTTTCATTTCAGCACTGTAGATCTTACAGACCTTTGTAACCAATCAGAATTCAATCACAATACCTTTGCTCTCCACTTTTTTATTTCAGCAAATAGTTTGCTCAGGCCTGCTATCGATGGTGAATTTGCAGTATCAACTGAGTATGACTTGTTGCGAAAAATTTTCGCACCTAGCTGCTTGTCAGTGCAATCCACCAGGTGGCCCCCATGCAGAACCCATTGAGGCTGCAGCCGTCGCACGTTGTTTCGCCATTCCTCCGTCTTTCTCTCCTCTCTCTGTACCTGTTCCTCAACGTCGATGGTCGGAAGCTGCGCCTCTTACTGGTGATAAATCCGATCCTACGCTCAGAAGGTGGTCAATGCCTTGGAAGCTTGCTCTTCCGAGTTCAAGCTCTGGTGATAAAAGCCGTTCCACAACTCCAGGTATTTAATTTTGCTTTTATGTTTATAGGGTAGGTGGACCTCCCACGGCCACTATGAATAGCTTTTTTTCAACTTTGATAAGCTGTAAGGGAAATAAACTGTAGGGAATACCCCACGAACACTTTCTCACATCTAACTTAATTTGAGGGGACCCCTAGACCCTCATATATTTTCTGAGGGAAAGTCCCAGACTCTTCTTTAATACTCTAGGGGAGACCCCCAGCCTTCCAATAATATTCTAGGGGGACCCCCAGATCCCCCAATAATATATTCTAAAGGAGACCCCTAGACCCCCCCACTCCCTTAATTTAATTAACCCCTTAGTTAATTTTACTGTAGGCTGGTTGCAGAATTTTTTTTGCAAATTTTCATTCAAATTCAGACAGCTAAATTTGAAATATTCCAATTTTTTCTCATGTTTGTCCATTTTACCCATTTCCCCATTGATTTTAATGGAAACCTTTTATTCTCAATAACTTGCTTACAATTTAAATTTCGAAAAATTAAATACGGCCCCTCCGGGGAATGTTAAAAGCATGTTGTCTGCAAAATTTGGATGCATATGGAGCACTGGTTAAAAAGTTATGCTTGGAGCTGGGATACAGGCAGACAAACAGCTACGCCAGCCCAATACTTTCTCAATTTCTAACTTCGCTAAATGTGAGAAAGTAAAAATTTGCAACTTCTGAACAAATTCTGGAATATGCAGGAAAGGATGGAGTAAACAGATTCTTTCAGACATTTGTTTAACCGGCAATGTAATCCCCCTAAAGAGTAATATACAAATATCTATCTCCAATTATTTTAGATTTCTTGGACTCACACTCGATAAAAACCTTAATTGGAAGACACACGTCGACAACTTATGTGGATCTATCTCGAAACAAGCTTGGGCCGTTCGAAATCTCGGTAAAGTCGGCTCTAAGCAAAGTGCCCTTATTGCATACCACTCATATGTACTATCCCATCTCAGATATGGTATTATACTGTGGGGTAGAAGTGTTAACGTTCCAAACCTTTTTGTTATACAAAAAAAAATCATCAGGATTACATTTAACAAGCCACTTAATTTCCCATGCAAAGAAATTTTCATTCAAAACCGACTCCTTAAGCTTCCATCCCTATATATTTTTGGAAGCTTGAAATTTTCGGTTTATAACGGACTCATACTACCCAGTGACTTAACACCATCTCACAACTACAACAGTCGTCATAATAATATTGACACTATTAAAATAAGACTTGAAATAACAAGGCAGAATATTAAAGTGTCTACTATCCAACTCTTCAACGCCTTGCCCTTAAGCCTCAAAAATCAATTTAGGAATGGAAAGTGCAATAATTTTCTTAAGGATCTGATGCACCATCTCTTATTATCGGCTCCCTACTCTATCGATGAATTCCTGTCCGCAGCTACCTAACTTTTGTACCAATTTCCTGTCAAAGTACCATTAAGTAATTTAATATTTTTTAATGTACCACTTATTAGCTTATGTCATTTATCTTTTTCTGAATCTTTAATTTTTCATATTCTCGTAACTAATTCTACTCTAACCTGTACCATAGCCCAACTGACAAGGCATCATGTACCAAGTAAAATAAATAAAATAAATAAAAATAAATAAGCCTATGCATCAGATGGCCAACGATTTTTGTTCTTTTAGAACTAAACTTTCCTTTGATTTCAGATTCAAACGCTTGGCATAATAGTTTAGTGACTCAAGAGGAACTTCAAGATGTGATAGTTCTCTTAACCAGTCAGAACTCAACGCAGACTCCGGTTCCACTGCCTGGCGTGACTCTCACCAGAGTCAATGACTCAACAGATAATTCGCGCATCTCTTCCCACCGTGGAAGTTGGTGGAGTGAAGGTGAAGAACTAGACCCGTCGATTCTAATGTCTCGGAAGAGCAGCTCGTCGACAGATACAAGCAGTTCGTGCTATTCGCTTCACAGTCGGTCCACAAGCACGTCGGAAGAGGGCGGTTGCATGGGCGGGGGTGCGCGATCTCATCTTTATTCCATGTGGAGCGGTGCAGAACTTCCTTTTATAAAGTTACCGGAATCTACAGAAAGTAATGATCTGTGAATCTTCTCTGCATGAGGCACCGGTTGCCACAGGGATGTAGGGTCTCTAGCCGAAATCAATGTTGTTGACCCTTTGTGGATCTGCCCTTGGATGGATTTTAGTCGTCCTGGTTCCGATCAATAGATAATTAGCTCTGTCCATGGCTTCTGAGCCATCATTTTTGAAAGATCATTGCAAAATCAGGGATTTTTTTGTACTCATGGCTCTCTAACCATACAGTTATCTAATGAGGTAGTGTAAATGAGGCCGTTTCCTGAAAAAGAGCCCATAAAGCAAGAGAGGTGCGCTCCTAAGGCAAAAGTCTCTCCTTACTCACAATGTGGGTTTTTCTGGAAAAGCACACCCATTATTTTGTGGGCCCTTTTACCGGAAATGGCTTCAATTGTTAATCATCGCAGCCACTTGGAGGATTTTCAGTTTAGGGTTAAGGTGTAATTTTTCTCATCTTATTCTGCTGGTCAGAAGGTATGTATAACTTTTCTTTTTTAAATGTATTTATAAATAATAATACTTTCTATTAAAGTCGTGCTCAATTTTGTTTGTTTGTTAAAAAGTGGCCTGACAAATTAAACAAATTATTTGGCCGTAATTTAAAAAAAAAAAAACTAAAAAACTAAAAAAGAAATAGGATTGAATTAAGCCAATTGATTAGCTTAAACTTTCTCATCTATCCCTGTATGTTTTGGATGTAATCTCTTTGCAGTGATGAGCAACAATAAGCACCAGTATTTATTGATCTCAGCGGCCAGCACACAAACATACATGATACATGGGAAAAAATCAGAAAAACTATACTTCTACCCAAACATGAAAATCCTCCCTGTTGGTTACGCTTGAAAATAATTAGACTGCTACTCTAGATAAATACCTAGCTCGTTGTCAAACACATTTACTGTTTGGAGTTGCCCTAAATATGCTTTGGACTTGTCATGCAATTAACATGTTGACTGTCATCAGGTTTATCGGTATAATGCCCCACGGCGCGAAATATATTTTTTTTTAAAAAAAAAAAAGAACAATCATTAATTTTTTTTATTTTATTTTTATTTTTTTCGGGCCGCGCTGGTCCCAATAACGTAACAACATTCATTAAATTGGGGCCTGGGGGCACTGTGCAAACATCTATTCACAGATACCAGGCGCCGGTCTCATAAGCCCAACATGGTGCAGGGGGAACTCCCGAGTGTCGAGCTTGTGAACCTGATGCAGCTGTCAACTTGTTAAATATTAGCTATTCAGAATTCTAGTGGAGTTAATACCAAACTTTTTATCTCCTAAAACCATGAGGCAAGAGCCCAGAAATACCGAAATGTTCGGTGAAAAATTTGAGAGAGCCAACCAGTTTTTTTTTAAAAAGAAATCATTTTCTGTTTTGATATTATTCTCAAATATTTACTCAATATTTTTGGGTGTAATTTTAGAAAAAATTCAGGGGAATTAGATAATCAGATAATCAGTGGATCAAAAATGTAGGAAACTTGGCTACCCTGATGGCAGTATTAATCAGTGACGCTTGATCACTTCGTCTCTCTCATTTTTCTACGAATGTGAAATCTTGTTATCTTTCCTTGTCTCACAAGTTTGTTTTAATAGAGATTGAAGTGAGATAGAGAATTGCTCGTTGCGCTAACAGTATTTATCTTTAGACAGAACCGCTGGAAGAAATTCTTCATTGAATATAAATAAATCCTAAGTTTGGTGGAGGATTCCTCTAGAAGAATTTCTTTTTTAAAGGAAGAACCGTTTTTCTACAATCAAAGATAGAGAAAATGAAACTTTTGACCGAGACGGAGGAACTTTTTCAGTTATAGTCTGATCTTTTTTCAATTGATTCTGCAAGAGCGATTATTTTTGAAAATTTCTTACAAATTTTCCATTTTTTATGCTCAGTGCAATTATGTGCGGTTGAAGAGGGGGGTTATTTCTTATTTGATAATGTGAGCAAATTTTTAGAACTGTTTTTAACTGTCCCTTGGACTTGAAAGAAATTTGCTTAAGCTTAAAGTATAAAATTGTAAATGTCTAAATAGTCATAAATGTAAAAAATATTGTGGAAGTTACAGAATCAAAATAGGTAAGCAACAGTGTGGTTGTTTAAAAGCTGTAACCTTTTTTGACTATTTTTCTTGGATAATTTAAATTGAAAAGGATGACTGTATGGTATTATTGTTTACCATGTGAAGGTCCAATTTTGGGTTGGAAAACATAATTTCTAATGGAAAATATGTGTCATAACTCATAACTGTATCAACTCTGTAATAATCGGAGTTGTAATTAAAATTAACTTTAAAGGAAAGTAAAGAGGATTGGAAATATGAGGCTAATATGAGGGCCTAAAGAATTTATTTGCGATGATTGATGTTGTTGTTGTTGCAACGTTGACAGTTGTTACATCTTTTAATTTTTTATTTTTTTTTTAAAGAAAAGGTTACAACGAAGGACAAAATTTAATTACAAAAAATTTTGCATGAATGAAAGAAAAACAAAAACAAAGTTGAGACAGTAGGAAAATTGAAGAAAATTTTTAAGTCTAATTTTTTCACTTTTTGACTTGAGGACATTGAGAATCAAAGTGATTCAATTGTTTACATACTTTGCAGGTTTTTTCATATGCAGGGCACTGACCGTATGGATGACTTCAACCGCACTTTGAACAGACAAATTTTTTCTTCTGTTGAGTGTTGTCCAATTGTTTGGACCAATTTTGTTTTTTCCTGTACTGCTTCCCTTTGTTTGAATGTTGTTTGGGATACGACAGCTTGATTGAATAATTCTGTTTACTTGCGTGTCGCGCACTATCAATTTGAATACCATTAGTACTTTTGGTTGATGTCACTTCATTTCGGAGTTTTTGCATCTTTTGTGAACTTTGTTCGAAGATTTTGCAAATTTCGATAGCCTGGTTGAAAGTGAGATCAGTTTTCTTTAAACATTGTTGCTTGGGCTTCGGGATTATTAGCACCTAACACAACTCGATCACGAATTTGACGTGCTTTATCTGAGAAGTTGCATGATTCTGCTGCTACTCGAAGTTCCTTGACAAATTGCTCAATAGGTTGTTCCGATTTTTGGACAATTTTATTGAATTTAAAAGTTTCAAAAACTTCATTTTTCTTTCGAATGCAATAAGAATCAAAAGCTTTGATCACTTGTTCGTAGGTCGAGTCTTTGTTCAATTTGAACGAATCGTAGATTTCTATACCTTGGGAACGGATATTATCAAGAAATATGGCAATTTTAATTTTGCTTTTCTCCTTGTCCTTCCCTGTTGCCATGAGGTGAATTTCGAGTCGGCGCTTAAAAGCAATCCATTGTTGAGACTCGTTTTCAGTAAAATCAATGGGCTTGATTTAGGGGTTATCCATTGTCGAACGCACACGATAATAATAAACGAAACTACAAACATGAAATTATTAATTGTTTGCGGTAGGTTTTGAAAACGAGAAAGTAAAACCACACTTAACACCATGTATCAACTCTGTAATAATCGGAGTTGTAGTTAAAATTAACTTTAAAGGAAAGTAGAGAGGATTGGAAAAAAGAGGCTAATATGAGGGCCTGAAGAATTTATTTGCAATGATTGATGTTGTTGTTGCAACGTTGACAGATGTTACAATAACATCACAATACTCCACTTTTTTGGCAATTTTACACCTTTTTTTTTCTTCCCTTTTTATAGACCGGGAATGAAATGTAAAATTTACCGGTTTTTAGTGTGCTTCGTTCTTTCTTATTTCTCCTTTTTTCATCAAAATGATTTTAAACTCAGACTTTTTTCAGTCTCATTATTTTTTTCTGTTTGTATGAGAAGTTGCTTTTTAACTTTCCATTTCGAAGAACAGTTTAAAGTCCTCATATCCTGAAGGACTGAGGTATTTTTCAAACGCAGCAAGTAAGAAGTTTAAAAACTCAAAATTTTAATTCTTGGAAATCCACTAAAAAAACTGTGTTCAAGCAAGGTCACACACCTTCATGTGGTGCTGCTAAATTATCTTCTCCGACCTAAAGCAAAGTTCACTATACTAGAACACAAAGATAAAGGCGGGTTCTGCTGGTGAGCTGGGTTCCCTTATCACTGATCCTCGGAGAATCCTAACTGGCGGCATCGCCGTACTCCCCTGAAACATTCACGACGCAACCCTGTGGAGTGCTCAGTAAGGGTAGGTGGAAGGGGTAAAAACGGGATGAGGCAAGGTAGGGAAAACAGGTTGGCACCCGCCTATATTTTTGTATTCTAGTATATCCATACCGGATTAAGTTCAAAACTCAATCTAGTGTTTACACATTTTGTAATGTCCTCAATATTTTTGTTTATTAAACGTTGAGGAACTATTTCTGCAACACTCACAATCACATCAACATGTCTTGGTGAGTTTTTAATCTCACCGTTGCAATCTATTTCGAGACCATAAAAGATTGCAAACTTGCAAAAACTACAATGTCCATAATATTTTTTACTGTAAAGACAAATATAAATAAATTAAAAAAAAAAAAAAAATTACTTGAAACAGGAGCAAAAAGCCGCAGAACAAGTCTGATCGGTACCTACACAGATGTAGCATCTTCTTAAGAGTGATATATGCTCTCAAAGTCAAATATATCAAAAAAAGACTACGTACGTTTTTGCATGAGCTGATTCCATTGTTGTTTTAACTCTTGCCATGAAGGGGAGGGGGGGGGGGATTTTTTTATAGAACTCAGCTTGAATCTCTCGACAATTTAAGCAGGATTCCAGGTTTCATTGTTTTTGTGTCTATCCAAGTGAAAACCTTAACCCTTTAGCACTTGTACTCCTCTTATCATTTCCTTCTAAAGTACTGCTCAGAAATCTTTTAATCTTGGGAACTTTTTTTTTGGCTCAGTAAACAAACTCATTTATAAAGCAATTGGTATAAAAGGCTCCTAATCTCATCATAGTTTTTATCAAACTGTTTGAGCCAAAGACGTTGAAAAGAAATAGACGTAGAGCAGGTAGTTCCCTGTTCGCAGGTGAGAAGCGCCTTTTTAATAGATACGAAGCCTATCATTTTATTTACCTTTGTGTGTTTTTACAATTATTCAGTTTTTTATAACTGGAGTCAGGAGTTAGGACCCCCGTTACTCATTTCAAGCATCGGTCCAAATAATGTTGTTGTAGTGATTAAAATTTGAATGAAAGCACACCCAAATTAATTGAAATCTAGATCTCCAAAGTTTGTGATTAATTTGAATCTTGGGCAGTATACATGTGCCATCTTACACATAGGTTAGCACTTGTCCATTTTACCATCGTCTCACATATACAGGGTGACTTTTAAAAAAGAACCCACTAACAATTTCTCAAATTCAATGCCTCCAATTTTCTTGGCAAATAATGGAAAATGAACCATGTCTGATAATAATGTCATAATTTGGCACTTTTAGATGTAAAGTAAAAATCTCTGGTCGTATAATTAAAAAATTATGAATTTATGAAACTGTGCCTCACTCCAGGACTGGGTCTTTTTTTATAGTCACTCTGTATAGGTCATCACAAGTCCATTGTTCTTGTCTTTGCCTCTAGCCAATCAGAAGTTGGCTTCTATTTCAAAGTGGCGCCGCATACTTATAATATTCAACCTTTGGCTGGTACCATTTTAAGGAGGAGTTTAAACAAAACGGTTCATCAGAAAAAAATGCGCCTAGTTATGATAAAATGTAATGCTTAAGCGTTTTGAAGCCATTCTCAAGAGATTACAATTTTAGAAAAATTAGAGCGAAAGACTTCGAATCCTGGTGTCATAACTATTTCTAAAATTTTCAGAGTGTAGGACACCTATTTTCTCTCTATGCATGCTGTAAAACAGCGTTTCTCAAACTTTTCGAGCCGAGGACTACCATTTTGTCAAGCAGAGAGGCCGCGGACCACCTGCAAAATTGATGGCCCTTTTTCTTCTTTTCTTTGGGCTTCTCAGTTTTCTTAAATTCAAAATTCTATTTACATTTAATATAAAAGAGGGCCCACGTGCTTAACAGGACGGATCTGCAAAAATAAAGACAAACAAAATTTAGAGGGTGAAGAGAAATTTTAACCAAAAAGAAGATTATAAATTAAAATTTTTACTCAACAGATAAGTTGGGTCAGAATGCATCATAATGATGAAAGAAATTCCTTAGAAACGGATTAAGACGTAAAATTTTGTGTTGCCATTTCTTATGGCTGCTGCTGAATAAGTGTAAACAAATTTAATTTTGAATTTGAATTTAATTTAACTTTAATTTAATTTTGAATTCAATTGAATTGTTTAAACAAACCACAGTTTGAGAAACACTGGTGTAAAATATTAGAGTGTATATTTAGTGTACTCTAGAGAGAAACTGGTTTTACAGACCTGTAATGGATAAAGTAGACCCTAATCTCTTTGTTTTACGCTTCTGAAAAGATCATTCTGCTGTTAATTTAAATGAAAGTTTTTTCACAATTTAGTTACTTCAATTCGTCAACACATATCATAATCAATTTTTAAAGAAATCTTTCACAACGAATTAAAATTTTGTCTTTGCACTGAAAGTGTAGGTATTGTTCTTTCTATTTTCTATATTATTCAATTTTTAGAAAAAGGGCTCTGCCTGAACCGAACCAAGCTGCTGTTCCACTATTGCGCTTTTTAAATTCGTTTTGAGAAGCCAATTTTATCTTATGACCCGGTCACTGACTTAGTAGATAGATGGTGATAATTTTACTTATTACTTGACATATTTATGTAAAATATAACCTTTGTCAGATGTGTTTTAGGCGAAATTGTGTTAATTGAAAACCTATTTCAACAATTTCATAACCTAAGAATTTAATTATTTATTTATTTCTAATTTTGTACAAAGCAACAAGTTATTGTCATGGGTACACATCAAGTATTTTACAATGTATAGCAAGGCCTGAGTGCTAACAATTTACCGCCAAGATTTCAACAGTTTACAATTTACAAATTACTACCTAGAAATTCACTCACTGAATAATCAGCCTTTTGAGTCGGCCTGCTTTTTACCTCATAATATGATAACAGAGCCCAGGATGGTGTATTTTGTTCATGCTTTTTGGAAGTTTACTGTACAATTTTCCTCCAAATTCAGCGAGATGAGTGCTAACTTTCTCAGTGGAGATCGATTACTTACAAATCACAGTCTGCATGATCCACCTTGCTAGGATGGTTATGCGGACCTCTATGGTAACAAAAGTTGTAATCCGGGCTGTGATTGCTGATTGGTGAAGTTTTTAAATAATAAATATCAAAACTATCACATTCATAAGTCGTTGAAATAAATCTTAAAATGCTTTCAGTTCAAATGTAATTGATCTACAAAACACACTTGACAAAGATTGTATGAATATATTAAACATAAATTCAGTCTGTTTTGTGGTAACTAAGTTGCCGGAACATAAATTCAGTCTGTTTTGTGGTAACTAAGTTGCCGGTTGGTAACAGCTTGGAAAGAAAAAATAAAAAAATTGCTTCTCAGTTATCCAGTGTTCTGAGGTTAATCAATACATTCACTGATTTTAACGACAAGTTTTTTGCAGGAGGCTTAGACTCTGTAGAATCACGTTGATATCTCTATTAATAAAACACCGGGTACGCTCTTCCAAAGAAACCGTACTATAGTCTTAATGCTGATTTCTAGAAAAGAGCATACCCTTTCTTTTTTAAGCTCTTTTTTATGTAACTGTTCCAATTGTCTCATACTATTTCTGGAGGTTGCTGATTCTGAATCCTCTTTGTTTTAGCACTTCAAGTACAAATAGTCTGCACACGTTTGTTCATAAAATATAGAATCTAGACTGTAAGGAACATTCCCCGCTATTGTATGAAAGTTTACGCTTTAAAAATTCTCTGTGTTTTTTCTCGAAACTTTGTTCTTTTCACGTTATTACGTCCTCTTTTCTAAAAATGGGACTTCACTCAAGAAACAAAACTATCTACATCTCTGGAAAAACGAGGCAGTAGACTAAACCAGAATTTTGAAATTAAAATGGGGTAGTATTGTGTAAAATTTTTAAGGAAAACAAGGAGTGTAGGTAAATATCATGCCCAGAGTGCAATTCGCAAGTCAAGGAAAACAATCTTTGGGAAATTGAGTCAATTGGTCTGAAGCGAACTTTCGCGACAGTGAATTTGATTGTAATGTAAAACGCAAAAATACCTGAGACTGCACGATTCTAAGATTGCAAAAGTTTACTCCTAAGTTGAATAACAGTATTTTAAAATTTAGTTTCTGATACCACTGAATACTATTCAGTTCTGTGTCTTTCTTTTTTGGTTATTATTCAGGTGCTATATTCAGAACGGCCCTTTTAGATGATCACCTAAATAAACACGATAATTCTTGCTTAACATTTTCAGGGTGCCCATAATTTTTCTCACTAAATTTTATCTGAAACTAGATAGATCTTAAATAAAAAGTTTGACCTTGTCTAGAGTCCCGTTTTGATAATATTTTGGATCATAACGCTCCATTTCTTCTCTATCAGTTTTCTATTAGAGAAAGATAGAGTTTTTTGTCAAAAAATTTTAGAAAACAGTACCAACTGATGGAACACCAATCATTTTGTAAAATATGTAATCATAGATATTTTTTTTTTTGTCTGAGTCTAAACCCTTCTCTTCTCTTTGGACCGCTTGAATTTCTCGTTCACATAAATGTAATCTAGTTGTTGACATCTTTTAAGTACTTTACATCTTACCAATTTAGAACTATGTTTAACTGTCTATTCAAACTATTCTTATATATTTGAAAGTAAAACTTTGTAAACTTTCAAAACTATAAGCGGATAAAATTCAATCAAGGGCACATCAAATTATCTATTTGTACTATCGGTGTCAAAAGAAAGTACCTTCTTATAAAAGTACCGTCAGAGTTTCCTCTGTTGATTTCTCAGTCCTTTTTTATCCATTTTGAAACTTTCTATGGTGTACAAGTTTACTGAAGTACCATCTGTAAGTACACTGAAAAAAACCTGAAAGTTTCCATCTATTATCCAAAAAATTCCCGATTAAACATTTTGCTGAGGGAACTTCTTTTGGCGTTGAAAGCGCAGTCTAAAAGTCTTTGATCTTTAAAACTTTCCTGCACTGGAAATTAGTCTTTCTCGGGAAAGCTTGTATTTTGCTCAGAATTTTACATTTGTTAGCCTAGCAGTAAACTGAAACTTATTTTGTTCGTGTTTAAACATTATAATTATGTATGATTTTATTTATTCATATTTTTTTCTCTTTTTTTCTAAAAAATAATTACCTAGAGTCGCTGTTTATGAAAGAGGCTGGTCATGTAACCTAGTTGAAGAAGAGACAGCCAAGGGAAGCGTCCTTATATATGGCGCTTATGGTAAGGAGGCACTTGTTATTTCTCCCAAAAGATCAATTTCGGCTGCAAAAAATGTACACTGAAAAAAAAATGCTGATTTAACATTTGAAATGTTGAAATAATATCCGACAAGTTCTAAATGCTGATTTTACATTATGAAAATGCTAATTTAACGATTAAAAATGCTGATTCAACTTTTAAAAATGCTGATTTAACTTTTAAAAATGCTCACTATGTCCATGGTTGAGTCACACTTTCGTAATGTAAAATCAGCATTTAGAACTTGTTGGGCATTTTTTTAAAATTTTATATGTTAAATCAGCATTTTTTTTTTTTTTCAGTGTATGTAAGGAAGTTTAAAACAGTTAAACCCATGTTCTTGAGCCCGATTAAAGTCTTTGAAGCCCATTTATTTTCATTTGGAAGCTCCTCTCTTCAAATAAGGGGATCCAATGGTCATCTCATGGAGAAAAAGTATAGGAGATGCCTCCTTGAGCTCCAAGATAGCCTACAATCCATCAGCCAAATTAGAAATTGTACCCCGAATGGCGAGACTCTTTCTTATACAGAGACTTTCTTACCCTCACCTATAAATCAAAACAATCAATGATTGAATTGTCAAAAAGTTTGTTTTATTTTTAAGTTCATAGTATGCATAAACATCAAGAAATCATAGTGTTGCCAGATCTTGTGGCCAAGGGCAGATACAGTGAACTGTCTTTCTCTCACTCTCCTCCCATTTGAAAACGTGCGTTAGAAAAGGACAAAAGAGGGGGCCAAAGTCACGTGATCCCCCCCCCTCTGCTATCTTTTTCTAACACATAAGTTCGAATGGAAGGAGAGAGAGACAGACAATTCCCTGTATCCGCCAATGCTCGTGGCTTTTTCTATGTGTTCTTATGGGAAAAGCCGCAAGGTCTGGCAACACTGAGAAATCCTGGAAATGAATTTTTTTATAATCTCAAGGTCGCAGTTCTTTTTCCTCCCCCTTCAAGGATCGAAATAGTAAAGAAAAGATTACTGTTATAGTGTTATCCAGTCAAAAAATAGAGTTAAAGGACAGAAAATAATAAAAGAGGAACCACAATCCAGGACTTTGCTGGAAGAAGGGCACATAAAACATCAGCTGTGCTCTTCCCTTAAAACCAGCATGTAAATGGAATGTAGCTTTTTAATTAAGAACACACCGGTTGTTCCCTGTGATCTTGTTTAATCCTGTGACTTCAATATTGACCCATCACTCATCAGGTGTGTTCTATATTAAAAATCTCCTTTCGCTTTGTATGCTTATTTTAAGGAATATCTGATGTTTTATGTTCCCTTGTTCCATCAAAGTCCTCAAATGAGGAGTTCTTTCGAATAGTCACGTATAGAACAGAAGGCCTGCTTGTCCTTAACAATTGGTATTTTAAAGCAGTTTGGTGTATGTCTCTGATAATAAGTTGAACATGTTGCCCTTTGTATTTCACAGAAAAAAATGAAATTACAAAAAAATCTATTAAGTTTTGTAAAATACAGCAAATGTGCTAGTTTTATTGTTATTTTTGATAAAACTAACTATTCTTACTGCTAGTCTTACAATTTGAATTGAAAATTTTGCTTACGTTTTAATAATTTGCCATTTTGGATTGTAAATTTTCAATTTGGAATCGTAAATTTTACAATCCAAAATATTGTGATTTTTGCAACTTACATCGCTGTCATGGCGTGACAGCTATATTAATGGCCAAAGTCACAATGTTTTGGGATGTAAAATTTACTATTAAAATAGTGAAATTAATAAAATTTATGCAAAATTTACAATCCTAAACGTAAAATTAGCTACATGTACTATCAACAAATTAAAGATTGTGGCGAGATTTTCAAGGGCTAAGTTTCGCCTTCGAGGTTCTGGTTTGGCCACTTTTCATACTCTTCACACCTTGCAGGTGAGAGGTCAGTGCGGGTGGGACGGGAAAGCCGTTGCAGATCAGTCCCACACTCACACCCATAGCTGGAATTGTGTGAAAATATCGCGACAATCTTTAATTCGTCGATAGTTCAGTAAATTTTACCAAAAATGACTGATAAAATTAACTGTTGCTTCATTTTACTAATGATACTAATTTATTTCTTTCTGTGTGACAAATAAACCAAGCTCCAATTGGCAGGTTTTAAAAGTACAACCCGTTTCACTTATCAGAAACACACACATTTATGCTTTGAAATATGCATTTTTGAGGGTAAGCATACCCTATGTTTTGTACATGGTTATTCTAAAGAACTCCTCAGTTTTACTTAATTTTCGTGACAAAATGTTCAACCTCAAAGTTTTATACGATTGAAAGATTGGATCCTTTTATCCTTTTGCCTGTTCCTGATACAAGTTGAAAAAAAAAGAAAGAAAAAAACCAATCTCAGTATGAGGCAGAGACCATAAATAATAGAGACCACACACTACCTATCTTGCCCATGTTTGCGCACGGTGGCAACTTTTTTTTTGGGGGTCTCAACAGAACACTGCAAACATGGTCCATTCGTTGACTGATGAGAAAAGTTCTTGATGTTTTTGCCTAATGAGACCAAAGCACGGAAATCGCATCAATCAACTTATGGACCATTTTGGATGGTGCTCCCTCATGCTCCCTGTGTTCATTCCTATTGAGCTCCGAAAAAAAAGTCAGCCACCGAGTGCAGGGCTAGTGCGAGGTCTCTATTATATATTGTCTCTGGTATGAGGTTTGCTGATTTCGGTGTAAATTGCACTTATTAGTTTGAAATATACTGACTTGTGTATTGAAATGACAGCTCATTTTGAATATCAAAGACATCAAATCATATTTACTGGATTGTATACCAATTAAGTATCAATGAATGTCAGTGGTGAATCCAGCCCTCGCAAACGGAGGGGGCGAATTTTGGATTTTCGCTACTTAGTGACCCCCTTTTTATTTTTTCGCTCTTACTTTACCCCTTCCTCCTCCCTTTTTTCTCATTTTGTGGGTCGAACGGGAAGGGCGATCGCCCCCTTCACCACCCCCCTGTATCCTCCAATGATGAATGTATAGCACACAAACTGTCTATTATGAAGGAAAAGCTTGTACCCTTGTAATTTTGTCTTAAGTTGTGAGGTTCGTTCTTGAAACAAAATGTTTCTAACTGCGGTTTGTAAAATTCCATTTTGTATTAAAGAATCGAGAAGTGTGTACTCCTCGTTCATGAGTATGTGTCAGTCATTTACATGTTTGAATAATCTCTATGTTGTATAGTTTAATTATTTTTTATTCTAATTCCTTTTTTTTCTCACTCTCCAAAATTGCAGGCTCAATTCAAGGAAAAGTGTTTTTATCTATAATATCTGTTATTTATGTTTTTAATTTACCAAGCTAGGCTAGTTTTTCTGTCGCGACTTGTTTTTTAATTTGTTGCATTTCATTCTGAATAAATGTTTTAATTTTTATTTTCATTGGTTTTGAGTCTTTTTCATCGCTCTTTTCATAAAAACAGAGGTAATTCCACCAATTTGGAACCTATTGATTGTTTTAGTGAGGACGTCACGATCAATATTGGATCTAAACAAAAGTTCTATCTCTCATGCTCATAATGCCAACTGATGAGATACTCTGGAAAGAAAGACATCATTGCTGTCTTAGCAAAAACGGACATGCGATACTTGCAGAAGGCAGATTTTGCTGAATTAACCACCTGCATTGCGGAATTGGAAAACAAATCTGCGATTCTAACACATCTAATTTGCTAGTTGTGCAAGTCTAACATAAGTGTTTGCTAATATAGCAATATTAATGTTCGTATCTGTAGTGATAAATATTGCTATGTTAGCAAAACGTTTGCTGAATTAGCAAAAACTTTGCGATTTTCGCAAATGAGATTGTCGGTCAGTCTATCAATGCGATTCTCGCTGAATTCATATCACTGTTTCAGCAACTATGATGTTAACAGGCCGGGTTTTTAGGAAAACAGAATTGCTATAGTAGCAATGCAGGCAGGGATGCGAACCAGAACCGGGAGAACCCTTCTTTTTGACGGAACCGGAACCAGAACCGGAACCTAAATCTTCAGTTACGTCAGAACCGGAACCCGAATTTAAAGTCTGAGAACCGCAAGTGGAACCGGTTCCACATAGGTTCCTGAAACTCGATTCACGTTGAGCTCTTAAGTTCACCGTGATCTAAAATTGCCGTTCTGCATGATTTTCATTTTTCATAAACCTCAATTTTTCAAAATAAATTTTGGAAACATGCTTGGGATGCATTTTGAAGTAAGTATTTTCGCCTGAACTTTATCTTCAAATTGCAAGAATCAAAATTCTTCTCACGTTATTTTCATGCGGAATGATATAAAACAATAAATCTTGTTCACTGCAAAAGCCCTAAAGTTTTATTCTGCTTGAAAGCAGTACACTGGAGAAAAATAAAGAAGAAACAAGAACCGGGAAACGGAACCCGGTTCTGGAACCGGTTCTAGAACCGGAACCGATTTCAGACCCATGCTAGAACCGGGACCGGTTCTAAATTTGTCAGATGGTTTGGAACCGGAACCGCTTCTAAATGCCGGAACGGTTCACATCCCTGAATGCAGGTGGGTATTTCAGCAACATTTTTTTTCTCAGTGATGTAACTAGGCGAACATTATTTTAAGAAACAGTCCCAGCAGTGGTATTGGATCGAAAACAATCAATTTGGAATATGTGTGTGAAACATTTAGGAAGCAGAATTTATATTGATGTGCTCTGAAAATCACGAAACTACTAAAATGAATAAGTTGGATGAAGAATTGTATCAAGTTTTTTGGTTTTCAGTCCGAGAAGAGGAAAGGGGGGGGGGGCTGTATTTTTTTTTTTTTTTTTATCAAAAAACCAAACTACCAGGCTCTGGTTACCAGAAGAAATCAAAGCTATAAATCGCTCAAATTTGGTGGGTAGATGTAGATAACTATTCCTACTTGGCGGTGTTCATATTGCCTATCCCAGAAATTGAAGGCACTCGATGAAACATTATTTTGCAGAGTAGTTTTTCCTGTCAATGAGAGATGGATAAATAAAAAGGAATAACTCGGGCGTGGAGTGGAACAGTGGCGTAGCATGCCATTTGGCAACGTTGCAATTCGTTCATTTAAACCCATGAAAAAGATCGAATTATTGGGTGTTCGGTGAACTCCTTCGCAATCGACCTAATACATGGGTTTAAATGGGCACAGAGCAACATTGCCAGATCGCATGATTCGCCACTGGTGTGGAAGGGCTAAAGGTAAGTAGCATATTCCTGGTTATGGGCTTGGGCTTTAGGTCACATCCTCACTTTAAACTATGAAAGTTGGGAGGCGGATCCAGGGGGCTAATTCGGCCCTTTTGGGCGAGACGAGATAGCGGGAATCGATCATCCCCATTGGTTCAAACGGCGTCACTGACATATTAACTGTCATTCACTCAGTAACCAGAAGAGGCATTTTTCTCCGAAATAAACGACTCAAACGACTTCAAATCAGGGGTTTGAACCGCGGCCAAAAGTCGGTTTAGTTCGGTTCGCGGTTCACGGAAAGTTGATGAACCGCACAAACGGTTCGGTTCGCGGTTCACGGAAAGTTGATGAACCGCACAAACGGTTCGGTTCGCGGTTCAAAACATTTTGAAAATGCGGTTCGGGTTCGGTTCGGGTTTTTGAAATATGCTGAGCCGGTTCAAACCGAACCTTCAACGAGTGAACCGCTCCGTACCGGTTGAGGTGAGTCGTAAAAAACCGCTCCGAACCGGCTCAGATGGGTCGTGAAACCGCTCCGGAGCGATGGAATATTATTAAAAAATCGCATTAAGTTCACTTTATGACAATTTACTTTCTTGAATTGGGTGGCCATTTCAGTCTAAAATTGAGACGGAAGAGGGACACTAACCTTTGAGATGAAAATGTCTAACTCATATTTAAATGAATGTTGAAAAAAGAATGTCTTTTCTTTGCGTGTCCAAGGCAACGATCGCATGCATCGCAATCTAAGAAAACAATCTCAGGTGATCGGAAATTTTAAGCAGACCAGAGACCTCCTGTTTAAAGGTCGCACGTCTCCAATTTACTTCAAATTTTGAACCGCTTACGAACCGGTTCAACTGCCGGTTCGGAGATCTTCAAAATATCGGTTCGGTTCGGTTCGCGCGGTTCGTAAAAATGTCTGAACCACCCAAGGGGTTCGGTTCGCGGTTCATGAAATTTACCGTATGCGGTTCGGGTTTGGTTCGCGGCCGGTTCGGAACGGTTTCCAGTTCGCGGTTCATCTTTCAAACCCCTGCTTCAAATCTGCCACGTGACGCCGTTTAAACCAATGGGAATGATCGGTTCCCGCTATCTAGTCTTGTCTCTTCCAAAAGAGCAGAATCAGCTCCCATAGGATCGCGCCAAAAAGGGGGGGGTGTTGGTTCTTATGCAGGGGGTGGTATGGGGAAACCCCTCCCCATTCCTCAAATTTTAAAAACTGTCGCGAAAATCGAGAAACTGATCAAAGACAATTTCAAGAGGACAGTTTTCCGGTAGAAAGTTGGCTGAAAGCGCGCCGAAAATATTTCTGAAAATTTCCTGTTGGCAGTCCTCGCTCCTCGGTTTGAACCCTAATTTTTACATACCTTGTGTTTTTTGTTGGTGCATATTTCGAGTTTTAAAACAATACTTAATTATTGAAACGCGTTGCTAAAGTCAATCTGTTTCTTCCTCTTTTTTTTTTTTTTTTTTTGTCAGCCAGGCGGAACCGGAAACGTGGATTGGATATAATCAAAGATTACTTATACTCCAGATATGGCACTAGCTAAAATCTTGTTGAGCGCCTTCATTGCTAAAACACATACACTGGCCCACGGTTTGTTTACGTTTCGGGGAACGAGAGACGCTCGGGCGGGGTGGGGCCAGTCGACTGGCCCACGACCCCCACCCCGCCCGCACGCTCCTCGCTCACCGAAACGTAAACAAACCGTGGGCCAGTGTATGTGTTTTAGCTCGGTTTTAGAAATGAAGGCTCTCAACAAAATTTAACATAGGCGAGATAGCTAGTGCCATATCTGGAGTAAAAGTAATCTTTGGATATAATCAAAGATTACTTATACTCCAGATATGGCACTAGCTAAAATCTTGTTGAGCGCCTTCATTGCTAAAACACATACACTGGCCCACGGTTTGTTTACATTTCGGCGAGGGAGAGACGTGCGGGCGGGGTGGGGCCAGCCGGCTGGCCCACGACCCCCACCCCGCCCGCACGTCTCTCGCTTGCCGAAACGTAAACAAACCGTGGGCCAGTGTATGTGTCTTAGCTCGGTTTTAGAAATGAAGGCGCTCAACGAAATTTAACATTGGCAAGATAGCTAGTGCCATATCTGGAGTATAAGTAATCTTTGGATATAATACATGAGTCCACGAACGGCAACGCTGTTTGGCTCAGGCTGGCTCAAAGCAGGCAACCAAATTTTCTAAGACGCGGTCTGGTTACAAAGTGAGTTTAATTAGATTAAAAACACCGACCAAGCTGTTTTCTCCGGATTTTGAGGTTTCCTCAGAAAACCGAAAGTTTGGAGTTAGAATGATATTGCAATTAACTGTGACGAATAATGATGATAAAGTTAAAAAGGTTTAATGAAACTTCATTTTCATGGAAGTTTTTGCTTTTTGGTAGAAAATGAAGGAAAGTTGGCAACATTGGAAGAATAGGACGAATCAGAATCAGTGTATATGATAACTGATGAAAACATTGTCGCGCAAAATTTTAAACTGACGGGAAGAACTATTTACATTATTTTGATGTTTAATTGAAACAATTAAGAAAAGAAGGAGCTCCCATGACAAACTGGCAGAGTTTTTCACCAAAATTTCAGTGAATTAAATTGCGTGCGTCCGATAAATAGAGTGATTCAAAAACTTCCCTAACCTAGAAAACCTTCACGCTTAGGATACTTTACATAGAGGGCGGAAATTTCTTCGGAAATAAAAGATTCCTAATGATAATACGTAGAAGAAATAGAAATAAATGGTGCAGTGTAAGGGAAATTGATTCGTGAAAGAAGCCATTCGTGACTTTAAGCCTTTTCAACAAGAAGTTTCCCCTCTTGGTTATGAGCTTTTCTTTGTCGGTTCGTTGTTTCGCGAATTTTGCAATCCTAAATTTTACACCCAGTTTGAAGAGAAAATAAATTTTGAACGATGCATGGCTGTGAACCTGATTACTGTAACCCTTGCGGCGATCACAGACCCCACAGTCACAGATCTCCAAGTCGCAAGACCCACAAAAAGCGGTCTCACTCCCATCGCAGATCACACAGTCGTAAAGTACACCATGCTCACCATCGAAGATCTCCTCATCGCAAATCTCCCCACAGCAAGTCACCTCATCGCAAATCTCCCCACCGCAAGTCACCTCATCGAGGACACCACCATGAGCAATCTCACGACCATCATCACAGTTCTCCTGATCGCAGGAACCTTAATGAGGAGGCTTGCGAACATCACCACAGCTCTACTGACACTGACTCTGATGAAGAGCCTTTCGAGCTCTTTCCTAAATCTACTGATAACACTCCGCGAACTGAAGAACAAAAAGCAAAGTATAACTATCACTCGTTCAAACCAAGCAATGAGTACAAAATTACCGATTGCTATCACAGTTGCAATGAAAGTGCTGAAAACGATAAAATAAACCATCACGACAAGCAAAATCATCATGAAAAAACAGATCATAGAATCGTAAATCCTTGTGGAGATAGCCGTGTTTACCCGCATACAAAGAGTGAACACGGTTGTATGAACTGGAACTGCTACGGTTTCCACGATAGGGGGTTGGAAGAAGAGTCCGAGAAATGTACTATGGTTTGCTACATTTATGTTATTCTGATTTGTGTCACTTTCATTGCGCTTACCCTCTTTGTTTACTTCCAATTCGTCTTGCACTGTTACGATTGTACAGGCTTCTCGGATAGCAAGTGCGCTACGATGTCGTCACCGCTTACGATGGATTCTAGAACTTGTTTCGGAAAAGTGTGCGTCGCAATGTGTGATAAACAGGTGAATTATGTAACCAGAACATGTCTGGATTACGATATATTCATGCGGAACAGCTCATTAGGGATGTTTTGCGCATCAAATAGATGTAATGGAAATGTTGACCCTTGTAAATTCAAAATTTAATTTAAATCAAAGTGTGTTGTGGATGTATTCACATTTGTAGAATTGAAATTTTATTAAATACAGAAAATGCCATACATACAAGGAAAAATATCAGTATACTTACCCAGTTTGCTCATTGTTGCCGAAGTTCAGACCCTAAAGTTCAGCGGTGGCTTGTGCAATGTGGCAATAATGGATTCTATCCATTTAAACCTGTGTAAAAAAAAAAAATTGATTCTTGGGTGAGGCACTGTGCCTCCACCTTCTTTTCTGAAATGAGCTTGGTTTAAGATTTAATTTCAGCACCTAGAGATCTTCTTTTCTGAAATGAGCTTGGTTTAAGATTTAATTGCAGCACCTAGAGATAGACAATCACTGTCCAAAAAGATCAGCACATTGTAATTTTCAAAAGTTAAATCAGCTCAGTCGTAGTCAGGAATTTGCCTTTCTCTCTCCTTGCTCATTTGATCACAAGTGTTAGAAAAGAACAGATTCAAGGACTGAAAGGCATTAGATTTCCTGACACTCCATCTTTTTCTAAAAAATATGCTTGAATACACATTTTTATTATTTTACACAAATTTACTCACATACTTGCAAAATTACTTTAAAAGTTTAAGACATGATGTCTGAGCTACGTAGATACTACGAGAGATTCCTATCCAATTTGAGACTTTCCCCTGTGTGTTTGCTTAGAGATTGTGACTAAGTAAGCAGGAATCCCCCATGATATCTACAGAGCTCTGCCATGAAATGAAGAAATATGGCAGAGCTATGCAGGTATCATAGGAGATTCTTATCTAATTTGTCTCTCTCTCTTTAAAAACACACAGAGAAAAGCCTCCAATTAGGTAGGTAGAGCTCGTTTCAGAAGTGTAGGCAGACCAAAACCATAATCTTTGGTGAATTTTCAACTTTTATTCCTTCAAATCAATACCGAATTTGCCCCTGACTTTATTCTTTTGTGTGTAAAGTTTCCCTTATTGAAAAGTGAACACTCAATTTCATTTTTATTCATTTTCATCGAGTAATATCAGTAATAATGTTGACAAATTCCAAAGATTATCGGTCTAGGTTTGCCTACACTTCTGAAACGAGCTCTACCCATGGTACCTGCGTAGCTCCGCCATTACGTCTTAAACTTAAATGTCATTTTGCAAGTCTGAATGAATAAATATCGCAAATTTTTAAAGTGCTCATCATGATTTTCCCTCGATTTTTTTCAAGCGTTAACTGATCAACCGCTTGCAAAAGTTAGCATGAGCTCCATTTAGAAGGGATTGAAATAAGTTCAGCCTAAATCGATGGGGCCCTAGAAAGCCTGCTGGTTTCAAAAGCTCAGCGGCCTGGATTTGGCCCTGGGGCTGTAAGTTGAACACCCCTGTTTCAATGAAACACCAACTCAATAAAACTTTTTAATAGATACGGCTTAGAGATTCACCGTAAACTTTGGCTAATCGACCAGTGCTTCTAAATTTTGCGGGAAATTAAAAAAATTTGCATTGAGTTAAATGGAAAAGTGCATATAATTATACACTAAATAGCAGCCCTATAATCAGGGTTTCTAATATTTTTGATATATAAAATTAATGAAAGAGAAGAAAGAACAAAAATTAAGAAAAATTTCCACAATTCCTTTCCCTGCTTGAGAACGACAACATTTGGAAATTAAATAGAATGATGACTGGTAGAGCTCCTTGCAGATGTGAAGGCGAAGCCGATACGTGATCAGTAGAAAATTCAGACATTTTTTCCTTTGGAAAAAACCAAATCCAGACAAACTTCACAGCATAGTTTCTATCCTGAAGTTAAGAAGATATTGAAATAATAAAAATATATGCTTTCATTGCAACTAACTTCATGTTCCAAAAAGGATAAAATTCAAGAATTTAGCCAAAGACTCCTTCTTCACATCTGACACGAGCTCCGCTGGATCGAACGTAGCTTTAACCATTTGAAATGAACACAAAATTTGACATAAATTAAACCATGTAGTTTATTTGAAGTTACTACATTTTACAATACATGAATATACATGCTCAGTACGCTAATCAATTGACATACTGAAAGACATTTACAAAACAACTATGGTCAGTTTATATTAGACTTAATAAATAAACATTTAACGATGAAATCATTAATCAGTTAAAATAAGGCCTCAAATGTTTGACATGCAGTTAATATGAAAACAATTTGAATTTAACAAAATATTGATTCCGGGGGGGAGGGAGTATTTATGAAAGCGCAGCTTTACATTGAAAGGTTTTAGCAGAAAGAAGAGATAGTTAAGATGTAAGAACGTAAGTTACTTCTGAGAGAAATCATGGCTACAGTAAATTTCAGCGAATAATGCCTCAACTAACTACTGGGCTACCATAATTTTGGGTTTTCAGTCCCTTCAATAATTTGCATCTTGTTATAATTTTATGGGTCTCAAACTTTTTTAAGTCAATAGAAAGATTTGAGAGAAATATTCACCATTTTGGGCATCATTCTTGGCAAAAAAAATCAAATCATGATCTATTTTTTTGCGTGTATCAGTTGCTACATAGTAATAGTTAGATTCTAGCATGATCAAAAAGGCTGTTGATTCTACCCGAATAAAAGAAGCAACTAATTGATTAGAGGGGAGGGGTAATTAACATATTGACTGCCAACGGGTTTTTCGGTAGAATGCACCACAGTGCCATGGGTTTTTCTTTGTATATTATAGTTGGTATGAAATAATTAGGAAACCGGAGGAAAAAGTATCTTAGTTCACTGCATGCAGGATGCTGCACTGTCTCGGCTCCTACAACTTAGCAACATGCATTAGTCCGGCGTACAACGCCATCGGGTTATGCCAACGGTTTTTCACTTACACGCAAGTTAAGCATCGGCTGCATAAGTCAACACAGCACCACTGAATCATTAATTCATAAGGCCTATAAGCGTGACATGGCAGTCAATGTGTTATTGAGGGAAAATTAGAGGGAAAATCTTAGAATACCTAACATTCATAACAATAAAAGCACTTACGCAAAGGCATTCAAGTTGCTTCGACCAATTTCCTCAAAATGAAGGTAAATGGAAGTTGTGCATAGTTAAGTACGTACAATAGAAAATTGACAAGACTTTGTGGAAAACAAAGCCTTTGTAAGTAATATGAGACATAAAATATTTCCCATTAATTTTGCGGCTTTTTGTATGTTTATAATTGAGGCACTGAACCATTTAAAATACATTGCAGTAGTGTCGTTCTTGCATTAATTGAGACCATGAGGTCAAAAATGACATTCTCCCACGTAAAATTGGAGAAGTGTTGTTGCATTAATTGAGACGATTGGTGCGACAAAGACACTTTTCCAATTTAAAACACATTAAAGGAGAGTCGTTGTTGCATTAATTTAGACAATGAGGTCAACAACGACGCTTCTCCTATGTAAAATATATTAAAGAGGAGTCATTGTTCTATTAATTGAAGCAATGAGTGCAAAAACAGCACTTGCATCATTTAAAATACATTGGATAAGAGTTGTTGTTGCACCTGCCAACGCCTCAATTAATGACATATTTTCAAATGCAAAGGCCTTCAACAAGAGTTGACTTCAATAAGAAATTCACATTCTTAGATGAGTTTAAATTTTGCTTAGAGGTTAGAAGAGATACAATTTGGCTTTCAGAAGATCCTGATGGAGGTAAAGTGGCCTATTTTTGGTTCTAATAGTTCCAAATAGTCGTTCCTCCACCTCCTACAGCCAAACAGAAGCAAAATAAACATTTTACATTTTCTATTTCCTCCTATGAAATTGCTACAGTGAGACACACAATACAGTGTGCAATGCAATTACTAGTTGGCAAAGCTGATTGCAAACATTTAAGAGCAAAGGCATTTTACGAACCAATCACTGAATGGTGTGAGAAAAAATACTTACACGCAACGTTTTCAGGTCTTTAAGGTTTAGAGCACTCTCACAGAAAATGTATTTTAAAAGCTTTACTAAGAATGAAAAAAATAAAATTCAAATTTTAATTGGCCTCGAAGCCTGCGGAGAAGGAAGAGGGGATTTTCAAATGGAAGATTAATTTACTACCTAATAAAAAATATAACGTCATAGACTAGTTAAAAAACAAAAACTTCCTTTCATACACTGATTAAACTTTGAAGATTCAACAAAAATACTTCGTAAAGGATTGCTTTGGTTAACTCTCTTGCGTCTCTCCCAACTCATTTGAGCCACAATCTTTCACACTTCAATTTTCTATTAACTTAAAAATAATATCCTCCTTCAAACTCATAAGAGGGGAGAGAGGAGAGGGGCACGATAACAATCTAAGGATGAAGTATTCAAATTAAAAAAAAAAAAATGCAAGGAAGCAAAGATTATTACTTAAGGCAGCCTGATTTTGCTCTAGACAAAGAAATGCTCTCACTAGGATTAAATATGAGTAAAAGTATTAACAAAAAATAAAATTACTTCGAAATTCTCATTATGATTTGACACACACTTAAAATTGGCATTTTTTTTCCCCCTTTTCTTTTGTTACTCCACTGAAATTTACAAATAATCAACTAAAATTGAAAACATTTACACTAATTACAATAATAAAAGTGCAGAAATAAAAGAAAAAAAAGGTCTAGCTCCACTATTTGTTAAAAGTTTGTTTAAAACAAAAAAGTGAATCAAATTCTTTATACATTCAAATTAGGAATACTAATGCAATTAAGTAAGTCACATAAAAATAAATTAAAATATATGTATATATATAAATAAATATCATTGTTCAAATGATGAAATAACAATCTTATTGCTTTTAGAACGGTTGAGTAGAATTAAATAAAAAAGAAACAAATTATACAGTAGTCAAAATCGATTACTTTGTACATTTTTTCGACGTCACTTTGGACACTTTTCTGATTCAAACACATATTGTTGAATAGTAATACACCACTGAAAATTAAGACTAGATTCCTCTCTTATGGAAAAAAGTTAAGCCAAAACATACTGAACTTCTGGTTGCAATTACGCTCTTCAGGAGCTGCGACTGGAAGTGCGATTGCGCTTGCAAAAACATAGATGTATATAGTTGCTTTTCTCAAAAGAAGACTGATTGATGTAGACCTGAAAAAAGTGTGATTTTGAAAGGGCTATAATTGGCAGTAAACAGTGTTTTCAAAAGCCAAAAAGTGGTATTTTCTTTATAGGTTAAAAACATCTATTATACTTTGAAAACTTAGTTTTAGAGCCAAACGCTGAAAACCCCGTTTGACAGTTTTTTCAGATTTGGATTCCGGAAGCCAGCTTTACAAAGGTACCGGCCCCGATTTGATACGACTTTTAAAAAATGAGCACGATTTTTTCAGGTCTATACGGATTGCTGTTTAAGCTATTTAATTTTACTATCAAGAGCAGTCGGGGATAAAAACAATGTCAGATGGCTCCTTAAGGTAGGCCACTTGCAATGCTTAAAATCATTGAGATAAGTATAGCTGGTGGCCTATTTCAAGGAGACGTCTGAAATTCTTTTTGTCCCCGACTGTACATCAGAGTAAAAGAACGCCAAAGCAATGCTCCCAGGCTTCCAGAGCTACTGCAGTGCAGCTCCACACAGCTCTGAGTCATTGGACTGGTGCGGATTTTGATGGAAAAAAAAACACATACCATTTTCAACTATAATGGTGCTCATGGCTCTTTTTGGCTCAACTCTTTATAAAACAGGGACTCTAGTTAAAAGACAATGGCTCGGTATTTAAATGTAACGAAAGAGAAATAAAAAAGTATTAACAAATACAGTAAAAAATAGAAAGAAAAAAAAAAAAAAAATTAACACTTCAGATGGAATTAGCTATAATTTCTGATTCTTGAAAACTCGATAGGAACTTTTTGGGAAGATTCAATTACACACTGAAAAATGTTTTTGTTGTTTTTGTTGAGGATTCTCTTAGCGTGACGTCCAATCAACAAATTTTACTATCCTTAGCACCCTCCAAACATCACACTTCCTAGGATGGAATTTCGGAAAAATTTAGCTGTCCTGGAAAGATCTTTACTAACGACACCACTAAAGTAAAAAACTCAAAACGGGTGAGATTTTTAAAGTTGACTACTTAGCTAAACCTGCAGGATTGCTAATGGAAATGTGTTTAAAAAACTGCAAGAATATGAATGGAAGACAGAAAAAATGTAAAAATTGAAAGAAGAAACCAAGAAAAACTAAGTACAGAGGATTTATAATTAGATTCAGCGATAAAAACAAAAATCAAATCAAAATCAAAGCATTAACGGACACAAATTAGCTACCGTAGAGCAAGGCTCGTTATTTGTGCGAATAGTCATCTCTTTACAATACACAAGACAAACAAAAAAAATTCTTCTTTCTCTTTTTTAGAGCTTCATAAAAACACTGTTTGTCACCTGATAGAGACCTGAGAGAAACCTCTGTTTACAGAAGTTTTCTTCAGAATCACAAAGTTTCACAAGAGCAAACTTGCCTGTCAGAAAATAAATTTTTTAACCTAATTTCTTAAAATTATTTCAATACTGTTAATTTAAGTAACTGAGGTACTTAAGTAACTAAGATAAATTAAGTAGAGCATTTCCACAGGTAAGGGATGTCAGATCCAAACTTGCCAAGCTCAACAAATTTAAGCAACAGAGATAAAAAATATCTTAAGTACTATGACTTTCAAAAGAAAGTCTTATCAAAATTGTTCTTGATAAATTTTTCTTTTATTTTCCATCGTTTTAAATTTTTTGAGGCATCATGTCACAAGCGGCAATACAGTGAGACTCTGAAATACCTGAAAACTGTAAAATTTCTCAAATTGGTTGAGAAATGAAATAATGAAAATTTCTATCAGGATACTTTCTTTTGAAAGCTATACATAGTACTTAGTCAACAATATTTTTTTTATAAATTCAATTGAAGGGTGTATTTTGAGTGCCAGAGTTTGAGAATTCCAAAGCTAGGAATGAAGCACCTCCAGGTACAGGAACTTCCTTTCAAAGGGTATTGTGACCTGTAAAGCAGTATCTTTGTAGAAATTTTCTTTGTTTAATCTCTCCGTTAATTTCAGAGAATTTTGTGATTTTCGGATGGTGCCTGGAAAAATCTAAAACTCTTTGGAAAATAATAGAATAATTTATCAAGAACAATTTTGATGAAAGGACTTTCTCATGCTGGCCATAGCACAAAGACTTGACAAATTTTGATGCGTTTATGTTGACTTGATCAGTTTGAAGCAAACTTTTGCATCTAGTAGATGAACAAAGTGAAAATGCTGAGTGCTTTCCCCTCATGATTTTCTTTATTAAAACATTTATAAAAATTCCAAAATTAATGAAAATTTTTGATGCAGCAGGTGATGTGGTAGGATATGGAATCCTGCTAACCAATTAAAATTAATTAATGTACAATTAAAACAATGTTCAGTTGAATAGATATTCACCAATAAAAAATTCATTGAAAATTTCAGAATAATTTTGATTTCTTGGTTGATTTTTCAAACGAAACACAAATTTGTGACAAATCTTTGTAGCACCTTTCAAATTATGTATTACATGATTACAGACGAAAATCACAAATCTGATGGCAGCGCATTGAAATTACTCAACAGTAAAAAAAAGAAATAAACAAACTTTGAAAGAATTAGTTGCTTTCATTTCATCGAATTTTTAAAGTTGTGATTCGGGTACTAAGATTAAAAGCTAGCAAGACTAGATGGAAAAAATGAGACTGTATTTTCCTGAGAATGACCAGCACCCATGACACACTGTTTCACTTTAAAAAATCATGGTACGGATTATCTGCAAAATATGGCTGATAACCTGTTCAAATGTATCATCGTTTTCTACACTCAAATTGAGTTTTAGAAGGAATTTTCTCATATCATTTCACTCTTTTTCTTTCTTCGTCCTTCAAAAGTCTACGATACCCACAGGGCTTTTTAGTTTTTATTAATACTTACCAAAATCAAGGGTGAGAATTAAACGCAGAAAAATACAGGATTACTGAAATGAGTGACAGCAAATTTTTGCGGCTGTATAAAGTTCATCTGAACAACACTTAGCGCTTCAACTTCTAAGAAAAATTCCACAGATATTCTAGAGCTGATAAAGGAGACCAATGCTCCAAGGCTGGATCATGCCTAAAAGTAAGTTTCACAGGACATTTCATGCGTAAAAAGTCTTTTTGTAAAAAAAAGCCTTAATTGAGGTCGTTCCTAAGAAAAGAGCCCGTAAAACAACGGGTGAGCTCTTCCAGAGAAATCGGCATTGTGCTAGCCTAGAGACTTTTGTCTGAAGAGCACACCCTTGGTTTTACCAACCCTTTTTCATGAAATGGCTACAATTTATTTAAAGCCTTTCCATTCATGAAAAAAGATAAAGAAAATAAATAAAAAAAATGCAATTCATCGATGAAAAAAAAAACTCTTCAAATTGTAAAATTTAAAAAAAAGAAGATAATAATGAAAAATATAAATAAGTCAATAAATAATAACTATACAATAATGTTTTACTAAGGCATTGATAATTCTATCCAATAACTTCAAGAAACGAAATTAAAGAAAGAAAAAGAAAAAGGAAAAAAAAATACGCTAAAATCACTTCAAACAAATCACTATTCATTAAGGCAAATATGGCATACTTATAGAAATCTGATTTAAAATTAAATTAGGTTAAATTAGATTAAGAAAATAAAAAAAAAAAAAAACAAAAAAAACATTTTTACAGGGAACAATGGTGCGATTGTTGCTTAGCTGCTGACTGAACTATGATAGTTAATTAAGTTTGGATAACCATAGTTATAATCAAGGTGCAAAGCACCACTATCCATCACTTTTTTCAATAATAATACACAATTTTTGTTGTTACTTAGCTGTAGTTTTTACTTAATTAGAGCTCCCTTTGCTGGAGATTCCTGGAAAAGAAAGAAAAAACAATTAGAGCGATTAACAACAACAACAACAATAATAACAACAAAACAACAACAAAGAAAGAGCAATTTTAGAATAAGTAGTAGTAGTAGTAGTAGTAAAGTCCAGCCGCCCAAACACGTGGCTCGTTATGCTGATATTTCACAGCGAACGACTGGACTGCAAGAAAGAGCAATTTTAGAATAAGACAAAAAATAAAGAAAGGATTAACGAGTGTTCCTACAACTGGATTTTGGCTGCATAGTGAAGATCAAAAATCGAAAAAGACATGGGATCTTAAAGTGGACCTACAAATAATGTTCTTTTTCTTGCCTCTTCTTAATGCATTTTAGTAGAGGCACCAATTTATCATCGCTATTTCTTGCTGGTTTTGTAGTTATTAGAACTTATTAGATGAACTATTTCGTAGATATTATAGTTGCCTTTTTTTGTTATTGTTTCATTGCAGTAATTTTTTCCGGTTTTAGTGGTTGTTAATTTTTTTTTGGTCGTTATTTTTTCCTGTTTTCGTGGTTATTCATATTATTGTTGTTGTTACAGAGCGCGTTACTTAATATTGATTTTGTGACACATTTACTTGTTTCCCGACAAATTATCTCAATGTATCAATATTACATCTTTCTCAGAACCTAGGTACTCTTTCATAAAGTTTGCATGAAGCTTTTAACAAATACTCGTTACACATCCTAGACTCGCTTGAAAAAAAAAAATCTTAATGAATGAGGCAACTTCTGGAGGAAGGGCCTACAACACAATAAAAGTGCTCTTCCGTTAAAAATCTCCTTGAAATTTTGCATGATTTCGCAGAAAAATGTGTGAAGCAGGCGATCTTTCGAAAAATTTCAAAACACCGACCGAAATCTTTTCCGCTCGCAGATGCAAAAGAAGCAGAAAATTAGGTTTTACTGCACATTTCGAATTATTCGCAGTTTAAAACGGGAAGTTTCGTGCGTGATTTTGAAATTGTGAGCGGATTTTGCGTTATTCGCGTAAAAGGCACAATTTTGCGTTTTTTTGCGTTTTGAATTTGAAATCAGGAGAATGCGATCTGTACACCTACCTGGGTCCCAGCCGTCTGGCACACATATTACGTTTTCACGCGATTTTGTGGAAATAAAATTCTGGTGTCTCTACATTTTTAGTTATTTTTCATTCAACTCGATTTAGAAGATGACTAATTAATTACTAGCTAATAGAATGTTTTAGTTGCGTTGAAGAGAGAAGTAGCTGCAAAGAGGCTGGGAGAGTAACTGATCAACAGGGAAATTATGAGGGGGGGGGGAAGGGGACACTTTGCCTTGGGGCCTGATCAAGTGGGCAAAAAGTCAAACTTGACTTGAGCTAGCATAACCTCACTCTTTGCTCACCAAATGGCATCGATGACCCTCAAGTCACGCTCTAGTGTAGCTGAAGCAACACTCGAGGTCGATTGGTGCTAATCGGTTCAACTAGGTCAAATTCTGACTTGATTAGGTCCCCGGGCCCCCAATCCACAGAGTCATGACAAGGAGTCCCAAATCATAGGTAAGACTAGGCCATGGGCCCAACCAGAAAGCCTCATGCACCTAGGATCTTTGTTACATATTTTTTTTTTTTTTTTTTTTTTTTTTTTAATTATTTTTTTTATAGAATTATTGAGTCATTTAAATACCAATAAGATCTATACTGTAAATTTATATTAATTTTTTTGATCCGAATTACTCTTTTACTGGACTTTAAAAACATTAAACTCAATTCATGCATATAAAAATTATTAGATAACACAAATTATTCAAGATGAACTTAGTTCCCGAAACCCCTGCTGGACCCATTGTGATGAGAACGTGAGAAATGCTAAAGAGTGAACGATTTTAAAGAAAATTTAAAATGAACTCACCTGTTAGACCCACCCACTGGTAAGTTTGTGATACAATTCTTCATTTAACGTTTGATTGGAATCTTTGCTACGCATTGACAAAAATATATAACCGCCGATGAACTCATGAATGACTTTGCAATCCGCTGAAAGTACGGCAAATAGAATACTGCTATCTTCAAACTGGATCATCATGTGTTTGACTTCCCAGTTAACGTTCCATGCCTGAAATAAAAAAAACAAGATAACTTGAATTCATCTGTTACTTCGTTTCACTCTGAACTGCCAAAGAAATGTTTATCCATCACAAAGACATACTTACATCAAGCAATGAAACAATTCAAGTTTATCACTTTTTTTCAAAAGTAAAAGAAACGCTAAAATGAATTTGTATTGATGTCAAACAAGATCAAGATTTTGCCACCGGACTGAGCCACCGATGGGTCTATTGCAAACTTTTGCAACAGCTACAGGAAGGGTCTAATCTGGTGAAAAGTTGCGTAAAGATCATATTGCAAGCATCTGAAAGTCTCAAATCCACTTACAAACTCAATAAGTGCGTTCAACAAAATTCAAAGATGGCGGTCAAACGAGCGGGTCACAATTGAGGCGTCCCATCTAATTGCAACTTTCTACGCTGAGAAAAGTGATTTATCTAGAGAAAGTTAGATGGGACTTCCCCATTGTGACCCGCTTGAATTTTGAATTTTGTTGAATGCACTTATTGAGTTGGTGAGTGGGTTTTGAGACTTTTTTACGCTTTCAAAGTGATTTTTACGCAACTTTACACCAGAATAGACCCTCTCTATAGCTGTAGCCAAAGTTTGCAACAAACCCACTAAGGGGCAGCATGGTAACATTTTTACACTGAAAAATCTGTTCCTCAAAAATTGTCAAATGTTGTAGCACAGAATACTAAAATCTGTATGGGAACTTCAACTCGTTTTGAAGCATTATTTTCTAGTTCGCCGTCTTGAGAAGTTCAGAACTATCCCCATTTAAAGCAATGCGAAAGACAGAGATAGAGTTGTTTACGCCATCATGAAAAGACACCAAAACAGACCGAAAAAACGTTTCCACTGGCTCTTAAGCGAGTTTCCCAGATAACCAAAAGATCCATGTGCCGGTTATTTGTACACACCACACCAATTGGAAAGCCAATGATCTACTTGACAAGGAAGGCGTCACAAAAGGCGAAAGCCATTTGACAACGCCGCACTCAGTCCCGCTAAATTTCAATGAATTCTTTTGCTCTCTTCCAAGACTGAACGTGGAGGTCTTGGAAGTTCATCCTAAAGTAATTTTCTCCTTTCAATCACAAGTTAAATTTATGGTAAAGTATTCAGTGTATTTAGTTAGAAATTGTTTCAATTTTGGTAAAGTGATGTGAGGAGTTGTTACATTCAGATAATAATTTACTATGGTCAAGGATCTGTCCCAGATCCCTCGACATTCCTGTTAGGGTTAAAAAACCCAACCTCAAACACTACATACATACAAGGAGTTTTCCTAAAGTATCAGGTTTTTTTTTAAAAAAATTCTATTGACGTTAGAGCAAATCGGTAAAAAATGTCCGATGTACCTTCACTGTATTGAACCGCCAAATTTTGATATGGTCGCCAGTGTTGATGTCCATTCGCATCAGCCGATTCGACGCGACACCAAGAAGTTCCTCTTTCTTGTGACCCATTAATTTAACTACAAATAGTGATACTCCAAAATCGGGTAATGATTGCCATGCTTTGATGTAGTTCATTTTTGCATCGATTGAGCCTAAATTTTTTACATTTGCATGGGCTTCCAGTATTCGCTGAACCAGCTGAGAAAAAAGGAGAGAATTAATAAGCAAAAATAACATTGGAGTTCTGCTGAATGAATGAAAGTACCTTAAAAAAATAAAAGATAATTAAGAATAATTAAGATAATTAATAAGCTTTTCACCGGCAAAATTTTTTATTGGAATGATTTTGTGTTCCAATGACGAAAAGGAATGTTCGTTCGCCTTTTGGTTTATTACCATTTTAAAATAGAGGCTGAGAAATGATTGAGAACTAGCATTGAAAGATGGTGATGGGAATATTATTACTCTCTCATTAGCTAATTAAATACCGCCAACAAACCAGTTTTTCTATCCGACGATCTTTCCATACTTATCAATGATCATTTGGTATATTTCTACCCTGACAAAGGTTCAAAGTTCATTTGATCCAACTCAATTTAAATACAATTTTGAACTGATAAACCAAGACTGGAAGTGAAGTTAGTGAATGGTTTATAGGTATGCGCCAACAAAAAAAAAACACAAGATGTTTAGCAAGACTTTAAAAACTTTCCAACATTAAAAAAGACATCCATGATTTAGCTGGTTGTCAGTAAAAATATCCAGTGAACATACATGTCCAAGGAAGAAAGAAAGAAAAAAAAAAACAATAAAATGTTGAATAAGTGGGGTGTAAAGTCTGATGAGTGAAAACATCCAAATATTTTAACTTCCAGAACCAAAATTGCTCCAATTTCTGAAATAACCAAAGCATCAAAATATATGCTTTAGATTAATTTCTGTGTGTAAGAATTTTGTTGGCCGGAGGAAATTGCAAGTGAATAGTGTGTACTCACCTTTCCTTTCAGTTTCTTTGTAAATCTAGATGGGACGTAGTCTTCTGGAGTGATATCTAAGGATGCAGGGTTTATGGCAGGGGCTGGCGCAGCACGTTGCATTTGAAGAAACGCTGTTATAGAGCGTGTCTCAGCGTCAAAAGAGCTGTCTGCTAGGGAGCGTCCTTTCGATGCTAACCTACATGCTGCCATCCATTTGGCGTATTGATCCTCCTGTAAAACCAAAAATGTACCATCGTCAAGTTAAGGAAAGTTAAAACTTGAGAAAATTCCACCCAGAAATATATAAAACCCTGCAAAAAGGCTCTTTATAAAATTTGAGGCTCCCTCTTTTTGCCGAGGATTTATGGTCTTTTTCTAAGTCATACAGGCTTCCATTAAATTTATTGATTTTAGCTGAAGAAACTTCCTACAAAAAACCTGGGAATACATCACAAAACACAATTTAAGGTTTGACTCAAAAAGGTACTATCAGTCAATTAAAGATCGGGACTAAACTATTTGGGCTCGGACACTCGGAGCTTGAGGAATTTGCGATAAGGGGAGAAACTCTCGGAAATTCGCAGCAGTGTTGCCAGCTTGTGCTAACGGTGAGCGATAGGGGTGGGGTAGCGAGGGGAATGGAATATAAACAACAGGGCCTTCACTCATGAGCGAGCAGATAAGCGTGCCTCGTCGAGAGCGGCTATCCGTCTCCGATCTGCGTCTCTTTTCCGACCAGTGCAGTTTCACCTAAAAGGTGGCCATCGTGTCCGAACGACACTGTCGTCAACCCCTCCTTCCCCTCCCCTACTCCTTCCTTACTGCTTCAACTCTCATTGTCAGTTCAACTCATTATTTCTTCTTTTCTTTCAATAGACTTTCAGTGACTCGTTACTCGTTTGTTGTAAAAATTGGTTTTCAGCGATGATGGCCCCCCTCCTCCACAACACAAATATCATTGAGTCGGTACCGACACTTTTTTGGACAAATCCTCCCTGAAGACTATAGAAAGACTTTTTTGGGTTGCGCTTCCGTCGATGATGATATTGGGTGGATCCAGGAGGCACGAGGGCATGTGCTTCCTCCCTTCTCCATTCTCAAAAAGCGTTGAAAATTGCCCTTTTCCATCTTATAATGATCTTGAAATGCTTTTAGGACGCTAAAAATTGGCATGTCTTAAACGTGCCCCCCTCGTCCCTCAGAAAAATTGTGTGGATCTTTCATTCAGGGCTGCCGTTTTGCGTAGAGTCAATGCTATTTTTCTAGTCACCGATGATTCCACCGGTTGAGAAAAGATTACACAGTTCAGTTCAGTGTATGACTGTAATGCACGTAAATACTCTGATCTGTAATCTTTCCTTAATCGGTGGAAACTTCGTTGATTAATTAAAATATCCGCAAGTTTTTTAAAGTCATCGACGACTCAACCGGTTGAGAAAAGATTACAGATGCGAGTATTTCAATTTATCATAGTCATGCACTGAACTGAACTGTGTAATCTTTTCTCAACCGGTGAAATCATCGGTGAATTAAAAAATAGCATTGATTCTACGCAAAACGGCAGCCCTGCTTTCATTAGGCTGATGACTGTTGACACATTATGATCTGTTGCCCGGGAAACTTTGTTAATTATCAGAGACGTTCAAAGTATCATTCAGAATTTAATTTGGAGCAGCAATTGTGGCGGATCCAGAAGATTTTCTGGGGGAGGGAGGAGAGCACCTCTCTAGATTTTGAAATTTGTAGTGTCTTTGAAAGAATATTTTGGCAATTTTCTATCAAGTAAGGGCGACTTTTAAGCATGGGCGGCGCGTGGGGACAAAAAGTGGGGGGGGGGGGGGCTAAAATTCAACAGCTTTTTTTTTTCTTTCTTTCTTTTTTTCTTCTTCACCTTTTTCACAATAAACGTTTGACGCTGGGGGGGGGGGGGGGGGGGGGGGGGGGACAAATAACCTTTTCCTTTCTTTTTCTCTTTTTCTTTATTTTTCTTTTTCCCCTTTTTTTTCGTTCAAAAATTTTTTTAGCCCCTCGTTCCCAAAAAAGTGGGGGGGGGATATAGCCCCAATAGCCCCTTATACGCGCCGCCTATGCTTTTAAGGGTTTCCGGGGGAGACACGCTCACCGCCACCCCTCTCCCCTCTCTTTGGGTTTCCCCTTCTAGTGCCCCCCCCCCGACATCACACGGAAAAAAAAAACTATTAGCGACAAAATACTGGACTTTGATCATCGTTTTGGGACTCGTTAAAAAACACCAGGTCAAGAAACCCAGGATTACAGCGAAACTTACGGGTTTAAAGTTATATCTCAAGTAGAACACAAAAAACTGCGCTTGATCGGTGGATCGACTCGTTGCTCGTTGGCATGGTTAGTGTTTCGTTCTATTTTGATGGAACACTCGAACCGCATTGGCTAACCGCAATAAAAAGACGGGAGAGTTCCGTTGTTCCGATTAAAAAATTCCGATGTGTTCTGATTAAAAAATTAGCCTCATCAGTAATACCAAATATAACTTTTTACTCATCAAGGAATTAGCTTTTGATATCTTCTTTTCATACTTCAAGTGCAATTGATCATCTGGACCGAAAGCAAATTAACAATGAGATAGAATTTCTGCAAAGGGACAGTCGAGTTGTCACGTTTTGAAGCATGGAAGTGATTTCAGCGGGAAAAAAAGTTTATCTATTTTTTTTTTCTTTTGCTGTGATCCATGGGTTTGAAGCTCATTTGAGTTTTTATGTAAGTCAAGCGCTTACATTCAATATCAAAAACTCCTCTAAGACATGTTACCGAAGGACATTTAGGGTCATAAATGATAAAAACAAACGTAATTAACAGGCAGGTGGACTATGGAGTAGAAATTAGCATTGCCTTTCGTAAAACTTTGACTCAAATTTTTCATGGAGAGTATTTTTTTAATTTTTAAGGTTGTAGTTTTATCAGAATATAATTTTTTCCCGTCTCAAATTCATGACCCAGTTTAGAATTCTCCTTTGAATTTAATTGTCAATTGTTGACAGGTAAGTCTCGTCTTCTACCTTACTAAATCGTATTTGCCCCTTCTAACAAAGCATTTCTTTCTCCTACTTGCATAAATATTCACCAGAACCCATTAATCGACTTTAGGGAGGGGGGAGGGGTTTAAAGCAGAGGTGGGCAAGGTTAATGGTAATCGCTTCCTCACATTTGGGTTGATTTTCAAACCTCTTAGATATGGGTTGTGGGGGGGAGGGGAGTTTTTAAGGGTGCTGAATTCAATGGAACTAATCGTGTTTTGATGAATTACATTGATTGTATATCGAATTACATCATAAGTTCAATGAAATCGGAACACCTGATTAAGGCTGAAATCCACCTCGATTACTTTTGAAAAGTGATCGACGAAAGAAATCGATAAATCCAGTTTGTCAAAGATTACAGATCATAACATAATGCCGCCCGAGGCAAGACTCTCCCCCCCCCCTTACAAGCTGCCTCTGAAAGTATAAGTTTTATTATTAGTCTCAAATGAGTTAAATCATTTAAAAGAGGAAAGGTTTCGGCGCTTACGACGACAATCATTGGCGAATCCCGGGGGGAAAAGGGGGGGTAACCCCCCTCCCCTCCGTTAAACCCAAAAAAAGGGGATAAGAGGGAGAAGGGAGGGAAAGGGAAAAGAGGGAAAAAGGGAAAAGGGGATCACCGGGGGCAAAATTTCCCCCAGATCCCCCCCCCCCCCCGTTCGCGAGGGCTAGATCCGCCAATGACGAAAATTGTTACTTTACAATAATTAATTGCAAATATACCACCCATTTTTCATTACCTTCTGAAGAAATGAGAATCTGCATTATTCAAGATCATGGAAGTCCAAAGAGAGCCTGTGAAACCCCCCCCCCCATCCCTTCTTGGCTTTTAAAAAATTGAGAGTAAATCGAATTAAGAGAAAATTAGAGTCCCTGAATATGAGGCAGAGCTGCCGTTTTGCGTATAATTAATGACATTTTTCAATTCACCGATGATTCCACCGGTTGAAAAAAGATTACACAGTTCAGTGCAGTGCAGTGGCGCACCGAAGGGGGTGGTTTTAGGGTCAAAACCCCCCTAAGCATCAAGATTTTGCTCTAAAAAAGGTCATCTTCGGCTAAAATTGCTTTCAAAACCCCCCTAAGGCCACAGCAAATTGGAAATTTGCGGTGAAACCCCCACCAAACTAAAGTTCTCGGTGCGCCACTGGTGCAGTGTATGACTGCACTGCACAAAAATACTTGGATCTGTAGGTAATATTTTTTCAATCGGTGGAAACACCGTAAATTAATTAAAATATCCGCAAGTTTTTTAAAGTCATCAACGACCCCACCGGTCGAGGAAAGATTACAGATGCGATTACGAATATATGTATATTCGTGCATTACCATCTCATTCACTAAACTGAATTGTGTAATCTTTTTTCAACGGGTGGAATCATCGGTGAATTGAAAAATAAAATTAATTATGCGCAAAACGGCAGCTCTGGTATGAGGGACTCAAGAGAAAATTAGAGTCCCTGTAAGTAGAGAGTTAAGACGAGTGAAATCATGGGCGCCGCCATTGGATGCGATTTTGCACATTTGTTTACATTCTGAGGCCGTCGTTGTGTTTTTCTCCACTGCAAAGATTACAGTTCCGCTAAGTTTGTAACGATGTAATCTTTCCATCCTTTTGTTGACCAACATGTATTAACGCTTTTAATGATTCTTTTGAGATTTATAGACATTCTTGTGGTGCATCATGATTAAAATTAACAGATTCATCGCAAATTAACTCTTTTACCTGTAAAAGACCGTTGGTAAACAAAACAAAAGTGCAAAATCGAATCCAATGGCGGCGGCCGTAGAGCCTAAAATTCATCGACCAATCAGAAGTTGACTACCCTCTTGTCTTAACTCTCTACATATAGGGACTCTAAAAAAATCAGCTGAAAAGTGCATTTAAATCCCCCCCCCCCTCTCGCCAGCGAGAAATTTCTTCTGCAGCATGCCAGACGCCTAAATCCAAGATTTTTACAATATGCTCCTATTCGAGAAGCTCTTCATTCATTCTTAGGCAAATGGTGAAAGAAACATATGGTCCGGAGGAAAACGTTAAAATGTCAAGTGTCGAACGAAAAGTTGCATGAGTGATAAACTGAGACAGGGCCAATAGGAAGGGGGAAGAGTAGCGGAGAGAGAACCGACCTACGAATCTCGATGATTGTGAGAGAATAAGATTTTAGTGAATGGACGCGGCTGCGGGCGGCGCGGCGGCGAGCGGCGGAGAATTGGCTCCTCATGCGAGTAGGTTTGCGGTGCGTTGTTATCTCCCCCCTGTGACTGTTCAGTTGTAGCCCACCTCAATTGATTCGGCTTTTTCTCAAATTTATTTGGGAATGGCAACACCGCTCTAGATTCTGAGCAAATCGAGTCAGATAAGAGGGCGCGCTCATTTCGAGCTGCATATTTTAGTCCCAATCTTTAATTGACTGATAGTACACAGAGGAACTTTCAGTGAGTCTACCAGAAGAGCGCACAAAATAGAAAACATTCTTTTTCTTAGATAAACTTTTTTCTTTTGAATTATTCACTTTATTTGTCTCTTCTTTAGACATTTCAACTTATAATTATGATGCTCACTTAACTTTCATCTTCCAACTTGTATCTTCTTTGTATGTTCTGACTCTTGGGGTTTAGTTTTACTTTTTATTAACTTGTTTGTATACTTCTGGTATTTTATTTATTTCGATATGTTTGCCTGCATGATACAAGACACAAATAAATAATTTGTTGAGAAAAGATACAATGCTCAACATTGAGTTTGAGCAGAGTACACAAAAGAAAACTAGTGCCTATCAGTAGCGCAATGAGAGTTTCTTCATCTCTCTCTTTTCTCCATTAAGAAACGTATTTTAGACAAGGATGGACAAGGGGATAAAACCCCCTCTTTCTATCCTTTTCCTACATATACATTCAAGTGGGAAATGAGAGAGATGGAAGAGATCCTGGTTGCGCTAGTGGTGCCTATTAGTACATACCGTATCACAGCGAATCCACATTTCTGACATACCGTCCGCACTTGGGACCTCTAGTTTGATTCCAAATTTTGACTGGGACAGATTAACATCAGGCGTAACTTCGCAGCCTCTAAGATTGATTTCATAAACTGGTGAACTGGACTTTGCATCCTGGTGATTTTTGTACAAGTGCAGCTGTAAATCTTTGCAAGTGAACCAAAATCTTTTGTAGGCTTTTAAAGTGAAACGCTTCGGCCTGAAAGAAGAGAGGGAGAAAATTACAATTAGTCACTCAATATTAATAAAGAATGCCCGCCAGGAGAGAGTGCAACAGACTATGGCACAATAAATTGGATATGAGACAGGTGCAGGTGTTCTTAGGAATTTTTCCACGGAAATGAGATTTTCACTGAAATTTCTCTTAGATACAACATTATAGTTAGAGGCTGATGACAATGCTGAATGATTAAAGGCTGATGACATTTATTAACCAAACCTAACAATCAAGGTTGAATCTATAAGGCTGCAATGCACTGAAACTTAAACAGCTGCTTTGCTGTGGCTCCATAAAGTACAATGTCATTTCAAAAGTGCGGGTTCTGCTCTGCTTTAAAAAAAAAAACCAAAAAAAAAGAGTGAAACAACATCCCTACTTTCCACATTTTCAAGCTCCCTGAGTGACTTGCTTCCACAGCTGCTTTGCTGTGGCTTCATAAAGTACAATGTCATTTCAAAAGTACGGGTTCTGTTCTGCTTTAAAAAAAACCAAAAAAAAAAGAGTGAAACAACATCCCTACTTTCCACATTTTTAAGCTCCCTGAGTGACTTTGAACAAACAAACAGCTTACTTCAAAAAGCGGAGATAATCGCTTAATTCAGGCACTTGTGTGATATCGACTGGTGAATTAATGTGCGATCCTTCCAATGAATATTCTAGGTCCGTCAGGGCGGCGTCAATATCATCGTCAGCTGCAGATAAATTTGTGCTATCTTCAATTAATTGAGGCACACCAGCTTGCAGCGTAACTTGAACCTGAAATAGTAACAAATAGAAGTTTGAATGAGGATTATGAAAAAAAGAGAGCTGTAAAACTGAAGATGTTGCAGGGCTGCCGTTTTGCGTAGAATCGATGCTACTGTTCAATTCACCGATAATTCCACCGGTTGAGAAAAGATTACACAGTTCAGTTCAGAGCATGACTATGATAAACTGAAATACTCGCATCTGTAATCTTTTCTCAACCGGTGGAGTCGTCGATGACTTTAAAAAACTTGCGGATATTTTAATTAATCAACGGAGTTTCCACCGATTAAGGAAAGATTACAGAACAGAGTATTTTCGTGCATTACAGTCATACACTGAACTAAACTGTGTAATCTTTTCTCAACCGGTGGAATCATCGGTGAATTGAAAAATAGCATTGATTCTACGCAAAACGGCAGCCCTGAGATGTTGTCAGTTGTTAACATCTTCATCTCCATTTGGAAAATGATGACAAGTTGAAAAGGACGTCTAAAAGCTTCGGGGATATAACCCTAAATAGCTTAGCGTTAGAACATGGCTCTTGAGCTCTTGAATCCTTAATTTTGTCCGTTTCATTTTTCCCCCCTTTTTCCTCTTTTTTTTTTCAATCTTATCTGGCTGGATAACAGACGATTGTGTTCCCTCAATTCTCACGTGGGCCATCAATCAGCCTAATAGTATGAGAAATATAGTTATAACTTTGAGAATGGATTTCAGGCCACCTTTTTAATGGGTGCAAGTGAGAGGATAAATCTCACTAGCAACCCATAAAAGAGATAGCCCAAAATCCATTCTCAAAGTTATGACTATATTTCTCATCCAATTATGCTGATTGGTGGCTTAAAAAATCTAGAGTAGAAGTACCAAAGTCCAGCCGCCCAAAACCTACACAAAATTGAAGAAAACTGTGACGACCTCATTCATAATCATTCGTTATTTCATTCAAATTACCCTAAAGGCTGCTTTATAGCCATATGTATATGAAACACGGATATTAAACTGAGGACGAGTTACACCTGACAGACAGTTTAACGGGCAATTCTCTTTCACGACCAGTGGTTCGGTGTCTGTCAGCACTGTAATAGCCATTACGCATGATTACCGCGATTCAACTGGATTCAGCTAATCAGAGCTTACTACCAAATAACTTTTGATAGCCTGCAGAGTGCACTTGCCCTTCTGCCGGTTTACGGACATTTCCCCCCCGCAATTTCCCCCCCGGACACTTCCCCCCGGTCATTTCCCCTCGAGGACATTTCCCCCCCGTCAATTTCCCCCCCGGACACTTCCCCCCCGAGGACATTTCCCCCCGAGGACACTTACCCCCCGGACACTTCCCCCCCGGTCATTTCCCCCCCCCCCCCAGTTACTTCCCCCCGAGGTTATTTATAGCTAATCAAATAATCAATCAACTTTTACCTCACAATTTACACAGGTTTGAAGGGCGTGTTTAAAAAGTTGCATTATTTGTTTTTGTTTTATTTGTTTGTTTTGTTTTAAAGATTTTTTTCGCATTGTTAATGTTTCATCAAAATCTTTCAAGAAGGGGGTGTAATCTACTAAACTAAAAAAAACCTTTTGGAGATCGACAGATTCTGAAAGAGAAAACCAAATATTGCATTCAACTCAAAGAATAAAAACATATTATATCCTGAAATCACTTGAAAACTTGTTGAGAGCAACATCAGAATTTAAAGGACATTTCACCCCCCCCGGATATTTTCCCCCGGATATTCCCCCCCCCCCGTCTGTTCCCCCTAGTTTTATTGTTAGTTAATTACTTTTAAAAATTATTACTATTAAAATTATTTTATAAAATAATTGTTTGAGTTGAATGCAATATTTGGTTTTCTCTTTCAGACTCTTTCGATCTCCAAAAGATTATTTTAGTTTAGTAGATTACACCCCCTTCTTGAAAGATTTTGATGAAACATAACAATGAAAAAAATCTTTAAAAAGAAACAAAAAATAAAACAAAAACAAATAATGCAACTTTTTAAATACGCCCTTCAAACCTGTGAAAATTGTGAGGGAAAAACTAATTGATTCTTTGATTAGCTATAAATAACCTCGGGGGGAAGTAACGGGGGGGGGGGGGGGGAATGACCGGGGGGAAGAGTCCGGGGGGGAAATGTCCTCGGGGGGGAAATGTCTTTGGGGGGGAAGTGTCCGGGGGGGAAATTGACAGGGGGGAAATGTCCCCGCGGGGAAATGACCGGGGGGAAGTGTCCGGGGGGGAAATTGCGGGGGGGAAATGTCCGGACACCCCTTCTGCCGACCAAAGATGGTAGTTGGGTAAAACCTAGAAGTTGCAATGACACCATAGTCAAATCGGAACTTTGAGAGCTGTCGGATGTCATTGGCACTCGTCGTCTACTCTTATTGATCTACATACCAGAACATCTCTCCCCATTGGAACTCATGCATTAGAAAAGGACAGATGAGGGGCAGTCATGTGCTTTTCACCCCCTCTTATATCCTTTTCTAACACACGCACTTAAATGGCCAGAGAGAGAGAAAGAAAATTTCTTGGATCCGCCAGTGAGAGCATCTATCCGCTACTCATATAACAGACAGTCTTCAGCAGCCCTAGCAAGATAATCTTATGGTGAGTGATTGGTGGCACCATCTGGCAGAGTCAAAGATTCTCAGCTTTCGCATGGAATCACCCATGTAATTACTTTGACAGGATCTACTGAAAAGCACTTACCTGTAAAGCTGCAAACATAAGAGCCTCCTCTTCTGTGCAATCGATTTCCTCATTTAAAAGCTGCCATTTGGCTTGTTCATAGAGTTGATTGATTCTGACTGAATCCAAACGAGGATTTAAGTCGTAAAAGGAATAGAATTTGAACCTGAGCCTAAGTGTGTCAAACTCTTTTACACCCTGTTCCATTATAGATAAAGATGAGTCCAACCATCTACAAAATGGGAAGAAAATTTGTTAGTAAAGCACCGCAGAGGACACAGACTGATCACAGAAGGGATGAGGATTCGTAATTTGACCTTTTATGGAACAAATTAAAGAAAATGAATCATAAACATTCAAGACCAATTGAGGCGGTGGCTGTAAAAACAGCACAAAAAGATAAACCTCATATCGAGAAAAACACATTTGAAGGTTTCATTTGTGAATAAAACATTGATACGGAACAAAAATGAGTACATTTTTTTGTGATATTATTGTTTGAATCTTTTTGGAAGAGAATCCATGAACAAATTTTCATTCGTATCATTCTAAAAAAGTAAGTTATGTGTGGTTTTGCACCCAAAAATTGAACTAACGCAAATTCAAGAGGATTTAACAGTTAAATAAAAGAATAGTGAATTTTTCACCACAATTTATTTAAAAAGTAAGTTATGTGCGGTTTTGCACCCAAAAATTGAACTAACGCAAATTCGAGAGGATTTAACAGTTAAATAAAAGAATAGTGAATTTTTCACCACAATTTATTTAAATATAAAAAATTTAAAGTAAAATAACTTCTCAAAAATAAAACAGAAAGTGAAAACTAAACAAAAATCAGGTCTCTTTGGCTCAACTATTCGTATTATATAGACTCTATTGGCCTGATTTCGCCATAGAATCATCATAACATCACAATATTAGTAGCCCTACCCGTGGGTGATACTTCTTGGGAGTGATTTTAAATCTGTGCAGTTGGAGGCAAAAACAGCACAGATGCGCATGGGCTGTAAATGCACAGACTGCCTTAATTGTTAGATGGGTGAATTTATTGAAATTCCTTGATACATTTTGACATGCTAGTCAATTTCCCTGAAAGCCTCAATTAGAATTCGTCCGATAAACTAGATGTTATGTCTAAAAGGGTTAAAACTAAACCCCTAGATTCAGGTCCAAAACTTTAAATCAGGCCTAAGAAATTCCTGTCGACCCTCACTACAGATCATGAGCAGTGCCAAACCATTCCCAAAAAGATAGTTCTACACATGAAAGTTGCAGAAGGTTCAATTATTGTACTTTTGTGTTACCGCAACGTAAATTCCTTTCTTTCTTTTTACGATAAAATGGGGCTGTTGCACACTTTTGCTATAAGCAATTTATTAGTCAATTCTGGTGTAAAAACCTCCAAAAATAAGAATGACAGCACTAAAAGCTTCCAAAATCCACTCCTAAACTCAATAAATGCTTTCATTAGCGCAAGCGTATTGGTGGCTTAGGGCAGTAATAATGGGAGATTCTCATCTAATAATACTGTAACTTTATCGAGAAGTGACCAGTAAGAGACGACTTTCATTTGACACCGATGTCACTAGATGTCACAATACCATTCATCAGATGTGGATCACTACTCTGATGAGTAATTACTCTGTGAATCATCCTTGTCAGCATAGAGAGAGTGACGAAATTAAGATAGGAATCTCCCATTATAACTATCCTACGCCACCATTACACTCGCTCAAATAAAGGCGTTTATTGAGTTTAGGAGTGACTTACGGAAGTCTTGAAAGCTGCCAACATTATTTTTGGAGGTTTTTACACCCGAATTGACTTTAAAGCACTAATATCAATAGTGTGCAACAGCCCCATTACGGCTGTATTTACATTGTATTTTCTTACTTTAGCCCTTTCCACTTGTATGTTGGATCTCGTCCGACATTTAGAATTTGCCGTTCCAGTTGTTTGTTGGACCTCGTCCGACATAAAACTTTGCGACGCGCAGCTCGTATGTCCAACCTCTCCAGCTGGTGGCACGCTCTACGGACATCTTAGAGGAACTAAAAATTAAGTTGGCAGCATTTTTGGCTGCACTGCATGTCATTTAATGACAGGTAATTTTTTACCCGAGTGGAAAGGGTTAAGAGAAAAAAAATTGACAGTAAATTTGAACTAAATTTGAACTTTATACATTAGGATGAATGAGTATACAGTCATTTCAAATGAAAGAACCAACATTTCAGACCAATTAAAAGACAAAGGGGTTAACATACGTAGGCTTTTTTCAAAGGGTCATACTTCCTGACAGGAGATTAACAACAGAATCAACTTACGCAACGTTTGTCCTCGCTCGTTCCACAAGTGATTTTGGTTTGACTAATTTTGATCTTGCTTCATAACTTGGGGTAGCAGGACTGTGAGCCAGAGCCATGTCTGTTGATCCATTTAGTAATTCTAAGCTCATATTGTTAACACCATTCGGCGTGTGATTCCCATTCATTTTATAGCTATCGTTCTTCCAAGTATTCTGTAAAAAATTAGGTTGGTATTATTGATTCATAATTAAAATGTTGAGCATGATAATGATGACATAATAATGAAACAGCCTTTGCAAATATTGCCGGTGACTCAGAAACCCGTGATAAGTCAATTTTGGTTAAAATTAGTTTTATTGTATGAAATTATACGCTAGCCACAGCCAGAGTTGAGCAAATATTATTCGACGGATTGTCTGTAGAGTTTGGCAATGCCAAACGACTACGACGGAGTTTTAACGGACTATTTGGTCAATTGATTCAACCTCCTCACAGACAGATCTCAGATCTCTAACATTCACTCTGTTCCCAGACTGATTTCATTATTTATGATTATTTGCTTGCCCAACTTTGACCACACCTGTAGCTTGAAAGATGAATTAATATTATCAATAATTACAGCAAGGAAGCACTGAAAGTATACCCCATCTCCAAGAGAACCAATATATGGTACTACAAGTTTGTTCATTTTCTCTCCTGGAAAAATAGAAAGTAAGAGTTGTTACGGTTTTCTGTGTCAGGCACAAATCATCTCTTCCAGCAAAAACCAAAAACTCAAAATGTGCATGTCACAAACTTTTGGCGAAAAAAATAAATTAGTGATAGTTACTAACAATTATGATAGAAAAATGATGTGAACATTGATAAACTGAACTATCTTGGAAAAATCTATGGTAATAGTTTCCGCTTTTACAGGAGTTTCAACCTTTAGCACCACGATAGTTCAAATGCAAAACCACCAGTTTTCACAAATTAGCAAGACAAATTTGGCGAATAGTTTTCATTTCTTCTGAATGATTTTTAGTTTACAACTAGGAAAAAGGCTTTTAACATAAAAAAAAAAAAAAAAAAAAAAAAAAACAACACAATTTAATTTTAAAAGTTGAATAATTATAAATTGTATGCTGAAAGTAACACTAACAGAAAGAGTCACGAACGGTTATCAGAAATTCTGGATTAATGCAGCGGACAATTGAACACGCTCATGCGAAAACGTCTGTTGTCTATTTTTTTTTTTTTTATATTTGACTTTGTGAGCATAAGCGTACATCACTCTTAAGAAGACGCTGCGTCTGTATAAGTCCTGACCAGACTCGTTTCTTGGCTTCTTGCTCCTATTTCCAAAGTCTTGGCAGTGTTCTTTAATTTTTTTATTTTTTAATTTGCTAATTTTTTTATTTTTTTTAATATTTGTCTTCTCAATAAATACATTTTGGACATCGGATGTTTTTGCATGAGCCTGTTCAATTTTACAGCAAATTTCGAAAACCAGAGAAAAATGAAAATTAGGGATGGCTAACCGTTTTGAGCGGAGAACTGATGGGCGTTGATGGCTGACTTTTATTTGACGAAACCGGAGCACATAAAAACGGAGGAAATGCTTTGTCCAGACTGTTTTGGGATCCTGTTGGACTGTGATTTGCGATAAATGTGTTCGTGTCTGGGGGTACGTTGTTGCCGTTCATTTCGTGCCGATGATGTTTCTTCGCCTGCATGTCCTTATAATTACTTTTCAAATGATGTGGCTCGAGTGGTTTGCACAGCGAAAGCTCTTCTGGATGTCTGATACCTGTAACAGAATAGCAACAACAACATGCGTTAAATAACAACAACAATAACAACAAACAATAAACAATAGCAACATGTGTTAGTCAATTTGTTTTTCCCTCTCTCTTTCTATCATCAAGAGGAACATGAGTGAACAAGAAACTACAAGACTTACAACAGCGCCGTTTGCAATTTAGGCGCAAAACTTTCAAAGTTTGAAAAAAAAATTGGAAGAAAGGAAGAAAGTGTACGGACATCAGTTTTTTAAATTTGATGAAAGTGAACAGAATTTTACAGGACAGTATGAGAAACCAAATAGAAGAACACAAAAAAGAAAACACATTCTGAATAAATAAAATCATTTCCAGAGAAAGAACTTTTTCCCACTCAGGGGATTTGAATTTCTTTTGATAAATTTTTAGCTTCATACATTTTGTCCTTCATAAATTTTAGCAATAAAGCAAAACAGTGAAGACAAGAAGAAAAAACTGGAGGACGAATTGGACTCATTTATACTAAAGGGATCTACTCGACTTTAGACTTCGTCATTTTCACTTGACTCTAATATTATTATAAAATTAGACCAAGTGCAAAGAATTTCTTGAAACTTTTTTGAACTTCCCTTCTCTACTTTAAGTCTTGGTCCTGAAAATATTGTATCAAGCAATTTTATGCATCAGATTATTTTTAAGGGAATTAAAAAGTCGAGATTAAATGGCAACGTCGAAATACTAGTAAGTCTGTTTAGTATTTATCATTCATGATTTACCACCTCTGAGAGCAATTTCTGATAAATACATCTTGTACACCATATTTGTCACAAAAAAAAAAAAAAAAAAAAAAAAAAAAACAGCAGTAAAGAAAACTGGGTACGACATACTTTCTTCCAGTTCCAAACAAAAAGCTTTTGATTCAATGAATACCTACTTTCAAAAAATAAGATACTATAGCAGCAGAGTCTGTTTCAGACCCGCAGTTTCCATACTCCTAGTTTTCATCTACAAGAAATTCCTTCAAAAATCAGCCAACGCAACACCAATACAACCGAGTAGGAACAGTTGTCGAACAGAGCGCCGAGTTATCTCTCAAACAATTTCATCAAAATCAATCATTTCGGTGTCGTCACTCGAATTCCTACTTTTTAGGCGCATCTCTACAGAGCGAAACGCGTAATCTTTGGCTTGTCACCCACGAACGTCCAACGCGACGGACCAAACGTCAATTGATCGAAGGCCTTGCCTTGCCTTTCATCGTTATCGAACGCTAAAATTCCGCACCAGGCGCACACAGACAGGAAACCAGCGAAGCTCTGGACTTAGAAACTGGTCTAATCATTCTAAAGATTACTATAAATCAATACTGAAAATTAAGCGAAAATTTTACGGAGCTCCCAACAGAGATATTTTAAAATGGTTTTACACTAGAATTTACCCATTTTGCTGCAGCAGCGAGAGTTTGAAACAAATCTATTCCATTGGTAACTTAACTACTTCGGGAATGGGGCTCTTGCAAACTAAAGCTATAAAAGATTGAATAATTAATTCCTGAGTAAAATCCTACGAAAATTACGATGAGCAAATTCCAAAATTACAAAATTTACTCACAGACTCACAACATTACTTTTAAGTCAAAGGCACGTGCGATGCCATGGGAGATTCCGATCTAATTTGGGACTTTCCTCTGTGTGTTTCCATAGAGAGAGAGAGATATTTTAAAAAGGAATCTTCAATGATACTTGCAAAGCTCCTCGGCATCTTTGCTCTTAAATGGTGGAGCTACGCAGGTACCACACGGGAGATTCCTGTCTAAAGGGGTCTCTCCACCTGCGAATTTAAAAGCGCGAATTGACAGCTTGAGCCAATGGGCTTCTTTGATGTCGATACATCGGACTCGACCTATCGACTTCAAAGCAGCTCATTGGCTCAATCAGTTTATTCGCGCTTCTAAATTCGCAGGTGGAGACACCCCTTAATTTGTTACTCTCTCCATTGATGAATTCAGGGGAGGGGGGCGATCGCCAAAAAGTGGGCAAATAGGGGACAGGAAGGGGGGGGGTGTGAGAGAAAAGAAAAAGGGGGACCACCGGGGAATGAAAAATCTAAGTTCAGCCCCCCCCCCCATCCCTAGTCTCCACCCCTTGTCTCTTATTGGTCACTTCTTGTGGAATTACAGTATTATTAGATGGGGATCTCCTTCGTATTATTACTGCCCTAGGCAACCAATACGCTCGCGCAAATAAAATTGTTAATTGAGTTTAGGAGTAGTTTGATCCTGCTACCAGTGGCGGATCCACGGGGGGGGGGAATGGAGGCACGTACCTCCCCCAAAAGCCTCAAATTTTGCATTTTTTCAATAGAAAATAGCGCGAATTCGCTTCCATCGACGCTTCAAATTTCAACATTTTACAAAGGCCCCCCCCCCCAGAAAAATTTTCTGGATCCGCCACTGCCTACCACTGTTAATTTTGGAGGGGTTTGCACCAGAATCGACTACTAAATCGCTTATAGCAAAAGAGTGCAACAGTCCCGCTTAACTAGTTAATCTCAAACAGCAAAAGTTAGCAAGACCACTATTCGCAATAAATCGATGCATCTACGTGGTGAGCAGTGAGTGCACCTGGCACCTGGCATGGGCATCAGGTTAATTAATCTCACTGTGTTCCGAGCCCATGTGCCCGTCTGGCGATGCGTAGGTGCGCAAGGTCTTGCGGCTTGATTACATGCAATCCGCGGAGTCGGACGCACCGCACAATGGTCCGAGAACGTCAAATGGCGGCCAAAGGCCAAAAATCAGAAAGTAAATTTCTCATTTCAATCTATCATTATTATAATCTTTCAAGGCCAATTTTAATCACGGAGAACAACTAATAATTTAACCATATTAATGTCAACGGAAAGTTTTAAATTATGTTTAGAAGGTAGATATTGATGATTTTTCGATTACTTTTTTTCATTGATTTTTGGCGACTTTTTTTTCATAGATTTTTGGCCACTTTTTTTCATTGATTTTTGGCCACGTTTTTTCCATTGATTTTTGGCCACTTTTTTCCATTGATTTTTGGCCACTTTTTTCCATTGATTTTTGGCCACTTTTTTCCATTGATTTTTGGCTACTTTTTTTTCACTGAAATTTTTTTTTTCATTGGCCAATGTTTTTCGATCTTGGACCATAGTGCGCTAGTTGCACGGACAAGTGTGAGCGGCGGCGCGGCGCGTCTCATTCGCATACTTGCCTTCAGTTCTTTTCCCACGCGAATCAAACTTTTAGGAAAAGGATACGATACGGCCGATTCGACACAAGTATGTTCTGTTCCATCAACATAGGATTATATAATTTTTCTGGCTGAGAGATCCGATTCCGATTCCGAGATCCCCTTCCTTGGCGAGGCACCCTGGATAGAAACATGGATTTTTCTGGACATGAAAAGTCGTTGTTTTTCCTGCTTTAAAAACATTTTAGTGTTGATATTTTCTTGCAAAAACCATGTCATTTCCCTCATTTCAAGCTCTCACATGAATGATTTTACACATTTCAAAGTTATTTTACTGTCTATTGTTAATGATCTTTTTTTAAACCTGGGATTATGTCCTGGAAAGCCCTTATTTCGATTTTCTAATGATTGTCGCGCAATCTGGAGAGGTTGCGTTCCTTCCATTTAAACAAGCAAGCAATAGGTCGAATTCTATAGGAGGTGTTCGTAATACACCAACTATAATAGTTAGATCCACTTCAAGGGTTTGAGGGGGCCAGAATGCAACAATGCCAGATAGTACAATTCGCGGCTGATATCGCGATAAGTGCGCATAGTCAGCCGTGGGGACCCATCCAAATTTTTACCTCCTCTTACGTCAAAACATTTATAGACAATCTTTATTTCGCCAGGTTTTTAGAGCACCAATTCGGATTTTATTTTTTTTCTTTCTTTAGGGAAAACGATGAATGAAGAAACAAATGAGAATAAAAATAAAACTACTGAATCCACTTTCCTTGACCGATTATCTTCTATCCGCACTCCTCCCTCCCCCTCCCTCCCCCCGACCAGCCTGGAGGTTTCCGCACCATCTTCATCATCGTAAAACCAAATTAACATTTCACTTGTTTACCTCTACGTTTTCTTCTTCTTATTTTTCCCTATCTTTCAGGGGGGGAGGGGGGAGAAAAAAAGCTTTGGGCTCGCGCGTCGGGGAAATTTGGCTAGGGCTCAATTAGCGCCGGGCGGGCGCCACTCATTCGGGCTAAAATTTTAAAATTAGTCAAGTGTAGTAGGTACGGTCGCCAAAAAAATACAGGGTGTTAAAAAAATGACAAACAGACAGACCAGAGTCCCTTTAACGAGACTTGCGCGATGCCAGGTTCTTCTTCTTCATAATAAGCGGTCAGAGGAAGTAGAAGACGAAGACAAAGAAGAAAAATAAATAAAAGAGGGAGTAAGGATTTAGCAGCATGTTGTGTATTGTGCACGAGTCTAAATTATTTTTTTCCTTATTTTTTTTTTAAAAAAAAAAAAAAAAAAAAAAAAAGGGGGAATTTTCCCTCAGTTAATATTTCAGTGTGCAGTTCCTTTAACACAAACGAAATACACATTAGATTAAAAGAAGAATTCTCTCAGTACATCAAGTCGATGATCGAGTAAGTGTTATTCGCAAGGGTGCTGTCATTTCGATAGGTTCTATTCTGATAAAAACCCTTCCATCTCTGCGAAAATTCACCGATGACTCCTGAGCTATCATGCACTTATAATAAAGATGGAAAGGGTTCCTATCGAAGCGGGGTGGAACCTATGGTAATGACACCACCCATAAAGATAACACCCACTCGATAGCGGCTCAATATGATTACGATACGATCTTTCATAATCAGCCTGCCGCAGAAATAAAATGCGAGTAATTTCTTCAGGGGCGTCGCGTAAAATCTAGCAACACTGCATTTTTAGTCCATTTCGATTTCTGATTGGGATCGATCTATAGCGGGTGCACACTGCACAGAGCACACTCAAAGAGGATATTACGCAAAGATTTAAAAAAAACTTACAAAATGCAGTGGTGCCAGATTTAAAGCGACAAAACTGCTTTCACTTTTACTCATAAAGGCTCTCAGAATCCCTGAGAAAGAAATCGATTCTTTCGCATAGGTTTCAATGGAAAAAAACAAATGGTCACCATATAGCACGAGCTGAACTGCTTATACTTTACTTTTCCTTCCTCGTAAATTAGGGAAAAGTTATTAGAAAAGACTATTGTGTAATTAAGTCAGTTTACCGGTGGCAAGGCGTGAAATTTGGCAAAAATTTATTTTCTCCATTTAAAGTCACATAAAAAGTCGAACGCTTCAGTCATCGGCGATGAGCAGGCATTTCGACTTTTCTAATTTGTTTGAATGGGAAAAATGAACGTTGCCAAACCGCACGCCTCGCCACTGCAGTTTACCTTTATTAATATTTCTTAAACAACTGAGAGAGATATCAAGTACCGAATGCGCATTTCTTCGTATTATTAGAGTCAATTTCGATACATTGTAAAATGGACTCCGCCATTAGAAATTGAAAATTGACCTCCCTGACAGACAACAGTGTCACGGTGACCGTAACTCTGCAGCGGCTCGTGAAATGCGATACATCGATGTCTCCTCTCCATATGAACCGAAGAAAAAGAATCGATCCTTCCGGAGTTCTAAAAAAAGTCGATACTTTTGCATAGACTCAAAATGAAGATAAGCAGTAATCGATTGTTCACGTACCGCCACTGCACGGAAAAAAAAGATTAGTGAAAATAACCATACGGATACCTGATTTTGGCACCTGCTAGATGTTATGGTAAACTTGATCAGAAGTATGGTACATTTACCGATACTTTGAGTAAATTCAACATGCTATCAGGTAACATCACCTAATACCTAGTCAAAACATATTATACTTCCGGTTAACATTACCATAACAACTAGCAGGTGCCAAAATCAGGTATCCGTATGGTTATTTTCACCGTAGTTTTTTTCCGTGTGCCACGCCGCAACTTCGAAAAACATAGAAAAAGTGGAGAACAATACTTTAAGATCACCCTGTACAATCAAGTGTCAATAAGAGTTCTCGGGTCTCTTTAATCGCCCATTAACTGGAGCTGACGTTTTCCATTGTTTCCAAAGAGCGGATCTCATTCAGGAGCCAAGTCGGGTGGATTATAGTTCACTCATTTATTTTTTTATTTATTTATACGGATCAGTTATTTATTTGTTTCAACGAATTAACACCAATCTTATAGTTGCCCGACTGGCGAAAGCGAATCCGGCCTCCCACCAAAGTCTCAAAATATTCCTGATTTATAGCGATTTTCAGTAGAGGGTCCCGGTCTTTCTTATGATTAGAGCTTTCATTTAAACATCATCTCTTAGACCCCGGGATCAAATTTAATAATCGGTAATGGATCTGTTGAAAACTTTTGCTATACTTCGCTTTCAAGCTCGGATTCCTACACACATATACAATATGTATACTGGAAACGTCGCGAAATTCATGGGCGGAGCCAGCAATTTGGCAACTGTGGATTCTTCCCATTTGAATGTATGAGAGACAATCGATTAGAAATTGGGCCACGACCCCCTCAAGAATCGATTGTTTCTCATACATTCAAATGTTAATGAGAAGAATCCACAGTTGCCAAATTACTGGCTCCACCCATGACGGCATTACCATTCCAGCGGCACATATAGAAAATCTAAAATCCTTCTATCTCTCTATAATTTACCTTTTCAACCCTTGCGAGTCTATACATAATATATTTGACCAACGAATGGTACCAAGGGTCCAAAGGGCGGTCTAAGTTAAAACTTGAAAACTCTTAACTTAAAATTTTATTAATCTTAACTAAAATCACGCACTACTACTATGGTAAATCTTACCACATAAATTTTGTTCCGTGATGTACTTGCATCAAAAGATTCTTGAAGCTAGACACATTGCTTAGCTTAAAGGATTGTGAGCACTAGAAGGTGACTCCGGCAACCCCCCCCCCCTCCTCCTTCGCGGGGAGGCCTCAAATAACAGGGTGAGAATCAAACAAGAGGCCCTTCTTTCTGTTCCTCCGTTTGGCCCAATCAGACTTAGACCGTTTAGATAAAAATTCAAAAATAACTTTATTTTTTTTCTTTCTTTCTTTCTTTACCGCATCAATGCCGAGCACAGTACAGCTACCTAATCGAGAGAATAGCACGTAGCAATAATATGCAAGGCTTGGTTGCCACGCCGAACACAAGTCTAGTGTCATTATACGGACTTTCACGGTTTTAGATTCCTGGGTAATCGAGGGGACTTTCTGGAACCATCGTTCATTCCATCGGTTGAGCAAAAGATCACACAGTCCAGTGGCGTAGCGTGTATGGGGCTTTAGGGGCTTAAGCCCCCCCACTTTTTTCCGAAGCCCCGGGCTCGCGGCTTCGGAGGCTAGAGTTTGGTCACTTGTAGTTTGGAAAAGCAAAAAAAAAAAAAAAAAAAAAAAAAAGGTTATCACTTTTCAGCCCCCCCACTTTTTTGACCCACGCTACGCCACTGACACAGTCAAGTTTAATATAGTATCACTATACGGAAAAAAAACAACTCGAAACATGATCTTTTTATCATTCGGATTATTCACCGTTAGTTCCGTCATCGGTTGTCATACAAAGATTACAAAGCTGAAAATAGAATGATTATAAGATAAAATCTCGAAACTATAATCTTTTCATACATAGATTGAATCATCGTTGATTTTGGGAATTCCTTTAACTACCCACAAATCGACAGCCCTGCTTACACAGTTTCTCTTCCAATGGGCTTCATGTCTGTCATCCGTCAGTAGGGCTCTTACAAACTTTTGCTATATACAGGCGATTTAAGGGTAGATTCAGATGTAAAAACCTAAAAACATAACGATAGTAGCACTAAAGACTTACAAAATTCACTCCTAAACTCAAAAACAGCTTTTAAACGCACTATTAAACGGCATTGTAAGGATGGGAGTCCCTTCTAATGATACTGATGTCACTCCGCATCAAGAAGGGACCAATGACAGACAATATCCTTTTGGCACTGGTGTCACTAGATGCCACGGTACCGTTAATCGGCTATTATTATTACTCCTCAGCGGGCCGATCATTTACTTCATCGTTAAACCGATCATTAAGACTGTCTATGAGTGATGCTATTGGTCGAAAATTGTAAAACTCGGCCGTTGCTATGGTCCCCATCGTTAAGAGTCTCGTTATATAAAGGCTATTCATGAGTAACCTTTAAATAGCGAGCACTTTAACGATGGTTACCGCATAGCAACGGCCAAGTTTTACAATTTTCGACCAATAGAATCACTCATAGACAATCTTAACGATCGGTTTAACGATGAAGTAAATGATCGGCCCGCTGGTGCGACTAGTTACTACTCTTCCTCCCCAGCATGGAAAGAATGACGAAATTAAGATGGGAATCTCCCATTATTAGAACGCCCAACACAACACCGCCATTAAGGTCGCGCGTTTCGAAGCATTTTATGAGTTCAAGATGGGATTTCGATAGTTTTTAGTGCTATTCTTGTTATTTTTGGAATTGTTTACACCTGGATCGATCCTTGAATGACCCGTGGCAAAATTGGAGCCCCCATTGCAGCTTTCTCAATGGTGCGTATCACTTTTTCCAGCGCATAAATTTCCGATTGTTTCTGTGATAATGTTCAAAAAGTATAATTCCGCACTTCATTTCCCACAAAGACAACAGAAAGTGTCGATTCGAGCGTCCGAACTTTAACAACGATAGGTCTTATGATTGAAATGAGGGAAAAAATACCTATGATTTTTTTCTTGTAGTTTCAACACCCACTTTTTTCTCAGTGATATAAAAAGTGGCTATTAGATGGGAGACGCCCATTGTAACTCGCTCATATAGTAGCCATATTGGAAATTTGTTTGAAAGCATTTCTTGAGTTTATGAGTCAATATTGGAACTTTTTGAGGCTCCCAACCAGAGCTGCCGTTTTGCGTAGATATAATCAATCGAATTTTTCAATTCACCGATGAATTCACCGGCTGAGAAAAGATTACACAGTTCAGTTCCGTGTATGACTGTACTGCACGAAAATACTCTGATCTGTAATCTTTTCTCAATCGGTGCAATCGCCATTTAATTATTAAAATATCCGCAAGATGACTTTGAAAAATTTAAAGTCATCGACGACTTCACCGATTGAGAAAAGATTACAGATGCGAGTTTTTTCGTGCATTACATATACTGAACTGAACTGTGTAATCTTTCCTCAACCGGTGGAATCATCGGTGAATTGAAAAATGCGATTTATTAGACGCAAAACGGCAGCTCTGCTCCCAAAGGAGTTTAATTTACTTACTAACTTTTTTGTTTTTTGTTTTGTTTTGTTTTTTTTTTTGTTTTTTTTTTGTTTTTTTGTTTTTTTTTTTAATTATTTCACACCAGAATAAAATTGAGCTAAATCTATTGCTTTACTGCTGTATACCAACAGTCTCATTACTCCCATTCTCATGAAACGGCATCAATAAATCCGAAATCCGACAACAAGGATTTCATCGATTCAACGGTGCAGATGCAGATGCACGGTCGAGCCTCGCCCGACCCCGACCCTCGCTGCGTTACCCACCGCGCACATCAGTTTCACTCTCCGTTTGTTTACTCAAACTCAAATCGAGCGCGTCAAAGTTTGTACGAGTCTGGAGCCTCAGTTTGTTCGTGCACATAGGTTGCACAAACTATGCAAGTATAAAGCCGTAAATACGAAACACCAAACAGGGGGCATAGTGTTCTTTCCCCCTTTTTTTTCTTCTTCTTCTTCATAAAGCCGCAGAATACTCTCTCAAACTTCGAACCTCCAAGCTCACGCCCGAAAAAAGCCCATGAATGAGAGAGGGGGATATTATCGACAGTGACGAAGCGTGAAATTTAGCAACAATGTATTTTCTCCATTTAAATTCACCAAAAAAGTCGAACGCTCCAGTCATCGGCGATGACCAGGCATTTCGACCTTTTTAATGTGTTTCAATGGGAAAAATGAACGTTGCCAAATCGCACGTCTGCCCAGTCTACGGTTCGAACAAATCGTTCCTGAAATCACCTTACAGTGATTCCATGATTTCCATGCCACGTGACCAATGTGATCGATTAGTCGAGCAATAAATGGTCATTTACCAGATTTTTTTTGTTTTTTGTTGTTTTTTTGTTGTAAAACGAGGATAGTCAGCACCTGGAGGTAAATCTAACAAAGATGTCTGTTAAGTTTGGATGCTCGAATCCGCAAAATAAGAACGCAACCAATGGCGTACGCAGGGAGGGTTAAGGAGGCTAAAGTCCCCCCAGACCTCCAATTTTTGGGGGTGGAGGGGAAGGGGGGAGTAATTTACAGTCAAACGCTTATCAGTGCGAGCCCCTCTCAAGAAAAATCCTGCGTATGCCACGGGACGTAACTATGGGGATTCGCACAGTCACTGATCGATCCATCGTATCGCACTACGATAGTGCGAATTCCCATAGTTACGTCCTTATTTTGCGGATTTAAGCATCCAAACTTAACAGATATCTTTGTTAGATCTACCTCCAGGTGCTGACGATCCTAGTTTTAGAAAAAAAAAACTTCATAAAATCTAGTAAATGGCCATTAATTGATCGACTAATCGATCATCTTGGCCACACGGCATGGAATCAACTTGATAAATCTAAACGCTATTCGTACAAAGCGCTGACGATGGTCACTTGTGACCCAATTCGAACTTGCGAAAAATGATCTTTAAAATCAATATTCGAAATTTTTGCATGGGTTCAAATGGTAGAGAAACAGTTAATCGATTATTCATGAGTTCAAGAGCCACCATACTGCTTCTAATCAAAGTTTTTGATAGGGACTCAAGTTTTATTGGCAGAACCTGTAGAACGGAGGCTTTTAAAAGATTATGAAAGCCTGCAGTTCATCGAAAATGGAGTTCGCGAATTACTGACGGAAGGAAGCATATCCAAACATTCGAACATCAGAATAGAACGCACGTCGTGTCCCGTCAATGCGTCACTTCGCACTGTGGATGTAAACAAATATTTTTCCCGGACAAGAAAAATTTTTGTTTTTTGACTTGAGAAACATGTTAGTGTCGATATTTTCTTGCAAAAACCAGTTCTTTTTAACGCATTTTATTTAAATTCTATAAAAATATATGATTTCACAATGGGGCTGTTGCACAATTTTTCTACAAACGATTCAAAGGTCAATTCAAATGTGAAAACCTCCAAAAAGAACGGTTTCAGCATTGATGTAAACTTATACAAAACCACTTCTACGCTCTTAAAATGCTTTTAAACGTATGCGATTGTACCTAATGGCGGTGTTGGACACTAATAATGGAAGGTTTCTACCTTGATTTCGCCATTCTTTTTATGCTGGGAAGGAAGATTCACAGACTAATTAATTATAATCGCCAAAGGAGTGATTAACAGCCAAATATTGGTACCGTGGTACCTGGTGACACCGGCGCAACAAGAAAGTCGTCTCTTATTGGTCACATGTTGATGGAGTTACACAATATTATTAAATGGGAATCTCTCATTATTACTGCCCAACGCCTCCATTACGATCGCTCAAATAAAAGCGTTTATTGAGTTTAAGGGTGGATTCCGGAAGTTTCAGGTGCTGCCATCATGACTTTTGGAGGTATTTACTTCAGAATCGACTAATTAGTCGCTTTTAGTAAATGTGTGCAACAGCCCCATTCGGTCCTTAGGAGCTAATTCTACTCTTTTGGACGAGACGAGATAGCGGGAATCGACCAATCCCATTGGTTTAAACGGCGTCACGTGACAGATTTTGAGTCATTCGGTCTGAAATGAACGACTGGAACGAATTCAAAATTGTCACGTGACGCCGTTTAAACCAATGATAATGATCGATTCCCGCTATCTCGTCTCGTCTCGCCCAAAAGAACAGAATCAGCCCCCTGGACCGTGCATGTAGGATTGTAGGAACACCTGTCAGCAGATACAGATAGTTAACTATTCCTACTTAGCGGCAACGTTTTTGCATACACTGTGAAGTGAAGGCGCCAAGTAAATTTTACTCGCTCTTTGAACCGCACACGTATACATACGAGCACCTGTCAGCAGATATAGATTCTATACATTTTATGAGTTTGAAAGTGAAAGTCGTATGTTTTCAGTGCAACCATCGTTACTTTTGAGAGGTTTTCCTCTGAATAAACCCTTAAATTGCCTGTAGCGAAAGTGTATCACAGCCCCATTCTTATAAGTTATTTTGCTACGAGGAGTGTTCAATAATTAAGGCGCTTTTGTCTATACAACGAGAACGAATCAACGAAAAATAACGAACGAGGTGGCAAATTAAAGCAAATTTAATACTCTTTCAACTTACAAACTTATATTTTGTCATAGTCACCGTTTACAGAGACGCATGTCCGCAGACGTTGAATCCATTTTTGCATTCCGTTGAAAAAAAGAAAAAAAATCCTCGGTTGTGATCTGATCTACGAGTATTTGGCAACCTCACATCTCCGAGACTCGAAAAACGGAGATACTGAAAAGATAAGCGTCTCAATCAGCCGATCAAGCGTTGACCTAAAGGTTGTCATCTGAAAGTGTCATCAGTATCAGGTCAGTACCGCAGTTGCGACATCATGAGTGAAAATTCAAAAAAAAAACTGAATCAGCTCAAAAAATCAAGTCGACAATTTTTTGGGATGCAAACGGGGTCATTCTCAAGGAATATCTGGAAAAAGGGCATACTGTCAACTCTCCAAGATACTGCGATACTATGCGGAATCTGAAAACTCGCATCCGAAGAATTCGACCGGACAGGACAGCTTTCCTGTTGCATCATGACAATGCAAGACCACATTGCAGTGCAGAAACAAAAAAGACGCTGGATCGGCTGAAGTTTCAAGTATGGTGCCCCCCCCCCCCCCCCCTACAGTCCAGACTTAGCTCCGAGTGATTTTTGGCTTTTTTCAAAGCTCAAGGAAGCCTTAAAGGGTAAACAGTTTAGCTGTGATGATGATGTGCAGACCGCTGTGAGTGAATGGATCAGATCACAACCACAGGAGTTTTTTTTTTTTCAACGGAATGCAAAAATGGATTCAACGTCTGCAGACATGCGTCACTGTAAACGGTGACTATGACAAAATATAAGTTTGTAAGTTGAAAGAGTATTAAATTTGCTTTAATTTGCCACCTCGTTCGTTATTTTTCGCTGATTCGTTCTCGTTTTATAGACAAAAGCGCCTTATTTATTGAACACCCCTCGTATTTATACTGTTCATAATGTTGATTTTTGTACTTCAAATTATGTCCAACAATTTCTACGGTTCTACCCAATTCCCGGCGATGCCAAGCGTGAGCGAGCTCGGGAATAAAATGCGCGCGTAATGTTTTCAACTACGAAAGTGCATCAACAATCAACAGCAACTAGATTCCGGCTTTTCGGGCGCGCAGTTTATTGACTCCAGTTAAGTGCTCGCACTTGATCTATCATATGTAATGTAAAGTTACTTACACTACACCTCTCCACTAGCACACTTTCTTTTCCCCGCCTGCACTATACATCTGTTCCGAGCAAAGAGAGATACGCTCAAAACTGCCGAGTTTTCAAACCACCACGACTGGGCGCAAAAACACCTGCTGAGAACACGATATTCTCGAAATCGGATATTTTAGTCAAAAGTATAGATAAGATAAGAGATAATGAATGTAACCGTCTTTAACGCCTTGAACTACAGTCAAATAAATCGATCCTTGCGGACTAAATTCTTGTTTTTTTCTTTCTGTTTTTATGATTTTGTAAAAGTGAGATAGCTAGGAAGAGGAAGAGGAAGCTTCTTCAAATCACAGTGCGTATATGCGATAAGAGTACCGCTAAATAGAAATATTTAATTTTACGTATATGTAAGTACCTGTTGACAGGTGTTTCCTACGTGTGCGGTTCTAACATAAGAAAGAGTAAAACTGATTTGGCTCCTTCAATTCACAGTGTATGCAATAGCAGTGCCGCTAACAATAAGTAGGAATAGTTCACAATCTGTATCTATTGACAGGTGTTCCTACGTGTGCAGTTCTAAGAGAGAGTAAAATTGATTTGGCTCCTTCAATTCACAGAGTATGCAATAACAGTGCAGCTAAGTAGGAATAGTTAACTATCTGTATCTGCTGACAGGTGTTCTTATACAATCCTGCATGCACGGTCCAGGGATCGAATGGGGCTGTTGCACACTTTTGCTGAAAGCGATATATTCGTCGATTCTTATGTAAAAACTTCCAAAAATAACGATGGCGGCATTAAAAACTTCCAAAATCCACCCTTAAACTCAATAAACGCTTTTATTTGAGCGAGCGCCATGGTTGCGTAGGGTAGGAATAATATTAGTTATAATTTCCCATCTAATAATACTGTAACTCCATCAAAGAAGTGACCAATAAAATACGATTTTCCGTTAACATCGATGATCACCAGGTGTCACGGTAATACTAATCGGATGTGGTCCACATCATGTGGATCACAACTTTGGAGTCAAATTATTCTGTAAATCTTCCTTGTATATCAGTATAGAGAGAGTAGCGAAATTAAGATGGGAATCTCCTATTATTACTGGCCTACGCCACCAAGGAAATATACGCGTTTACTAAGTTTATGAGCGGATTTCGGAAGTTTTTAGAGCTGCTATCGTTATTTTTTGAAGTTTTATTTAATTTTTACACCAGAATCGACCATTAAAGCGCTTAGAGCAAAAGTTCGCAACAGCCCCTTTCTGACGATAGATCGATACCTCATCCGTAGAAATTGATTCTTCACGGGTTTAATAAAACTGAACCTCAAATACTCCAATACCTCGATACTCAAATGAAAATGGCTTGTTTTTTTGCATCATTTTACAGTCGAATCAACCCTCGAATTCGTTGTAGATGAAGTTCGCATACAGACCTATTATAACTCAACGAAACACAGAATATTTTAAACTTGGCATCTTCCCAAGCTGTTTACTAAGCTAAAATGCCAAAAAAAAAAAAAAAAAAAAAAAAAAAAATTATGATTCTCCGTAAAACATGTGTAAAAAAAAGACTCCAATAACTTCCCAGACGTCAAAAAATTACAGGTAGACGTTTAAGTCTTCCAAGATCTTGGGAGTTGGGAGCACTACCACATTGCTAGACGCTAGAATCTCGCTAAATTTAGCGGAGCTGCCGTTTGGTGTATATCAGTGGCGGCTCGTGCAATCTGGCAACTGTGCATTTTTGCCATTTAAACGTATGCAAAAAGATCGATACTAGGTGAGGCGCTGTGCCTCACCAAGTAATCGATTATTTTACACAGTTTTAAAAGGAGTAAATCCATTGTTGCCACATTGCACGAGCCGCCGCCGCCGGTGTATATTTAAAATAAAAATAAAATAAAAAACCGCACAAATTGACGAAAACGAACTGTTTGGTGAATAATAAGTGTCCATGGACGCCATGCACCACCTTTTTGCTGGGCGCTTTTGGACTTGGCCTGGTGGCTACCGCCTGATATGATGGCATTTTTAAGTAACCGATGGTTCGAACGGTTGAGAAAATATCACAGATGGGAGTATTTTCGTGCATTAGAGTTATACAATTGGTAAAACGGTTAAATGATAGGTGAATGGGTCTGTTTTTTCTTACTTTATTCATTATTTCGTTTTCCTAAAAAAAAAAAAAACTATACGAAAGGAAGTTACAGAGATTTTTTTATCAGTTTTTTCACGAGATCGTTGATTATAAAACGATTTCAAAGTTGTACAAATGGGGCTCTTGCAAATTTTTGCTACAAGCAAATAAATGGTCCAATCTTATGTAATGACCAACAAAAATCACGAAAATCACACTGAAAAAATCTAAAATTTAGTAATAAACACACGAGAATGCTTTAACGACAAGATCGTAATGGCGCTGCAACGCAGGTATCATGGGAGATTCCTGTCTAATATGTCACTTTCTCCACGGAATCACAGAGATATGTCTCATTTTATTGTTAGATAAGAATCTCACATGATACCTGCGTCTCTTCGCCATTATGCCCGATTCTGATAGTGAATTTCGTAATATTTTAATGTACTCATCGTAATTTTTATAGGTTTTTATGCAAGAATCAACTCTTCAATCCCCCGTAGCAAAAGTATGCCAGAGCCCCATTTCGAGCGATTTAAAAAGGTTCGTATTTGGCGGGAAACCGACGATTGCGGAACAGTATAGGAAATCCGGTGATCGGCGCTTGCAGTGGCGTATAGCTTGCAATTTTACAACGTTGCAGTTCGTCCATTTAAACCCATGAAAAAGATCGAACTATTCGGAGTTCGGTGAACACCTTTGAATTCGACCATATACGTGAATTTACATGGACCCAATACAATGTTGTCTAATTGCACGCTACGCCACTGACCGGAAGTAGTCCATTAGCGCGCCATTACGACCGTTGAAACGTTTTGAATTTTAAGGAAAACATTCCGATTCCATTTATTGTCCGTGTAACTCGTCTACATCCTGGTAACGCGACCTAATTATAAATTAATCCACACTTGAAAACACTGGAGCGGTTCACGCCCATATACTACAGTGCAATTGGCAGTTTCGCGCCTTTACTGAAAGTTTCAATGTTTTGCAGTGAGCCCTCGTCTTATTGTTGTTTTTCCTCCATTAGAGAAGAAGTTTGGTGAGTTTTTGTTGTTACAACCGGTTTTCAAGTAACATTTTACTGCAAAATCAATTATTTCTATGCCTTTGTAGCAAAAGTGTGCAACAGACCCATTGAAAAATACCATTAACCCTTTCAAACCTGAAAATACTCCTTGTTCTGGAACAGATTTTTGGTCATGATAGCACAGAATAATACAATCAGAGCGGAAACTCCCATAAGAGCCAATGGAAGCAAGTTTGGAATTTAACGACACCAATAGGCAACGCTGTGGTCCTATATCCCAACATGGCGGACGTGTGTGATTTGTGTTGAAACTCATTTATTTCTGTAGATTCTGGAAGGAAATCTTAAGTTTCCGCCCTCACTTTCATTCTAATGGCATTTCAGAATAAAAATTTCGCGGATCATGTCCTATATTTTTGTTTTCACGCGCGAATCCAGAAGTAAACAAACATCCTATATCCCAACAAGGCGGACGCGAAATGAATTTGCTTCAAAATCCGACAGAGTTTCCGTTCTCATTGTATTATTCTGTGATGATAGCTGATCTGCACACAATTTTCTCATGTAAAACGATATGCACACAATATTTTCATTTTCTTCATAAGATATTATGTTATTCAGATGAACTTACATTGAAATGTACACTAGGTATGAAAGGGTTAAATACACACAAAATGGCAGCTCTGAAATGTAGCAACGTAATGACAAAGATTACTTATTCTCCAGATATGGCACTAGCTATCTTGCCAATGTTAAATTTCGTTGAGCGCCTTCATTTCTAAAACCGAGCTAAAACACATACACTGGCCCACGGTTTGTTTACGTTTCGGCAAGCGAGCGACGTGCGGGCGGGGTGGGGGTCGTGGGCCAGTCAACTGGCCCCAACCCGCCCGCACGTCTCTCGCTTGCCGAAACGTAAACATACCGTGGGCCAGTGTATGTGTTTTAGCAATGAAGGCGCTCAACAAGATTTTAGCTAGTGCCATATCTGGAGTATAAGTAATCTTTGCGTAATGATATGTAAAACTACAGTAAGTGAATTCAAACTAATTCAAAGCTAAATAGCTCACTTCCTCAATTAGTTGTTGTTTTTTTTTTTTTTTTTTTTTTTTTTTTTCTTTTGGGCTCAAGGATTCGTGACGACGCGACGCGCGGCGGTTGCAGGACGCGGAAGTCAAGCGAAGAAGAAGCTATAGCCCCCGGGGAGGGGGGTACGATGGGGGGGAGGAGGAGGAGGAGGCAGGAGAGTTTAGGACTTATCTCACAATTTCATTAACCCTACGCTGCTAATCTAATCTAGCCCAATTCTGACTAATCTAACAAATTACCTGCGGGAGATGACTTATTTAATTGATACGCGTTAAGGGCCCGGCTCGGCCCGCATTATTTTAAGTCTAACCAACCGACAAGATGCATGCGCTTAGACGTCATCAGTCATCACAGAGTAACACCGCAATCAGAGCGAACGATGCGTTTCACCATGTTGCTGATGAAACAGATGTCTGCTGCAAACAACAAATCAAGCAGAGAGCATCCACATTTCTCAAAATCCACTCACAAACCCACAAAAGACATTTTAACAGAAATCCAAGATGGCGGTCAAATGAGCGGGTCACAACGGGGCAGTGGCGGCTCGTGAAATTTGGCAACCACGCTTATTTGCCATTTAAATCAATGCAAAAGTATCGATATCTTGAGGGTGCATTGCACCTCCTGAAGATCGATTGTTTTACATAAGTTTAAATGGAGCGAATACGTTTTTGCCACATTGCACGAGCCGCCACTGCAACGGGGGAGTCCAAACAATGGCGTAGCGTGCAATTTGGCAACGTTGCAGTTCGTCCATTTAGACCCATGAAAAAGATCGAACTATCGGGTGTTCGATGAACACCTTCGCATTCGACCTTTTACATGGGTTTAAACGGACACAGTACAACATTGCAAACTTACACGCTACCCCGCGCCACTGACTGATTGTGAGTCCCACCTACTATAGCAACTTTTCTCAGTGATAAATCACTTTTCTCAGTATAGAAAGTTATGACTAGATAAGACTCTTCCCGGGTGACCAGCTCATCCTGGAATTTCCAGTTGCTCCCAACATTTTTATCTTCAAGTGATTTTACACCAGAATAAACTTCTTTTATCGTTGTAGCAAAACTTTGCAACTGATTCATCTAAATATTGAATTGGTGGGCCCGCTCGGCGCTCATGTTTGACTGACACATTGGAATTTTGTTTAAATTGTTTAAAGGAGCATTTATTGAGTTTTCTCATGCTCCCAAGCGAGGGGCTAAATTTAAAGGGGGGCAGCGAACCCCCATCCTCGTAACTCTATAATTTCAAATAGCATCCCCCATCATCTTGTGACACACCGTTTGAAACAGCATACAATTTTAAAACTTTCGACGCAAACCGAAGGTCAACATCGTTTTTTGTTTCCGATGCATCGAAGATCAAAGTTCGATTTCGACCCATGTTCAAAAAATCATTACTCTAGGTGAATGATGAGGAATGACGCAAACCGCATGTTTTTCTCTGCATTAGGAAAAAAGTTATGAGGGGTGTATAGTCACTTTCTGGCCACCCTGTCGAATAGAACCTCACAATAGCTGTAGCAAAAGTTTGCAACAGACCCATTGCGGAGAGGTTGAAATGTAGTAGAAACAGTAGTGTCGCGTGCCATCTGGCAACAATGCAATGCCTCCATTTAAAGGAATTAAATATATCGAATTTTCCACGTGCTCTGTGCACCCCCTGAATTCGACCTTTTATTTGTGTTTAAATGAATAGAATACGGTGTTGCCAAATTGTACACGACGCCACTGATTGTTAGTAGAAACGAATGTACACGAAAAAAATTCTCAACTATTGAGCTTTCGTGCCCGGTGAAAGAAAGGATTAGGATAATTTAAAAATTTAATTTTCGTTAGGCCACTACTTTTTTACGTATGACGTAATTAGATGTTAATCAATTAGAGTTTTAGCTCACAAGCAGTGGCAAGTATTGCAAAGCGGACACGTCACACGAGTCACAGGAATTACGTACGTTTGAAGAATAAACTGATCTGAAAGAATCATTAAATAAGTTTGAAGAAGTTTCAGGGCGGTCTTGGATTTTTGACGGCAAAAACTTTATTTTGATAAAAGTTTTGAGAGGAGAAGGAAAAATAAGTGGAAGTAATAATAAAAAAAAGAATGTGTCACAAGCACAAGCACTCGTGAAACGTTTTGAACGATAGTTATGGCAAAAGAAAGAAACTATTTCACAGGAAAATCAATCGGAAAATACGAGTGAAATGATGCAGTAATTCCTGTCAAATTATTACAAACTTTAGCAAATAACACTAAATTTTTTCTTCGACCGCTGGGATTTTCATTCGGTTTGGAGAGTGTAAACAAACACTTATCTCTAGAAAACTTCCTTCGAAGCAAACAGATTACCCGATGAAAAAACTTCAGTGGCTACAATTTTCGCATTGAAACTATTTCCGTTGCGAGGAACAAGGAAAAAAAAGTATAAACACAGTTACAGAAAATCCCACAATGTATTGTTGACGTTCTTATTATTGTTTCTTTTCTTCTATTTTTTTTTTTTTTTTTCAGTTTTTCATGCCAAGAAACGTAAACGTAATCTACGAATGATGTTCCAGTCCTCCAAGCCTCCCCCACCCCCCTCCCACACACACCCCGCTCGAAGACTTAAAAGTCTCGTTCCACGCGGCTTCTTTACGAGGCTTGAAATGAAAACAAAAGGGTCCGCGAACGACCAGGACGCGAATGCAGAAGCGACTCCAGAAATGTGCCCCCCTCTCTCTCTCTCTCTCTCTCTCTCTCTCTCTCTCTCTCTCTCTCTCTCTTTCCCTCCCCCTCTCTCTTTCTCTCTCTTTCTCTCTCTTTCTCTTTCTCTCTATTTCTCTCTCTTTCTCTTTCTCTCTCTTTCTCTCTCTTTCTCTCGCTTTCTCTCTCTTTCTTCCTCTTTCTTTCTCTTTCATAGAAAATGATAGAAACAGGGACACCGAACAGTTCACGTAACTTTCATCCCTATCACTGTTCTTTTCAAACACAAGCATTCGCATATGTGCAGGGAAAGAAACAGGGAGATGCGAGAGAGAGAGAGAGAGAGAGAGAGAGAGAGAGAGAGAGAGGAGAGGGAGAGAAAGGGGGGTTGGAGAGAAAGAAAGAGTGAGGGAGAGAGGGGGGAGAGAAAGAAAGAGAGAGAGAGAGAGAGAGAGAGAGAGAGAGAGAGAGAGAGAAAGAGAGAGAGGGAGAGAGAGAGAAATAGGGAGGGGAAGGAGAGAGAGAGTAAGAGAAAATATAATCCTGGATCCTAGAGTAGGAGAGAGAGATATAGATAAATGGGTGAGAGTGCAGAGAGAAACAAATATTCCTGGATCCGCTTCTGCGCTAATGTAGACGGATATGGAACCGCTAATGACGTCATCGACTGGGAACGAATCTTATTACCCATTGGTTGCTTCGACGTCACTTTTGTCCCGGTTTTATGACCTTTCCTTCCCTTTACTGCCGCGGCCGTATTCTTGTAGTAATTTTCCGTTTCTCGCTTATTTCAGTCGCGTGGCTAATTGAAGGGATGGGTGCGACAACGAGACACTTCTCTAATGTATTTTAAATGAGAGAGATGTGTCGCGTTGTTGCACCCATCGCCTCAATGAATGCAACAACGACTCATCTTCCATGTATCTTAAATGGGGAAAGTGTCGTTGTTGCACTCATCGCCTCAACGAATGCAAAAACGACTCATTTCCCATGTTTTTCAAATGGGGAAAATATTATTGTTGCACCCATCACCTTAATTAATGTAACAACGACTCATCTTCCATGTAAATCAAACGGGGAAAATGTTATTGTTGCACCCATCGCCTTAATTAATGCAAGAACGACTCATCTTCCATGCAAATCAAATTGGGAAAGAGTCGTTGTTGCACTCATCACCTCAACGAATGCAATTAATTGGAAAAAAATGTATGGGAAAAATAGGCGAATTTTATTTATGGTAACCGGATTCGGCATTATTCGGTCACTTGATGACAGTGTGGTATGCTTCATTATTTTTATATTATTTATCTGTTATGTTTTATAGGTAATATAAACGTTATATTTAACATCATTCCACATAATGCTAATTGGTAGGTAAATATAATATCATACAAATTGCAATTTTTCCGGTCACAGTGGGTCATTCCAGCTTAACTGTCCGACCCGTCACATTTTAAACCTATAATTTCATTCTCAAACTTAAACTTCTGTATTTTCTTGACACTATAATCACCCTTTAAAGCGCCAAACAGTTAAACATTTTGAATGTTAGAGAGAGAAAAAAATCCTTTTCAAATGTGACGAGTGGGGGGTGTCTTGACCTGGAATGACCCTAGTCTTGAATTCGAAACCAAAGATGGCAGACACTCATTTGATTGTAAGTGCAGCAACAAAGCGATCAAATCCCAAATAAAATTTACCTTTAAATCTGGCGCCATTTGCATTCGGCCCATTTAGACACGCACATAAACTGGTTCGAACGAAACGGCGCAAGTACAATGGCGACAGATTGGAAACCCTTTACAGCTTGAATTCAACTTTTAGCACGGGACAAAAATGGTAATTTTTCTACCAAAGGTTTCGTCAGCGCTACCAAAGTGTTTTTTTCCCGTTTTTTCTGTGTACCCATGATACGGCGACGCCACAGTTGGTTTGGCAACGATGATCTTGAAAAGTGACGAGCACCAAGATTGACAGGTTTGTTTTGGGACGGGTCCAAAATGGTGACGCGCTCTCGGGCCGGAACGAAGGTGCAACAGTCATCCGTCCGTCTGTCAGGCAGGGCCTGGAGTCGGGTCCGGATGAAGCTATTGAGGTTTGAGGTGAACCAGTTCAATTTTTTGGCCAGCCCGGAACCCCCCCCCCCCCACACACACACGAACTCACTTTCACCCTCTGGCCCCCTCCATGGACCCCCTATTCCGATTCATTCTTTTTCTATGTAGGAGGGGTAGGATACTGAAAGACGTCAACTTCACGTCGGCAAGCATGCCTACTTTTCTTAATTTGAGAGGCTGGACGGAAAAGGAGGGGATGGAGGGAGGGAGGAAGTCAAGACGTCGAAATACGTTACTTGGTTTGAATTAAAATGTACACGATGCGTGAAAAAGAGACAGGGGAGGGGAAAGAGAGAGAGAGAGAGAGAGAGAGAGAGAGAGAGAGAGAGAGAGAGAGAGAGAGAGAGAGAGAGAGAGAGAGAGAGAGAGAGAGAGAGAGAGAGAGAGAGCGAGAGAAAGAGAGAGAGAGAGAGAGAGGGGGGGGAGACGGCATGGCTCCCGAATCCCCGATTCGCATCACTAATTTGCTTCACTGTTTGACCTACATAACCTGCACCGACGAGACAACCCATAGAGAACACACAAATTTAGAGGCCACATCTGGAAGGGCCTCTTGCGAACTTCCGATGCGCAGCCAATGGTGGATCTAGAAATTTGGCAACCATGAGTCCATCCCGTTTGAACGTATGAGAAAAAAATCGATTCTTGAGGTAGCCATAAACGGCTCTTTTACCATAATCGACCCTATCTCATGCATTCAAATGAGAATGATACACGGTTGCCAGATTGCTGGATCCGCCTTTGGATCCAGCTACTTCAAAAAAACTTTGGTTGATTTCGTAAGGGCTGGCCCAGAGACAATAAAATATTATAGCAAGCAAAGATAGATGAATACAGGTAGACTCATACAGGGGCGGACTGGCTCTGAATAACTGCATTTCCAAGGCGGGGAAAGCTCACTATGGGGCTCCCTACCAAAAAACGAAGATCAGATGTTAACTGGGGTCTTCACTGAGGACCACCGCAGGACCTCTTAGGTCCCTCCCCCAGCTGGGTCGCTGGGGCTGCGGAGGCCTTTGGTACGCCACTGTAAGGCATCTACCTGTACTCAACTAAACACCTTGCCAGAAAACCGCGTACTATATGGCTAGATCGAACCAACAGGGTCGCGTTGAACACCCTCGAATTGTTAGTTGTTGTTGTTGTTGTTGTTGTTGTTGTTGTTGTGTGTGTGTGTTTTTTTTTTTTTTTTTTTTTTTTTTAAAGCAGTTTAAGTGTCCATCATACGCCACTAATTCCCTATGGACGAAGATGGAAGAGAGAAGAAGGAAAGATGAAAGAGAAAAGAATCACATCCATGTCCTTCCCAGGTCACAAGATCTATCCAATGAGTCCATCACATCTTGTCAACCCGGCCCGGATTCGTACCCGGGACCTCTGGGGTTAGCTGTCAGTTGCGCTAACCGCCAGACCACGGAGGCCGACTCAAATTCAATTCACCCACAGTTTCAAATGGACACAAATGCAACGCTGCCTGACTGCGCAGTGCACGCTCCGCCATTTCGGTAAGATAAATCCTCACTGGCGGATCCAGGAATTTATCCTTCTCTCTCTTCTCCCATTAGAACGTGTGTGTTAGAAAAGGACAGCTGAGGGGCAATCGCGTGATTTTCGCCCCGTCTTCTATCCTTTTCTAACACATGCGTTCAAATGGGAAAAGAGAGAGAAGGGTAATATTTCTTGGATCCGCGCTATATAGTGACAATCCTCAATGTCGCATCATCGGAATTATTTCACGAGATCCATATCCGAGTTACAGTTGGGAGAAGGACGTCTCGTCCTCCCCCCCCCCCCTCTGTCCACCTTCGACCCACCCATGCCACAGAGGGAGAGACGGACGAGAGGCGGGGATTTTATACGGCCCATTGAGCGATGATGTATTAATATAAAGAGACCTAGTTATACTATATGCCTTCTTCTCTATATACTTTATACCCCGCCCATGCACCCGAAGCAAGCACCCAAGTATACGCGTATAGCCGTATATACAGAGTATACACCTACTTCGCCCTTCCCTTCCTATTCCAATACTGAAGAACGCGAATAACCGAACGCCTCCACCAAGCACCGCACCTCACCGTTCATCCAACGTCCATCGTTTGTGCTCCACCGGCGCACATTGGATCCGAGCCGAGGAGCAAAAAAAAAAAAAAAAAAAAAAAATACCTTGGTCGAAATTTTTATCATTTTAACACGGAAAAAAAACTGAAAGTACTAGATGAGCTGAGAACAAAAATGCCTTTGGTTTCTCCTCAAGTCCCATTGTTCCGGAGATGAGATTTTGACCCGAAATACATTGATTTAAATGGGAATTCCGCGTAGTGACGTCACTACACACACGATTTTATACAACTTTACACGTCTGTATCTCCGAAACCGGGACGCTTATGAAAAAACCAAAGGCACCATTGTTCTCAGCTCACCAAGTACTATCATTTTCTTTATAAAAAACACAACATTTTAGACCCTTGCAACTGCCCCATTTACCATCTGCATAGCTGATTTTGGAGTCTGCTATCAAGTACGGTAAATTTTACCATCATATGCTAAATGCAACGTACCTTAACCTGTTGGTATATTTCACCACAAGGTACGTTGCATTTACTTTACTATGGTAAAATGTACCATACTTGATAGCAGACTCCAAAATCAGGTATGCAGATGGTGAATTCTACCATTCTTTTTATCCCTGAAACCTCGGCAACTTTTAAACCATTCTACGGCTTTCAAGTGTTCATGAGCTACACAGAATGACTATAGCTTCGCAGTATACGTCATGAAAAATCGAAAATTCTATTGAAAACAACAGCACAATTTAACGATAAGAATTTCAATTAAGGTACTTTCTTTTGAAAGTCATAGTACATCTAGAGCGGCAGTTTCGTGAGTATCTGAAATTAATTGTGACTGTATGATGTCATAAGTTCACCAAGTTTGGAGGCTATTAGTATACATGAATAAATGTGATACAGCATGGGCGGATCCAGCAGTGTTGCTAGATTGGGGTGAAAAAGCCGTATCTTTTACATTGATTTAAATGGGGACGGTACGGCTTTTTACCCTCGATCTGGCAACACTGGGATCCAGCAATTTGGCAACAGGGAGGGAGGGAGAGAGGGCGGGAGGGAGGGAAAGAGAGGGAGGGAGGGAGAGGGAGGGGGATGGAGAGGGAGGGAGAGGGAGGGGGATGGAGAGGGAGGGAGAGGGAGGGGGATGGAGAGGGAGGGAGAGAGAGAGAGAGAGTCCGGAGAGAGGGAGGGAGGGAGGGAGGGAGAGAGAGAGAGAGTCCGGAGAGAGGGAGGGAGGGAGGGAGGGAGAGAGAGAGTCCGGAGAGAGGGAGGGAGGGAGGGAGGGAGAGAGAGAGAGGGAGGGAGAGAGAGAGAGAGAGAGAGAGAGAGAGAGAGAGAGAGAGAGAGAGAGAGAGAGAGAGAGAGAGAGAGAGAGAGAGAGAGAGAGAGAGAGAGAGAGAGAGACGAATTCATGGCTACGGCTTTGGTCTTCGTCAACGCTGAGCAGTCCATGTGACATCAATGGCGACTCGCAACCAATGAGATGCTGCAGCGTTGCACACGGATTGTGAGCAGAAAAGGCCAATTCGACGGCCATAAATGCGCTGAAGAATAAATCAAGAAATAATCTTTTACAAAATTCAAAACTAACCTTCAACTATTAAACCTCTACTTTAAAATATAATTTATAGTTGACTGTGGTTCAAATGCCTAAGATTATACTCTCTAATATTTTGAAACAACTTTTCGTTAATTTTAACTGGCTGATTTTTGGCCGTCAAATCAGTCACTTCTGCTCACTGGGCGACGCACTGTGGATCGAAAAATGAAATGTCTAGGACATAATTTTACGGATAACAATTAAGATTGTAAACGCAATCAACAGAAAGATAACTTAAAAAACTGCATGAAATCATCAATTTTAGAGGTTAAATTGAGTCGAAAAACATGATTTGAGCAAGCATATACGTACACAAACAAGTTTCGAAAGGAAAGAAACAACAACTTTTCATGTCCAGTAAAATTCTATGTTTCAAAGCAGTGTGCGACGCGGCGACGACCGTGGACCGGAAATGCGTTGGCGAAGACAACGTTATCTATAACACTTTCTACCGTAGAGAGCCTCACCTAACCTCACTTCATCTAACGTCAGGCAGAGAGGCGAAACGCATCATATTCTGAACAGGCGGCAATAATCCCCTTCAGAAATTGGGTTGATGGATTGAGATGAATCCACTGCGGGATCGATTGAATGACTTGTGATCGTAATCGTTGATTTATCGATTCCAGAGACAGGTCCAGGAATTTCCGAGTTAATCCTTTTCTCTCTCTCTCCGTCTGTTTGAACGCCTGTGTTGAAAAAGGATGGAACAAAGGAACATCACGTTACTTTAGCCTATTTATCTTTGTTCTTTAGTAATACATGTGTTCAAATCGGAAGAAAGAATCCGCCTAGCAGTGGCGTACCGGAAAATTTGGGGACCCCCAAAATTCAGTCGGAGGCTCCCTACGTTTTTTTAATCAATGTTTGGGGGGAGGGGGGGGGGGTCGTCATGAGGGCCCCCAAGTTAGAGGAGGTTCAGAGGCAGAGCTGCGGTTTTGCGTATCATTGTCATTTTTCAATTCACCGATGATTCCACTGGTCGAGAAAAGATTACACAGTTCTGTTCAGTGCATGGCTGTGATGCACGATAATACTCGCAGCTGTAATCTTTTCTCAACCGGTGGAGTCGTCGATGACTCCGGTGTCTTCTGACAATAAACTAAACATCAATTACTCATATTTAACCCAATTTGTCCATAGGTGGCTGTAGGTTCCTAATGGGTCTGTTGAATACTTTTGCTACAGCAATATGGAGTGTTGATTCTGGTGTAAAATCTCGTGAAAATTACATTGGAAGCATTAAATAGTATCAAAATCCACTCCTAAACCGACAAAAGACGTTTTAAGGAAAGCCTAAAATGACCGTCGAAAGGGCGAATCAACCTTGCAGGAATGCACCAAGAGCACCAAAAGATGGCCGACGACAACAATTTATAATGTTGGTTAGAATGTACACATACGTCTAACTTCCTCATAGTACTTACATTTTGAGTTATTTTGCGCGTTTTTATCCGGTAAATTTTACTTTCTCACTATTGTTTGTAATTACTCTGGTGAATAAAGTACGTTTTGCGTCAATTTGTCGGAATTCTGAAAAGTAAACGCCGGGCAAGTATCTACTTTGTCGAATGCCGTCGTTGGCCATCTTTGCCGCTCGTGGTGGATGCATGCAAGGCTGGCTCGCTCCTTCGCCCGACATCTTGGAATTTGCTGAATTGATGCCTTTTGTGAGTGGATTTTATGACTGTTTGATGCTTCCAATGTGATTTTTACGCGGTTTTACGCTAGAGTCAACCCTCCATATCGCTGTAGCAAAAGTGTGTAACAGACCCATTGAATGTGAACATAAGCCAAATAAATCTCGAAAAAATAAAAAAAATGTGTTAATGTGTAATCTTTTCTCGACCGGAGGAATCATCGGTAAAATTGAATAATGTCATTAATTATACGCAAAACAGTAGCTCTGGCACAACTGTGTGCGACTGCACAGACAAACTTGGACGGTGATAGACGTGGGCACAACCACATTCGAAGCCCACCGCACACAAGGCGCGTTCTGCAACACACAATGCACGAAGCACGGATGTGAATGGAGAGGGAGACCGCGATTAGAACCGCGCGCGCCGCGCCGCAACGGCTGCAGTGCAACAAGACTACAAGGTGTCGGGCCTGGGTTGCCAAACTGGCTCTGTCCCACTGACACTGATGTGAGAACATTTTAAACCTAGGTTACCCATAATACCGAATGGGGCTCTCGCAAACTTATGCTACAAGAAAATGAATAATAGTTACATCTGATGTAAAAACCGGCGAAAATCACAAGAATCCCACAAAACATCGTAAGATTCGTTCTTCTGAGTAAATAAGCCTTACGATCTCAGTAAAATATTTTCAGATGAGCATACCCATCATTTAACCCTTTAAAAACCAGGTTAGTTCACATGAACGTCACTTTTCCATGTGTATAAGGAAGGTAGTTAACTGTTCGTACTCGGGGGAGTTGGAATTGCATATACGACGGATTGAAGGCGCCCGACGAAATCTCATATTTTTATACTACATCGAGAATCGTGTTTATTCGGAATCCTAACACTGGAACGATGTGAAATAGACTAGAGGAGAAAACCGAGTATATTCGGGCTTGGTCCATGAGGGGATAATGGGGTCCTTTTTCCGGAGATGGCCTTATTTTTAGCTCAGAATACTCTAATCAGAACGGAAACTCTAATTCATTTTGAAACATTCTTTACTTCGAGTATATGTATTCGGATCCGCCATGTTGGAAAGTGAGAATTTCCGGCAATCTTCGGCAACTGGCCGGGTTGAGATTGGTTGTGCGTCAAATCTGATTGTAAATATAAACTTGAAAAAGGATCTTGAGAAAGGATCAAACACGGTTGCCATGTTTGTGCTGAGAAATTCCAAAACTTGTTTTCAATTGACTCTTATGAGAGTTTCTGTTCCGATTGTAGTATTCTGTGTTTGTAGAGATGGTGACATATTACTAGGACAGGGCTACCGCTCAGAGCTGCCGATTTGCGTAGAGTTAACGGCATTTTGAAATTCACCGAAGATTCCTCCGGTTGAGAAAAGATTACAGAGTTTAGTTTAGTGTATGACTGTAATGCACGAAAATACTACCGTATTTTATCTTACCTCAACCGGTAGAGTCGACGATAACTTTGAAAACTTGCGGATACTTTAATTGATTATCGGCGTTTCCACCGATTGAGAAAAGATTACAAATCAGAGTATTTTTCCACATTACAGTCATACACTGAATTGAACTACGTATTCTTTTCTCAACCGGGGGAATCATCGGTGAATTTTAAAATGTCAGAAAATCTACGCGAATCGGCAGCTCTGCTACCGCTACCGGCTACCCCATCGTTAATATAAAAAACTTTACTAAAATTAAAGATCCGAGTTGTGAATTTTTCAGTAAACTAAGATCGCCTTTTTAGCGTGATATTATATGAAAGAACCAACAATTTAAACCGTTAGGCATACAGTAAAATCCTGTGGCAGCCTCATCTTTAAAAAAAAAAAAAAAAAAAAAAAAAAAAAAAAAAAAAAAAAAAAAAAAAAAAAAAAAAAGTTCGAACTGTCAACACTGCAGCGAAGCGACCTGACGGTTCTACATAAACCTACCGGTGCGGTGTGGGCGCACGGGTCCGGGCGTCAAGCGGAAGGGCTTAGGGCACTCATCCACGCCGGTAAAATGCGACAATGAGAACGAGAAAGCAGAACATGGGACCGGTTGACAAGGGTCAAAACCGAGCTTTGAAATGACTACTTTAGATATGAACAAGAGAAAATAGCGAGGAATGGTCATAAGTTCATGAGATATGAGGGCATGGAAATTGTGTTGTTCATATCGGAAGAAAGGCTCTTACATAGGGTGTGTTCTTCAAAAGAAACACGTACTAATCTACAACCATGATACCGATTCCTTGGAAAGAGAGCAGCTTTCAGTCTTGAACACGAGATCATTGGATAAGACTATGCACAGAAAAAACGTACTAATAAAACCTTTGGTAGAAACATCATGCAAAAGACTTTGGTACAGCCAACTAAAGGTTCTGTACGCCTAACTATAGAGATTTTGCTGGGTGAATCAAAGATTTGGTTGGATCGACTATAAAGTCTTTTGCTGCGTCATTTTACCACCAAAAATTTTGTCAACGCTACCAAGGTGTTTTTCTGTTTTTTCTGTGCGGTACATCGGCTGAATGCCAGAAGGAAGGATAGGATAGCTACAGCGTGTCCCAAGAATTCTTAGCAAGTCGATTTTGAGAGATACGGAAGTATGACGTACAAAAGACAGCAAATTTCAGTGTCGATGGGAGGGGGGGGGGGGGGTCACAGACATCCTCGACCCCCTCTCCCTCCCCCTGGTCTATCACGGAAAAAAACTACGGTGAAAATAACCATACGGATACCTGATTTTGGCACCTGCTAGATGTTATGGTAATGTTAACCAGAAGTGTACTATGTTTTGACTAGGTACTAGTTTATGTTACCTGATTGCATGTCGATTTTACTCAAAGTATCGGTAAATGTACCATACTTCTGGTCAAGTTTACCATATCATCTAGCAGGTGCCAAAATCAGGTATCCGTACATGGTTATTTTCACTAATCTTTTTTTTCCGTGTACGCCACGTGAGCATCAAAACCGACAGCTCATACCAAGAAAAAAGTTCTAGCAAAAGTGGCCAGAATTATTACTAAAAAGATCCGGAAAGAAATTCTGGAATTTTTCCGGACTTCTGGTATTTCGGCCAAAAATTCTTGCATTTTTCGCCAGATTATTCCGGTCCAGAATTTTCTGAATGTCTTTTCGACGTATACACTGGAATTGCGACCATTATTAGTTCTCTCCTCTCACAATCATGGTGTTGCATTACTGATACGCCGTTAAAACAAAGAATGACTTCAAATTCGGTTGAACACAAAATATATATGTTTATGAAGAAGTCAAACGTCGACCAAAACGCGAGCTCATAGTCAGATGTATGATGAGAGGGGTAAAGACTGGGGCTGAGATGCGAGAGGGAAAGAGAGAGGGGGAGGGGGGGAGGGAGGGAGAGAGAGAGAGAGAGAGAGAGAGAGAAAGGGAAAAGAGAGAGAGAGAGAGAGAGAGAGTGAGAGAGAGAGAGAGAGAGAGAGAGAGGGGGGGGGGGAGCGGAAAGGGACAGAGCGAATGAGTAAAAAGTAGGACTGGCGACAATGAGGCGTCACGATGTCTCCGTCTCATGTTAGATACATAGACACTTTTCAATTTCTAAGACGCGGACGCGGTAAGGCGGGAAGGAGGGGGGAGACGCCGCGCCGCACGTTGGCACCGCGAGATAGCGACACCGGCGTTGCCATGAAATACAATGATGACAGATCGACTCACAACCGCAGTTCTTCCGTGCTGAAATATTTTCATCAATCAAAGAACGGTAGATTGAAGAGTGGACTCTTTTCTACCGAAGAGCCCCTGTAATGTAGATAATTGCAACAAGTGAAACCAAGGACGCGTTTAGAATTAGATGCGTTTTTGTACATTTGTTTACATTCTGAGAGCCATTGTGGTATTTTAGTCCAATGCAAAGATTACAGTGACGTAGAGTTTCTGACGATGTTATCTTTAATTTCACTGGCTTAGAGGTCGTTTCACGAAAGTTGGCCGATGACAGAAGGGTTTGTTTACTGCGCAGAGACGAGTTTGCGTTTTTGCGCATGTGCAAGAACGCAAATTCGTCTTTGCGCAGTGGAACGGCACGATATGACATCGGCCAACTTTCGTGAAACGAGCTCTTCCAGGGGCCCAAAAATGTTGGTCCGAAATGGTACTCCACCTAGATGTATGGTGAGGCCGTAAACGACCGACTAGAATGCTCAAATCCTCACCATCCACCAATGTAGTGCGACCATCTTGCGCCAACATTTTTCGGCCCCTGATCGCAGTGGCGGCGCGTGCAATCTGGCAACAACGTATTCTCTCCATTTAAACCAATGTAAAACAATCGATCTTCAGTAGGTCCAATTGCACCCCCCAAGATATCGATACTTTTGCATTGGTTTAAATGGAAAATTAGCATGGTTGTCAAATTGCCGCAACTGCCTAATCGACACCTATTTACGCTTTTAAAAGATTCTTTTGGGTATGATAGACACTCTTGAGGTACACCATCATGAAAATTAATAGGTTCATCAAGAACAGTGGCGGATCCAGCCCTTGTGACCCTCTTTTTATGTTTTCGCTCTTGCTTTACCCCTTCCTCATCACTCTTTTCCCATTTCGTGGACCGAACGGGAGGGGCGATCGCCCCCTTCGCCCCCCCCCTTCCCCTCGTGTATCCGCCATTGATCTACAGTTAACTCTTTTACCCGTAAACACCGTGGGACCTCTGCGCTTGTAAACAAATGTATGTAATCAAATGTGCAAAAACGCATATAATGGCGGCACCCGCGTGAAGTCTAAAACTTGTTTACCAATCTGAGGTTATAGCTCCCCCCTTTTGTCTCGACTCTCTACACACAGGGACTCTAGTCTATCGAACGTCATCGAGAAAGTGGGGAACAATCGAAACAAGACGCTACTCCTCTCCGCAAAGAACAAAGTGACTAAAAAGCATTTACGGAGCACACGCATGGAAGGGGATGATGAGGACGGGGGAGGGGAGGGGGGTGTATGGTGACACTAAGCGGTACCTCCAGCGCTCGCCGGAAACGGAAATGGACTTGATTCAACTAGATTTCTTCTTACCGCGCGTACGCGCACTCATCGAGACGAAAGCGTGGACTTTGAGAGACCAACGCAGTCTTTACGGAGCAGCGGCAGCGTTGCCGGTGATTTTGAAAGTTGAAGTCCGGGGTTCGAATCCAGGCCTTGCTGACGAGTTTGAGTCCGCATTAAAGCAAGCCAATTTCACTCAATATTTTTAGCATTTTAGGCGAAGATGCGTTTCGTTTCTCATCCGCACTGATCGACTGAGAATTACTTAAATGGTCCGGTTGCGTACTTCTGCTATGACAATATTAGAATCTTGATTCTAACGTAAAATTCGGCGAAAATAACGATGCGCACATTAAAAACGTTCAAAAACCACTCATTGGCTCAGGAAATCGCTTCAATTTCAAACAGCCCGCGCTAAACTAGACACTATTTGCACCGGCATACTATAATTCTAGAAGAAACCACCTTGTATGCGTAAACAACATGGTAACCACAAAATGATGGAATATTTCCTTCAAAATACATGAAATACTCGTTGCATTTGCTATCAGGGCCGTAGCGACGGAGGTGCAAAGCACCCGGGCCTCCAAACAGAAAGCTAGGTTTTTTGAGGGTGTTTTTTTGGTCTACGGAAAAAAAGACCGATCGGTCATCATGGTCATCAGAAATTAGGATATTAAAAAAAATGATAGTAATATGAAAAGAAACACTGAAAGAGAGCAGTGGTACAACAACCTCTTCGGGGTCCTCTCTTTTATTACTTGGGGACCACCCACCACTGTGTTTTTTTTCTAATTTTTTTTCTAGACTACAAGTTATTTTACGTGAAAACTCAATAACTTTTGGAAGCAAAATGGCTTAAAATTGCGTTCCGAAGGATAAAAACTGTTAAAATTTCGTGGGGGAGCTGGGAGTACCAGACCCCCCATAGGGACCCCGTATTTTAAGTTTGCACCCGGGCCCCGACCGACCTCGATACGGCCCTGTTTGCTGTCTGATCTTTTCGGACTTATCAAAGATTACAAAACAATACAAAGAAGGTACGCATCTAAACGAAATATTCAAATGTTTGTAAGATCTTGATGTACTGTATAAACGCGGTGGTTCTATTTACGTAACTGTAAATGGAGGTATCCTATTATTATTTTTTTTTTTTTTTTTTTTTTTTTTTTTTTTTTTTAAATATTAAAAACTACTTTTTTACTGTTCTTAACTTTGGTTTTAAAAAAAGTCCGCAGTCCGTCGTCCCACTTCAACTGAAGAGCAATTTGGCAAACGTGCTTATTTGCCATTTAAACCTATGAAAAAGTATCGATATTTGGGGGGTGCACCTCCCAAAGATCGATTGTTTTACATAGGTTTAAATGGAGAGAATACGTCATTGCCACAAAGTACGAACCGCTAATGGAGCAAGGCCATAATAGCGGATCGTCATATTTAGCAATAGGACCCGCAAGGGTGTGGTGGGAGGGGGGGGGGGGGGTCAAACGTACAATGTCTAACTTTCTCTATACGTTGACAACAGAGAATCGTGAAGAAGGTGACGGATTACTAATTAGATACGGCTACTTTATCGCAAAATAAGCTATGACGTAAATTGAATAAGGCTTTTCCCTCAGTTGAAGAGTAAATTTTGGAACTTCGGATAGCACCAATAATTTTTTAATGTTTATCTAGCAAATTAATTGCACTACGTAAAAGTCACTTACTTCGTCTGCTTAAAGCAGAAGTTTGAGACGTACAAAAATTCTTCTGACAACGAGAGAAAAGATATGTCACGTACCTATATCGGATACAGACATATCCAAAGAATGCTATACTACTAGACACTTCGTCGGAAATCCGAAAAATGAGCTTCGAAGTACCGATGAATAAAATAATGCAGATATCTGATCAGATCTGTTAAGATTGGCGCTTTTTCTTTTTTGGGTACTTCCAGCCTTACATGTACTATGGCTTTCAAAAGAAATCCGGATAGAAATTTTCATTATTTCATTTCTTTACCAATTTGAGAAATTTCACGGTTTTCAGGTATTTCAGAGTCTCACAGTATTGCCACTTGTGACACTATGCCTCGAAAAACGTAAAACGATGGAAAATAAAAAGAAAAATTCATCATAAACAATTTCGATAAGAAGACTTTCTTTTGAAAGTCATAATCTTAACAGATATCTGCGTGCATAGGCGGATACAGGAATTTGTCTTTCTCTCTCTCTCCTTCCATTTGAACACACGAGTAAGAAAAGGATAGCAAAGGGAGCCATGACGTGACTTCAGCGCATATCTCCGTCCTTTTCTAACACGCGCGTTCAAATAGGAGGAGAGAGAGACAGACGGATTTGTCTATCTGACCATGTCTGCGTTACTCCATTTATCCGTACTTCAAGACTCATTTTTCAGATCTCCAACAAAATGCCTTGAAGGAGCATTCTTTGGAAGTCTGTATATCCAATACGTGTCCTACCTTTATACTCGCAAAAGAACACTGAGAAAAAATTGGCTATTAAAAATATTAGAAGAAATTCACAGTTGTTTTTCCCTTTCTTTCAATCATAAGACCTATCGTTGCAATAGTCAGGACGCTTGAATCGACACGAATTCCTATTGTCTTTATGGGAAATGAAGTGCGGGAATATACCTACTATCAGGAACATTCATTGAAACAATCGGAAATTTTTCTCAGTGAAGGTTTATGCGTCGCAAACTACTGCTCCGAGCAAACGAAATAATGATTCTTCCGTAGCGCAATTACGTAGTGCAAATTTCCCACCAGAGGGTGGCAAAAAACACAGTCCGCACCTCCCCCCTCCCCCACCAAAAACCTAGACCTATCCTACTAACACAAGAGAAAAGAGAGAGAAATACACATTCTTGGATCAGCCTCCAGTTATAGGCTACAGCCCTGCGGGCCGTTCATTTACATTATCGTTAAACCAATCGTTAAGACTGTATATGAGTGATTCTATTGGTCGAAAATTGTAAAACTTATCCGTTGCTATGGTAACCATCGTTATAGTACCCGCAATGTAAAGGTTACTCATGAATAACCTTTAACTAACGGGGCTCTTAACGATAGTTACCATAGCAACGACCAAATTTTACGAATTTCGACCAATATAGAATAACTCATACACAGTCTTAACGATCGGTTTAACGATTAAATAAATGATCAGCCCGCTGAATAGCGTACTGTCGCCACGTGGTACATACCGCGTACGGAAAATCGGCAACGCCGCGATTATCCTCGAGTCCGATTTAGCGACGTGACATGATTGGCTCCTTCGATGACCTTCCCAACGTTGCCATATTTACGGATGAAGGAAACAAATACACAGAGAGCACGATGCGGAGGGTGTGATGAAAAGAAAGGGGGGTGGGGGGGGGGGGGGGTCGAGCAAAAGAAAGCGGCCCTCAAGTCTCGACTCAACTTCGCGTATGGCCAGCTCAGCATTTTACGTTCTGCACGATTCGAAAATGATCTGATGAGTGATCCTGCAGCAAAGCAAACGAGGAAGCAAAGCAAGCGAAAGAACGGAGGTTTTCAGGCTCCCGCTATGATCTGATGGCCATTGCTCTGTATGCTGGGTATACTGGGCATCGAGGGGGGATTTCAGATTGAAAGACTTTCTTGGACTGTCAACTGCAACAGTCGAGCGTCACGTCACAAGTTGTCGGACGACGAATTGCCTATTTTGAACTTCGACTTGGACTCCGCGAGCTTCGGCCGGTCCGCGGTCCGCGGTCCTGGCTCCCGAAGATACCTCGCGGACTTGCCGCGGACTCATCGACTGGGCCGTCGGTCGCGTTCATCGGATCGATGCGCCAAGCAACTATAGGCACGCAAATATCGCGAAAGCATTGGACTCGTGTACAGAGACAGGCTGATCGAAACTGTCCTCGTTAAAATGAGCAATCTCAAATCTCACAATGAAGTGTCCAGGGAGCCGATCATTTACTTAATCGATAAACCAATCGTTATGACTGTATAGTGTATATGCTATTGGTCCAAAGTTGTTGAACTTGGCTGCTGCTATGGTAACATTCGTTAAAGTGCCCGTTATTTAAAGGCTACTACTCATTGAATGGCTTTGTTGAACTTGGCTGTTGCTATGGTAACCAAGCAACTATATAGGCACGCAAATATCGCGAAAGCATTGGAATCGTGTACAGAGACAGGCTGATCGAAACTGTCCTCGTTAAAATGACCAATCTCAAATCCCAGAATGAAGAGTCCAGGGAGCCGATCATTTACTTAATCGATAAACCAATCGTTATGACTGTATAGTGTATATGCTATTGGTCCAAAGTTGTTGAACTTGGCTGCTGCTATGGTAACATTCGTTAAAGTGCCCGTTATTTAAAGGCTACTACTCATTGAATGGCTTTGTTGAACTTGGCTGTTGCTATGGTAACCAAGCAACTATAGGCACGCAAATATCGCGAAAGCATTGGAATCGTGTACAGAGACAGGCTGATCGAAACTGTCCTCGTTAAAATGAGCAATCTCAAATCTCACAATGAAGAGTCCAGGGAGCCGATCATTTACTTAATCGATAAACCAATCGTTAAGACTGTATATGAGTGATGCTATTGGTCCAAAGTTGTTGAACTTGGCTGCTGCTATGGTAACATTCGTTGAAGTGCCCGTTATTTAAAGGTTACTACTCATTGAATGGCTTTGTTGAACTTGGCTGTTGCTATATGGTAACCTTCGTTAAAGTGCCCGTTATTTAAAGGCTACTATACTCATTGAATGGATTTAAAAAACGGGCACTTTAACAATGGTTACCACAGCAACAGCCATAAGTTTCACAATTTTGGACCAATGGCATCGCACGCATACACTGGTTGTGCAATGTGCATGAGAGAATTATTTTTTTAATCCAAGGCGTATTTCGTTTGTGTTAAAAAAAACTGCACGGTGAAATATTGACTAAGGGAAATTCCTTTGACCCAAGGAGAATGTCTGCTGCTACAAGTGAAAGATTCCTTGTTGTGACAGTGATTCCACACTACAACTAGAAAATTCTAGTGTTGTTATCATGAAATATGGTCACAGTACTAGAATTTTCAAGAACTATGGTACAAACATTAGATATTCTAGAAAAAATACCATCTCTTACTTTAGTTCACAAATCATTGTGCGTCTGGTGTTTTTGCTATCTCTCTTTTTTCAGTGATTCAAACAGTGGCGCCATTTGGAGGAGGGCAGGGAGGGGGGGCAATTGCCCCCCCAAGGATTTTCAATGTGGCCAAAAAATCAAGTCAGAGAGATTTTTTTGAAGATTCGCGGGGGGGGGGGGTCATTCATATTTTTGGAGGGCCTCCCCCCCCCCCATTGATGTCAGACAGAGATTTTTTTAAGATGCACGGCCCAAAAAAAAAAAAAAAAAAAAAAAAATCATCCAAATTTTTGGAGGGCCTTGCCCCCCCCAAGAAAAATCTGAAATGGCGCCCCTGGATTCAAAATTATGCACCTTCAATCAATTGAAATTTTGACTACAAAGAGAAATTCCAGGTGGATGTTGATTGGAGCAACGTTCACCACTCAACAGTATGCGACTGCTGGCTGTTGTTTTGTTAAGCCCCCGAACAAAAATGAACTCATTTTACTTGCCTCCTTTTCATAACACTAAGAGCATAGCATGAGTAGAGTCCCTATATACTATGAGAGTTGTGCCAAGTCTCTCAAAATGAAGAAGAATAAGCGGACCAATAGAGCCCCCAAGAGGCAAATTGCAAATGGTTGATGGCTATTTGCCTCTGCGCTGTTGCTGCTATTTCGCTATCTCTTATAGGTTGGGTTCGGATTCTTAATAAAAGAGATAATGTTCTCTGAATAACATTCAAAGCAGAGGAAAAATTAACAATAATTCTTCGGTCACTGTTACTTCGAATGTGTAATAAAACCTACTACGCGAAAAGTAAACAAACCCTCCGCCATCTGCATTTGCCTCTAGGGGCTTTCTTGACAGCCTAAATCTGAGAGCCAATCAGAAATTAATTCAACATTGGCGCAACTCTCATAGTGTACATACAGGATTTTTACGCCTTAACTACAAAGTGTGTCCGGCTGTTATGAAAGTAACACCAGGTTTTCTCATCATAAGATACCTTTTTCTCACCCCTCTCGCAGTTGTGCCTACGTGCTTCGACCCGCTGATTTCAAATTCGGCCTCAGTTTTTACTGAAAACTCATACTTTCTCCAGAATTTCAAATTTGTTTCTAATGAGATGTAATTTCGAATTTACGTAAAATCTAGGCCAGTTTAATGAAAACTTGTAGCATTTTTGAAATCGGCGTTTCAAAATACATAAGATAGCGATGATGGAGAAAAATTGTAGGCGTAGAACTATTCTAAAACACTAAAAATTAGTCAAATTAACACTGATGGATGGTGAATGTCGCGGACTCAATATGTCGTTTTTGATGCTTACTTTACATATAAAAGGACTCTAAGCATGAGCTGAGTCCTACACGGAAAAAAAAGATTAGTGAAAATAACCATACGGATACCTGATTTTGGCACCTGCTAGATGTTATGGTAAACTTGACCAGAAGTATGGTACATTTACCGATACTTTGAGTAAATTCGACATGCAATCAGGTAACATCACCTAGTACCTAGTCAAAACATAGTATACTTCTGGTTAACATTACCATAACATCTAGCAGGTGCCAAAATCAGGTATCCGTATGGTTATTTTCACCGTAGTTTTTTTTTTTTTTTTTTTTTTTTTTTTTTTTCAGTGTATTTGGCTTTGCCACCAGAACGCGTCTTGATTTATTCTCGATGGACCCAATGTGCGCTCCGTTTCCGGACTGTTGTCGGTCGGTCGGTCAATCAGGATGAAAATGCGTGGATGCGATGATCCGCGTGGTGGCGGCATCGGGCGCCCCCGGCCCCGGCGGCCCCCGCACACCTTGCTCGCTCCGGTATGAGCGGGGTCTGGGGGACCTCCTACGCAACACCAAACACCCCCTCCCCCCTCACCGAGGTTCATTCAGCATTAACCGCGCGCGACCACGGCTGGTGCTGGTGCAGTGAATCGGTGCGTATTGGGATCGTTTTCAACTTGCACGCGACCGAGTCCTGTGTCTTGGCTTCCACTCCTCGCCGCGTCGCGCAGCGACTAGGTACAGGTACACCTGGTCGATATTCGACACATATCGATTGATCGAAATTGCATGACCGCTCGGTCATCGCGTGTTTAATGAACGGATTTCATTGATTAGACACGGGTGGACTGAACAGAAAGTTTGAGTTTATCGGCGAAATGTTACGACGAAGTAGAAAGGTGTAAAGATGAACCAGGGTGGGGGGGGGGGAGGCGAATAATATGAAGAAATACATTAACTTAAGGTGATTCTTCAGCGTTTAGTGCCGATTTCTGCCACCAGAGCGCTACCGTTCGATTAAAGTCGAATTACAGGCCGAAAGTAATTTATCTTTAAGAAAACGGAGTGTCAGTTACTAGATAATCATCTGAAGAGTGTTTCTGCAAAAAATCTCGTCAATAAAATAAGGCTGAAAGTACCAACAAATGAAATATCACAAATCGATTCTTATATCGAAATGCGATATTTCTTTTTTTGGTACTTTCAGCCTTATTTTTGAAGTTATTTACGAGATTTTTTGCAGATACACTCTTCAGATGATTATCTAGTAACTGACACTCCGTTTTCTTAAAGATAAATTACTTTCGGCCTGTAATTCGACTTTAATCGAACGGTAGCGCTCTGGTGGCAGAAATCGACACTAAACGCTGAAGATTCACCTAAACCCTCTAAAGCTCGTTTCAGAAGTGTATATGCGCACGTAAACCATAATCTTTGGCGAATCTCCCATTTTTATTCCTTCAAATCAAAACAAAACTTGCCTCCGACTTAAAACTTTTAAATTTAAATCGTTCCTTAATGAAAAGCCAATTTTCATGTTCATTCATTTTCATTTTATAACACGAGAAATAATACAAATTAAACAATTAAAACGGGGACTAGGCCGACAACTAACTAGACCTATTCGTTGTTGGCCTAGTTCCCATTTTAATTTTTTACTTGTATTGTGTTTTTGGCCATTTAGTTCGTAATTCTCTCAATATGAGAAATAATGTTGAAAAACTCCAAAGAATTTAGTAGTCTTAGTGTGCCGCGCCTACACTTTTTGAAACAACCTCTACCGCATAGTGACCTACGAAAATACAATACACGCAATCTTATGGGAATTCAGACAAATCAAAATTCTTTGAGTATTGAGCCCAAGAAACTAAAATAGGTCCGGTGCTCATTAGCGCCAGAAAAAAATAATTAATGAGATAAAGGGTTAAGGTGAATGTATACACTTCGAGAAAAAAAAAAAAAAAAAAAGTTACCGCAGAGGCACATTGATGTGTCAATCAGAGTTGGATAGATGGGGGGGGGGGGGAGGTGTGTATAATCGATTACAGAATTACTGAGTAATTATCGTCATCGCCGTTGAGGGTGATTTTCCGGCAGTCAGGCCTGATTACTGAGGGAGTTTCCGGGAGGAATTTTAATAAGTTTCTCGATTTTTTCTCGAAACTTTCTCGAGTTGACGAGTTTAATATAGAATAAACGGAGGATGAGTCGAAAGGTGAGGACCAACAAGAGGATTTAGGAAGAATGCGGTGAATGGGGAATTGTGACATATTGGATTATGGGTCTGATGGAATATATTGAGAAAAGGTTAAACTTGATACAAATGGGATGGATATTTATAAAGGAAATAAAAAATTAAGGATAAAGAATCTCAAACCTTGAGATTTCCTCCAAATCTTAATATTATCTAACCTAAAATTAAAAAATAATCATATCAACGCGTTATCAAGAAGAAATTCGACGGTACAATAAAATTAATCGGGCACGGAAAAAAAAGATTAGTGAAAATAACCATACGGATACCTGATTTTGGCACTTGCTAGATGTTATGGTTAACTTGACCAGAAGTATGGTACATTTACCGATACTTTGAGTAAATTCGACATGCAATCAGGTAACATCACCTAGTACCTAGTCAAAACATAGTATACTTTTGGTTAACATTACCATAACATCTAGCAGGTGCCAAAATCAGGTATCCGTATAGTTATCTTCACCGTAGTTTTTTTCCGTGGTTCGTGCGGTGATCATAAAGCAACACGGCCCGATTGATGTATCGGGTTTTTCAATGTTTTTGTTTTTGTTTGTTTTCAGTGAAAGATCTAAAATAACCGATACTTTCATTTAATTTTAAACGGGACAGTGATAAATAGTGATATTCGATTGCCTGGGAAAAGCCATTACTAATCCCAATGAGCGGTGGGCTCGGAGTGACGGTTGCGACGAGACCTAGAAAAACGCGGCGGCGGCAAAATCGGTTTTGGCATCTTCGCGCGAGACGTGTGGGTCGTGGGTGAGCCGACTGCAGCCACGTCACACAGTGAAACGAATCGAACAAAACTCTGGACAGATAAATCTCCAAGGGTATTTAAAGCAGCGATTTCGTCTGCACTAATCATAATCGATGAGTAAATTTATGCACAGGGGGAAAAAAAAAAAAAAAAAAAGTTGGACAGTGGTCAAGGGGATAAAGCCCTGTTTAGTGTTTCTACCTTTCTTCAACTGATAGAGGTAGTTTCAGAAGTGTAGGCGGACCTAGACCGATAATTTTTGGAATTTGTCAACATTATTTCTGATATTACTCGATGAAAATGAATAAAAGTGAAATTGAGTGTTCACTTTTCAATGAGGAAAACTTTAAACACAAAAGAATAAAGTCAGGAGCAAATTCGGTATTGATTTGAAGGAATGAAAGTTGAAAATTCGCCAAAGATTATGGTTTTGGTCCGCCTACACTTCTGAAACTACCTCTACATTCAAATGAGAAATGAGAGAGATGGAAGAAATCCTGGGATGGGGCTGTTGCAAAATTTTGCTACAGGCGACTTAATAGTCGATTCTGATGTAAGAACCTCCAAAAATCACGATGGCAGCACTAAAAACTTCCGAAATCCACTCCTAAACCCAAAACACGCTTTTACTTGCGCGAGCGTAATGTTGGCGTAGGGTAGTAATAATGGAAGATTCCCGTCTAATTATACTGTAACTCCATCAAGAAGTGACCAATAAGAGACAACTTTCCTGTTAAACGGAGAAAAAAACTTCGGTTCATATGAAACACCGAGGGTATTTGGTTCCAGTAACCGAAGTTTTCAGTTGTAAGTACCGAACTTCAGTTAGGAGTACCGAAGTGGTTCAGTAGGAACGAAATGTGGGTCATAGTATTAGTCACACTTGCCGAAAACCTTCGGTACTCCTAACTGAAGTTCGGTACTCACAACCGAAAATTTTTGGTTACTGTAACCGAACACCTCGGTGTTCCAAATGAGCCGAAGTTCAGTTCTTAAGACCGATTTTTTTTTTTCTCCGTGTGTCACGGTACCATCAATCAGATGTGGATCACTACTCTGATTCCTAATTACTCTGTGGATCTTCCTTGACAGCATCATAAAGAGAGTGACGAATTTAATATAAGAATCTCCCATTTTTAGTGCCCTCCACCGCCATTATGCTCGCGCATTTAAAAGAATTGTGTGAGTTGAGGAGTGGATCTCGTGAGTTGTTAGTAACTACCATTTTTATTTTTTAAAGATTTTTGTATCTGAATTAATCATTACATCGCTTACAGCAAAAGTGTGCAACAGCCCCATTCTCAATCCTTCTCTCTTTTCTCTATTGAAACACGTACGTTAGACAAGGATGGACATTGGACAAGGAAATGAGACCCCCTCGCCCTCTCTCTTTGTCATTTTTCAATCCTATTCATAACAATTGGAAATGAGAGAGATAGAAGATATCATGGAGTTCTCTGCCTCTCTCTTTTTCCCTCATTGAAACGCGTGCGTTGGACAAGGATGGACAAGGCAATTAAACCCCCTCTGTCTATCCTTCTTCAACTTATATACATTCAAAGGGAAAAAGGAGAGAGATAGAAGATACCGTGGTAGCGTCATTGGTCAACTCCATCAATCAACGTACTATCGGAGACAGAGATACCTGGTCAGGATATGCAATACGCATTACACACGTCATACATGTGTTGAATGGCATACTGTGCATTGCGTATTGCATACCCTGGCCATACATCTTTGACCCCGCGCTAGTACGTGCGAGAGCTGTGTGAAACAGCGCGCACCAAAATCGGAATGGGTCTGTTGCAAACTTTTGCTACAACGATTAAGAGAGAGTAATCTTATGTAAAATCGCCTGAAAAGTCCAATGGTGGCATCAGAAAGTCATAAAATGCAATAATAAACTCACAAGAGGCGTTTAATGAAATCCAAGATGGCGGAGAAATATCGGGCAATTTTTATGCATGCACCACGAACATCCAAGGATAGCCAACCTCACAATATCGATCACAACCGCAATCACAACGTAAACAAACACATAACCTGTACCTCCAGGGAGGTTGTCAAAGTTTGCCATCCTTGGATGTTCGTGGTGCATGCATACAAATTTCTTGATATTTCTCAGCCATCTTGGATTTCAGTAAACGCCTCTAGTGAGTTTATTATTGTATTTTATGACTGTCCGATGCCACCAATGGACTTTTCAGGCGATTTTATATTAGATTAAACACTTTTAATCGCTGTAGCAAAAGTTTGCAACAGACCCATTCTCGAGTCGTCAAATGAATCTGACTTAGTAACAACTCGCCCCCCCCCCCTTCCCCTCCTGTTGTACGACGTTGTACAAAATTTTTCATGACTTATTCTTATTTCATAGAAACAACGGCATTATACTTGAAGTCAGATGCTCGTAACGTCACCAGAGGAATTTATTTTTCTCTCACTTTCATAAGTGCGCCATGTGTGCGCGAATTGCGGTGGTGGCGCCGGTTACGATTGTGGCGCGTGTTACGGCTCTATGGCATGGTATATCGCAGACCCACGGCCTGTGATGTGACCACTCTCGCGCGCAGATGTCACACAAAGCCAAAACGGGTGATTTTCGAAAGAACAAAAAAAAACACAAAAACAAAAAAAAAAGAAGAGAAATGCATGCGAGGTGTAACAAAGCGTTTCCACAGTCCAACAGACATACATGCATATTTATGTCAGTTGATAATTAAAGGTTCAGAGGCTAGAGGTTTGAAAGCACCAACTTTCCCGTGGCGGAGGGTGAAAATATGGCATCAACGCTTTTTGCCGCTGTTAAACTTAAACCTGTCAAAAATATATTCAAGGTGAAAAAGACGGTTGCCTCGATACCGAAAATCGACTACGCGTGATCCCAGGATATCGTATGGATCTGTACTGATCTACGAGTTGATATCAAAACAGATTGATACGATATCCATACAAATCCACACACATGCATACTCTCTATGGCGACTTAACCTAACCTGTGTGGAACATTTTACCAAGGAAGTATCATGAGAGATTCGACTGTCTAATTTTTCACTTTCTCTACGAAAACACAGATATATGTACCTAGGTCTCAAATTAGATAGAAATCTCCCCATGACACCTGCGTATAGCTCAGCCATTAAGCCCGATTCTGAGAGTGAATTTTGTGATTTTTAAGTGTGCTCATCGTCAATTTTTCAGGTTTTTAGGCAAAAATCAAATCTCCAATCCCCCAAAGCCATAGTGGCGGCGGCTCGTGCGATGTGGCAACAGTGTAATACCTCCATTTAAACCCATTTAAAACAATCAATCCTCAGGAGGTGCAATGCACCCCCAAGATATCGATACTTTTGCATAGGTTTAAATGGCAAAACAACATGGTTGCCAAATCGCACGAGCCGCCACTGCCCAAAGCAAAAAATTGCAAGAGCCCCAATTTGTTAAACGCATTTATTGAGTTTGTGAGTGAATTTTGGAACTTTTTGATGCTGTCAACTCGACGCAATTTTCAAAAGATTTTACACAGAAATCGACCCTTTTGCAAAAGTTTTTAACGGACCCATTTCAAGGATCGGCTGAGGAGGCACTGGAAAGTGGAAAATACAGAGGCGAGGCGTTCAATGAAACCCACGGTTAAATATCGAACTATCGATCGAAATCGGCGATGATCGACGAATTCGATCTTTTCCATGGGTTCAAATGGACAAAATGCTACGCTGCCAAATAGTACGCTTCGCCACTGGGAAGATAGAAAGAGGAACTGATACAATGAAGCAAGGACTTACCTAATTCTTTACACAAGTTGATGACCGCGTTGAAAGTTTTGATGGAGAAATCGACGCGACAATCGAGATACCGCAAGTCAGGCAGCTGGACTCGAAGGGTTTTGTGCATGGGAGTGAAATGGAGGAAGGCGTCCGCTTGAACGCCGTATTGGTCCAGGGTGGATCTTGTCCTTGTCAACCACATATTCTTTGCCGGCCACCAAAGAGCGTGGTCGGACCAATTCACAGGCACATCTGAAATCATTGAAACAGGCAAAAGAGGTGAAAACCCAAACGACTACAATAACAAAACAAAAAAAAAAAGTGCAGATAGTAAAACAAAATGAGCCAATTTCAAACGAAAGATCGATAGCACATACAAGTAGAGCTCGTTTCAGAAGTGTAGGCGCACCAAAACCATAATCTTTGGAGAATTTTCAATTTTTATTCCTTCAAATCAATACCGAATTTGCCCCTGACTTTATTCTTTTGCGTTTAAAGTGTTCCTCATTGAAGAGTGAACACTCAATTTCATTTTCATTCATTTTCATCGAGCAATATCAGAAATAATGTTGACAAATTCCAAAGATTGCGGTTAGGAAAGTATTTAACGTACTTCTTGTTCCGATGACAGGACATTTTGAATGAATGAGTATCCTGTCATTTAAATATTTATGATTCCATTTGTTGGAATTTTTCGTGAAGCAGGCCTCTGCCAACAGGATCGGCACTTTCTCATTCCGGAAACAAGTCAAGAAACCGTCGGCATCCTTGGGCACTGCACTATCGCATTTGCAACCCCGCGAGGATCCAATTTCCGCGGAGTCAGAATCACGTGATCTTTTCCGGCACGGCGCAGTTTACAGAGAATTCTGATTCAATAATAATATCCAGTTGCCAAGTCGTCAAATTCGAAAATTCATATGAAGTATCCAGAGGAGAACGATAGATTTCACAAAAATAAAAATTAAAAGTTTTCATGGTCATCTAACGGGACACTAAAGTATAACAATTGAATAGAGGTCCATGGAAGCGCAGGACAAATCGATTTTGGTAGATAGAATAGACTGTTTTAGTAGAGCGATAAGTCGTATCGATTGCCGTACTAGGATCTCTGATTCAACGTACATGTTCCCCCTAATGCGTATTTTTGAAGAAAAATTTATAGGCTATTAAATCAAACAATAACTAATGTGACTTTTTGCGGTTAAGAATTCTATGGCCTTGAAAATGCTTGAATGGGTCTGTTGCAAACTTTTGCTACAACGATTAAGAGTGTATGACCTAATGTAAAATCACCTGAAAAGTCTATTGGTGGCATCAGAAAATCATAAAATGCAATAATAAACTCACAAGAGGCGTTTAATGAAATCAAATATGGCGGAGAAATATCGAGCAATCTGTATGCATGCACCGTGAACATCCAAGGATGGCCAACTTTGACAACCTCACTGGAGGTAGAGGTTAAGTGTTTGTTTACGTTGTGATTGGTTGTGATCGATATTGTGAGGTTGGCTATCCTTGGATGTTCGTGGTGCATGCATACAAATTGCTCGATATTTCTCCGCCATCTTGGATTTCATTAAACGCCTCTTGTGAGTTTATTAGTGCATTTTATGACTTTCTGATGTCACCAATGGACTTTTCAGGCGATTTTACATTAGATTAAACACTCTTAATTGTTGTAGCAAAAGTTAGCAACAGACCCATTTGCCTGGTTCCACGACTGAAACAACTGCCGAAATCAGCGAGATGTTACAGATTAAACGATGCAGTTATAGGTTGTAATCACCCAAATATTGCTGTTGTTGTTGTGGAATAGGTGGGAATTTAGCGAGAAGTCGGGCGATTCCAACTCCGAATGCATTATTTAATCTGTAGTATCTTGATGATTTCGGCATGCAGTTTTAGTCGTGTAACTAAGTATTTCGAGGTCGTAAAAATTCACAGTCACAAAAAGGTTGCATTACCTATTTGGTGTAATAGCCGAAATTTCCGTTCAAAATACGCTTATGGGAAATGAAATTGAAGCAGAGTTTGTTTACAGCAGGAGGTCTCGGGTCCCCGAACGACAATCGCTGTTCTAAACAGGGCTGCCGTTTTGCGTATAATCAATGCTATTTTTCAATTCACCGATGATTCCACCGATTGAGAAAAGATTACACAGTTCAGTTCAGAGCATGACTGTATTAAACTAAAATACTCGCATCTGTAATCTTTTCTCAACCGGTGGAGTCGTCGATGACTTTAAAAAACTTGCGGATATTTTAATCAATCAACGGAGTTTCCACCGATTACGGAAAGATTACAGATCAGAGTATTTTCGTTCATTACAGTTATACACTGAACTGAACTGTGTATTATTTTCTCAACCGGTGGAATCATCGGTGAATAGAAAAATAGCATTGATTATACGCAAAACGGCAGCCCTGGTTCTAAAACGGTCTGTTATGGTCACTGCTATAGAGTTCCTATATCACTATGAGAGTTGCGCCAAGTCAGAATCCATTTCTGATTGGCTCTCAGATTTAGGCTGTCAAGAAAGCCCAAAGAGGCAAATGCAAATGGCGGCGAGGGTTTGTTTACTTTTCGCGAACTAGCTTTCATTACATATTTTAAAGTAACAGATGACCGCAGTAATTATTATCAATTTGTCCTAGGCTTGAATGTTATTCTGGCGAACATTACATCTTTTAATAACGACCGTTATCGTTGAGAATAGGAACCTAACCTATAAGAGTTAGCGAAATAGCGGCAAAAGCGCGAAGGCATAATTAAATGGCCGTCCGCCATTTGCAATTTGCCTCTTGGGGGCTCCATTGATACGCTTCTCCTTCTTCATTTTGAATGACATGGCGCAACTCTCATAGTAGAGCTCGTTTCAGAAGTTTTGACGCACCTAAACCATAGTCTTTGGCGAATTTTATACTTTATTTCCTTCAAATCAAAACCAAACTTGGCACTCACTTTATTATTCGGCTTTTATAGTGTTCCTCATTGTAAAGTGAATGCTCGCAATTTCATTTTCATTCATTTTTATCGAGTGATATCAGAAATAATGTTGACAAATTCCAAAGATTATCGGTGCAGGTGCGCCTACACTTTTGAAACTACCTCTATGTAGGAACTCTGGGCACCGCAAACCACCAATGGCGAGGCGTGAAATTTGGCAAGAATGTATTTTCTCCCTTTAAATTCACGAGAAAGGTCGAACGTTCCAGTCATCGGCAATGACCATGCATTTCGATCTTTCTAATGTGATTAAATGGGAAAAGCCTCGCCACTGCAAACCACCGCTGCTGATTTGGCAACCATGTGAGTGCAAGTGAGAGGAGAGATGCGTCAGATCGGGCGTCTGCCATAGCAACGACTCTCGGATGCATGCGTTCCGCAGGATGCAATAATATCGATGACGACAGAGCATACTGGAAACTGCACACTGAAAGGAAACTGCATGCGCAAAGGAAATCTGCCATACTGCACGAAGTTTAAATGCATTTATGCGCAGTTCTTAAAACTTGGTATCAGAACAGGACAGAGGACAAATGGGATGCACGACTGCACGCCGCACGGTGCATCGTTCAAGTCTGCGATAAGCACCGAGGAAAGGACGACTACCAAGGCCGACCACTGACCAGCTCAACCTGCACTTGCGGAGACAAACATATTCGGGAGTAGGATATGCAATACGCATTACACAACACACAAAATACTTATAAACACATACTTATCGGGTGCATTGCGTGTTGCATACCTCTTGTCTCCAACAGCCGGAGAAAAACAAATAGAGACCCACTGTACAAATCATGCGCAGAAAAAAAGAACGGTAGAATTAACCATCTGTATAGCTGATGTTGGCGTTTGCTATCAAGCATGGTAAATTTTACGGAAAAAAACGCTTTGGTAGCGCTGAAAAACCTTCGGTACACGGAAAAAAAGACTGGTAGAATTTACCATCTGCATAGCTGATTTTGGAGTCGACTATCAAGTATGGTAAATTTTACCATGGGTAAATGTAACGTACCTTGTGGTGTTATGTACCAACAGGCTATCTTAATTTACCATAAGGTACGTTGCAATTACCATATTTATTAACAAACTCAAAAAGATGGTAAATTCTACCAGTCTCTTTTTTCAATGTGAGAAGGGTCCCTTTTTCTAGCTCAATTTTGGGACTTTTACGCCATGACTACATACTGTGTCCGGCCGTCATGCATAAAAAACCAGGTTATTATCTCATCATAAGATAGCTCTCTTCTCCGCGAATATTTCTATGTATTTTGACCCGTGGATTTCAAATTCAGCCATAGTTTTTAATCAAAACTTGTTCTTTTTACGTAATTTGAAATTTTTCGCGAAGAAGACGAAAATTTGGATTTACCTAAAATCGAGGCCAATTCAGTGAAAACTGATAGAATTTTTGAAATTAGCGTCTCAAAATACATCAATTGGAAATGATGAAGTGAACTTGTAGGCTGAGCAAGACACAAAAACACTAAAAATTAGTGAAATTCGCCACTAATGGACGGCGAATGTCTCGGACACATTACGTCGTTTTGAATGCTTACTTCAATTTTGGTCGAGCCTCATCAAAATTAACAACAGCCAATAGTTGCCTTCTGTTGAGTGATGAAAGGACTGATGATGGGCATACATGTTAGGTATTCTTCATGATTTAAATTGACATTTACCGAGAGAATAATGATCTCTGCGTTGAGGAAGAAAAAAGATAAGTCTAGTAAGATAGGTTTGATTCTGTTACAAGAATTCTGATAAATTTTGCACCATAGTTCGTGAAAATGTTGAGGAAATTCTGGTGCTGAGACCATATTCTGATAGTAACACCAGAAGTTTCTATCCATGGTTTCAACAAGGCACGAGAGTGCTATTAATTCCGAGAACACCGTTGTGCATGGAATTTGCGTGGATTATACAATTTTTTTTTTTTTTTTTTTTTTTTTTTTTTTTTTTTTACATCAATCTCCTGTTATGAAAAACACTTATAATTAATTCGATAAGAGGATTCCTTGATTGCTAATTTTAATGAGCCTTAAGCCATATAAAGGGCGACACATAATTGTGGTAATACCGTAGAATCAACCGTTAACACATCATTCCATCTCGTCTCTCTCTATTTCACACTCAACGTCTTTGGTGGCGCCGAGTTTATTTTGATTAGGTTGGTGCAGGAAAGGAGGGCCCACGAAAAAACTTGGCTATATATATTAACGTAGAACGGCAAAACAAAAAATTCAAATGAAATGTTTAACAAAATCCGTGAGACGACCTTGGAACAGTTGCCGAAAAAGGAAATTCCTCTCCGTCCTCCTTTTCCGACGACTTCGCGCGATTGCAGATTCAACATCTGGTGATCAAGCTCGTGCGCTTATGAATGCGTACGCGCAAGATCGATATACATACGAATACGATGAGGAATAACCTGAAATATGTGTAAACAAGAAATTGGACGATCATTCACGCACAGTAGTCAATGAATCAATGGATCTGTTGCAATTAAACTTTTGCTACAGTTTTATTACACTCAGTGGCGTATAGCGTGCAATTTGGCATCAACGTTGCAGTTCGCCCGTTTGCACCCATGAAAAATATCGAACTATTGGGTGTTCGGTGAACACCTTCGCATCCGACCTTTCTACATGGGTTTAAAGGGACGGAATGCAACGTTGCCAAATTGTACGCAACGCCACTGATTACACTGAGAGAATTCTTCTTTTAATCCGCAAAGTGTATTTCGTTTGTGTTAAAGAAAACTGCACAGTGAAACATTGAAAAACAGTAAGCGGAAATTCCTTTAACCCAAGGAAAATTTCTGCTGCTACAAGTAAAAGATTCCTTGTTGTGACAGTGATTCTCCTTCATGCAACAGAACTTTACTTCGCGCAAAGAAAACTGTTACAAGTAAACGTGTTTCCTTGTTTTTAAAGGAGTGATTTCTCTCAGCGAAGAAAGGATCGATGGATCAATAGGAATTCTTGATATTTTAAAAGGAATTTCTTTTTACCCCATCATTAATAATAAGTTCCGTAACTCCAATAAGCACTGGCGCAACCGGGAGCTCTTCCATCTCTCTCATTTCCCATTTGAATGTATAAGTAGGAAAAGGACAGAAAGAGGGGATTTTATCCCGTTGTCCATCCTTGTCTAACATACATTTTTTAATGGAGAAAATAGAGAGATGAAGAAACTCTCGGTGCGCTCCTGCCAAAAATAATTATTTCTTCGTGCAGCATTCCTTCAAATCAAAAACAAAACTTCGCTGTGACTCCTACCTTTCGATTTCAAAAGCGTTCCTCGATTAAAAGCAAAAGTTCAAATTTACTTTCATTCATTTTTAATAAGTAATTTGAGAAATAACGTTAGAAAAGTCCAAAGTGTATCAGTTTGGGTGCGCCTGAACTTCTGAAACAACCTCCTTTTTCGCGTGTGTTCAGATGGGAGTAAAAATTAGCTGATCAAAACAAAACTTCCGTAGCCAGGAATTTTTCAGGGGGGAGGGGGGGTGTCCAAGATCCGAAAATTTTCAAGGGGGGGGGGAGTCCAAAGATACTAATTTGGTCAAAAATATCTGAAAACGCTAAAAATTACCTTTTTTAGGACAAATTTTGGTGTCACGGGGGGGGGGGTGTCCAAACCCCCTGGATCCCCCCCTTGGCTACGCCCCTGTCACTGTGACTCCAACCTTAAGTTAAAATTTACTTTCATTCATTTTTAATATACGTAATTCGAGAAATAAAACATTTGAAAATTCCAAAGATTATTAGTTTGGGTGCGCCTAAACTTCTACGAAACGACCTATACTTGTTCAGATGGGAGTAAAAATTAGTATAATCGATTTTATTTAAATGCACTTGCACGACCTGGCAACATTGCTGGGACTCGTTCCGCGTCGCAAGTCGTGCGAAATGACATATTGACGGATTTGTCACGTAATCCAAAGCTAAGCTTTTGTATTAGCTCGCAGCGTGTCTGGAGCCCCCCAAACCTCAAACTCAAACTGCGTGCTCAACCGCTCAATGCTCTGTTTAATGTTTCTTACACATTCTTTCAACTACTATATTCATCTCTAGACCTTAAGATTGCGTTGCAGAGGCCCGACGCGACGCGACGCGCAGCGGCCCGGGCGCGGGCGGCAAGGCATGCCACGTGCCTGCGAGTGCGCGCCTCATGACAGTAACTCCAAAAAGACTATCGTAAACAAATCCTTACAGAGCTGATTCTTGGACTAAAACACACTCTCGAAAGTCATTCTTTGCGGAAGACACCGTTCAACAATGGCGGATACGGGGGGGGAGCGATCGCCCCCCTGTTAGGCCAAAAAAGGGAGGAAAGAATGGGAGGAAAGGAGAGAGGAAGAGAGAAAAAAGGAAAGGGGGGTCTCCGGGGGCAAAAATCCCAAGTTCGCCCCCCTCGTTCGCGAGGACTGGATCCACCAATGCCGTTCAATGTGCTATAGTAATGGGGCTTGTAAGTACTTACACTGGTTAAAAAAATCTAGAGTGAAAATAGAAGTGAACATAAAAACGAGGGTACATTTTTCCTTTATGCAGAGTTAAAATAGTGTGTACCGGGAGTAAAGAGTGAAAAATGCTATCAAGGGAGTAAAGAGTGAAAAATGCTATCAAGGGAATAAAGAGTGAAAAATGCTATCAAGGAGGGTGTGTACGGTGGCGTACGCCTCCTCGGTTGAGTAACATCATTTTTCAACTCCGGAGAGGAACAAATTATGACCATCTCTTTCCTCCTTTTCGCACCATTTTCTACTCTGCAAATATCTTACTCAAAAAACTATATACCGGGAGAAATCATGGCTTTTATGTAACCAGAGTCGGAGTGAACATTTTTAACAAGTGTAATGGGGATGATGCACTTTTTTGCTATAGACTATATTTGAGTATCATCATCATTTTTCAACTTCGGAGAAGGGCAAATTATGACTATCTCTTTTCTCCTTTTCGCAACATTTTCTACTCAATATCTTACTCCAAAGACTACATACCGGGAGAAATCATGGCTTTCCAAAAACTATATACCGGGAGAAATCATGGCTTTTACGTAACCGGAGTCGGAGTGAAAATTTTTAACAAGTATAATGGGGATATGTTAATGCACTGTTTTGCTATAGACTTTTTGAGGATCTATTCACACTGAGACAAATTTCCTGCTGCAATAACCATGATTCAATTTAGGAAAATACTAAACAGAATTCTTACTAAAGTAACCGGAATGGGGCTCTCGCAAACTTTTGCTACAGATGATTGAACATACAGAAAAAAAATAACTGGTAGAATTTACCATCTGCAAAGCTGATTTTGGAGTTAGCTATCAAGTATGGCAAATTTTACTAAATGCTGGTATAATGTACCAACAAGTTATAACTGAATTTACCATGTTGTACGTTACATTTACCATCTACTTCATAGCTTACTCCAAAATCAGCGCAAATTGTAGATGCTGTTAGTCTTTTTTTTTCCGTGAAGATTTGATGCTTGCATAAAAATCTAGGTAAAAATGACGATGAGTACGATAAAAAATCTCACTCTCAGAATCAGGCTTACTGGTGGAGCAAAGCATGGTATCATGAGAGACTCCAATCCATATCCAATTTGAGACAAATCTATGTATTTCCGGAGAGAAAGTGACAATTTTTAGACAGGAATCTCACATGATACCTGCGTAGCTCCGCTATTACGATATTGCCGTTGAAGATGTTTTCTGAGTTTATTACTGAATTTTACCCTTTGTAAATGTGATTTTCGTGATTTTCGCTGGTTTTTATATCAGATTTATAACTAATCAACTGCTAAGAGCAAAAGTTTGCAAGAGCCCCATTCCGGTTAATGAAACGAGAATTTCGGTAAATGTAACCAGCAGCCCGAATACTTTAACAAGAATTCTGGTTACTATACTTTCCTAAATGGAATTCCGTTTGAACTGACAGGAAATAACTCTCGGTGCAGTTACAAGAACCTGAAAAAATAACGATGGTAGCACTAAAAAATGTAGCTGCGGGTTGAAATTGAAATTTTTCCTGGCGGCATTATGGCTGCTGCACACTTTTGCCACAGGCGATCTATAATTAAGGGTCGATTTAGACGTAAAAACCTCCAAAAACAACGATGATAGCACTAAAAACTTATACGGAACCCACTCCTAAACTCATCAAATGCTTTTAAAAGTGCGACCGCAATGACGGGTTTTGGGATCTGATAATAATGGGAGATTCACTGAAAAAATAAAGTTTAAGTAGAACCGAAGCAGCTTTTTAAAATAGCTTCGCAGAGCAAAAATCCTAGCTCTACCGGAACAAGTTGCGGTTGTCCTGAAGCACTACTTCGATAGAGCCAAAGCAAGAAAAGAGGCTGTTACTCTAAAGAAGTAGTGCTTCGGTACACCTGCCACTTTCTCTGGTACAGCTTGAACTTTTGCTCTGCGAAGCTATTTTAAAAGGCAGCTTCGGCTGTACATAAACTTTGTTTTTTCAGTGTTCCCATCTGAATTTCGTCACTCTTTCTCTGCATGCGGAAAGGAATAGTCACAGAGTAACTAGTCACCAAAGGAGTGATTAACATCCGATTAATGGTGCCGTGACACCGGTGCCAAAAGAAAGTAGTCTCTTATTGGTCATGCACTCCTTGATGGAGTGACGCAGTACCTCTGCCATTATTAGCGTCCAACGCCGCTAGAACAGTCGCGCGTTTAAAAGCATTTTATGAGTTTACGATTTTGTAAGTTTTTAGTCATACCATCGCTATTTTTGAGGTTTCCACGTCTGAGTCGACCCAAAGATCGCCTGTATAGCAAAAGTGTGTAATAGCTCCATTGAGGGGGTCACAGTATAATTTAGCAACCATATTCCATAAATCAATCGGTGCGTACAGATGCTTATTAAAGCTAAGTAGTGGTATGTTGCGAAGAGAATTGAATGGATTATTTTTGAGAGCGCCTATTTAACCGAAATAAAGTTTTGCGGAAAAGGGGAGAACCTATGCATACGTCTTTAACTTTTAAATGTTGACGGACGAAAACATTTTTAGAGAGTTAAAAGCTGGCATTTAAGAAGTGCTATCAAAACCATCAAAAGAAAGTCCTCTCCTCGATATACCGTTCCTGATAAAATTCTAAAATTTTCTGAACTCAATTCATTTTCTAAAGAATTTCAGATATTTTCAGCATTTTCAAAAGGCGATTATGTTAGACTCTGGAATACCAGAAAAATACCTATAGAATACCAAAATCAAGTTTTGTGGTAAACGAGAGAAACTGCTTACGTCTTCAACTTTTAAATGTTTACGGACGAAAACAGTGGAATGTTAAAATAGGGTATTTAAGAAGTACTATGGCCATTAATAGAAAGTCCCCTCACCGGAATCGTTCTTCATAAACTTCTAAAATTGTCTAAACTCTATAATCTTCTAAAAAGTTTCAGATTTTGTTGGCATTTTCAAAAGGAAATTCTATTATAGACTCTGGAATACCTGAAAACTACAAAATGCTGAAAAAATTGGTCGAAAAATGCAAGGATGAAAAGTTCCATCGGGTCATCGGGATATTTTCTTTTGCAAGTCATATAGTAACCATAATGGTATGTTTCCAAATTGTTTTGGATAAATGCATGCCGTCTTTCTCGTTTGTATCAGGACTTGCGGTTTTGTCAACATAGGTCTTTACCGAAATGAACCATTCGTATAAGGAATCATACTAATGAAGTTTGATGGTACGTATATTATACTTGGTCTGTCTATTATTATTCTTCTTCTTCAAATGATTGCGACCAGATTAACCGCAGCTCACATGGCAACAAAGCCGCTATCCACAGCTTCATTTTCAAGCATTATTGCCAAATGTATAGAGAAACTTTCGGCCGTACATTTCAGATAAGACTCATACTTAACGTAAAATCAACAGATTTAAACCCCAAATCTGGCAACGAAGTTTCCATGGTTAAATAAAGCGGGCGCGTTGGGTGCTTGCATTCAATACCAAATTAAGAAGTACCGACTTCTCAGCGACAAAAATATTGACCACCAAAAAAAAAAAAAAAATGCCGTAGACTTCTACCTACTTGAGAAATTCTCGCGGGCGGGCAGCGAACAGGAGAACTTATACACACATTACAACAGCATTGAGGAGTGGCGGGGGGCGGGTAGGAAGAATGGGCGAGTGGGGAGGAAAGGGGGGGGGGAGATCGTTCAAGATAGATTTTTCTTTGAGAGAACTATTTTTAAAGTAAACTTTATGTAATGCTAAAACACAACACAAACGCGGCGCTCGTATAACCGGTGGGTATTTACACGAATCATTCGGTATTTGAGGAGGGCCTGAGGAAAGGGGAGGTGTTGACAGGGAGGTGGGGTATGGCTGGAAACTCCTAAAAAGTCGCTAGTGCAACACGATAAAAAAAGAGGGGGAGGAGCCAGGAGGGGATTAGAATAGTGGAAGAATGTCCGCGGCTAAGGTGTTTCATGTTAGGCTTGGCCTCTGCGTTCCATTCAAAAAACGAAATGTTTCAAAAAATCCGCTCGAATAAACTATTTCGAATGTTTATCGTAATATTTGTCATAAAATCAAATTTTGAGAAAGTCCACGGACGAAAGTTTCGATCGATCGAAGATTCAAAACTTTCCAGTGACATTTGCAGATTTGAATTAAGTGTTAAAAGCAGTGGCGTAGCCAGGGGGGGGGGGGGTCCGGGGGGCCTGGACCCCCCGATTGACACCAACATTTGTCCTAAAGAAGGGTCATTTTATGCGTTTTCAGCAAATTTTACCAAATTAGTATCTTTGTACCCCCCCCCCCCCCTTGAAAATTTTCGGACCCTGGACCCCCCCCCCCAGAAAATTCCTGGCTACGCCACTGGTTAAAAGTGTCCTCTATGGTTAAAATTGGTCTAGAAAGTTTATAAATGATCAATTGATGAGTATAAATTACTTTCTAATTTTTGGCCACTCTTCGTCGATATCAGACCATTGTGCGGTGCGGCGGTACAGACACATTGTTTGAGTACATTCCTACGTGATAATTAATTTTTCCTCTTATTGAGAGAATAATAAAACAAATGAAGGTTTGACTATATGATCGAGAAAGTCACTGCCAATTTGAATTTTTATCTGATTTGACGCATGGATAGAACAGGAGGCATCAAAGTTTCGAGTAATGACGTTTGATTGAAAACTATTTATTTGATTCAATCGATTAGCGAGTGCAACGACACTGGCTTTGACCTCAACGCACTCGCATTATACGGTTACCGTGAAGCGGACAGGTTTTGAAAATCAATTTTGATCTATTCAGCGATAAGGCGGGTGAAAAAAAAAAATCGACGATTTCGTCGACTGTATAGACTTTGCAATCTGCTGTTTGGATTAAAAGCGGATAGGATTTGCGATAGTACTTCTATACGGATTTATACCGTCAAAAAACTGATTGTGAGAATATATGATTTGTGCGTGTATCCCCCCCCCCGCATTCTCTAACTGGCGCAAAATTCCGTGAAAATATCGATGCGCACATATAAAACTTTCAAAATCCACTCCTTTCAGCTCAGCGGAAATCACTTCAAAGAACCGTCTATTTTGATAAGTATATGACCATGCGTACACAGAGAGAATTCGTATTTTAATTCAAGGTGTACTTCGTTTGTGTTAAAGAAACTACACGGTGAAATATTGAGTAAGGGAAAATTCCTTTAACCCAAGGAAAATGTCTGCTGCTGCAAGAAAAAGATTCCTTGTTATGGCAGCGACTCTCCTTCATGCAATCAGACTTTACTTCGCGCTAGGAAAATTGTCACAAGTAAACGTGTTTCCTTGTTTTTAAAGAAGTAATTCAGGTCACGTGTAAATGAGATCACGGGGTATGAAAAATAATGACAATTGCAACCGCGATAGTAGGTTTGTATATTTTCGTCCATGTGTGTAGGTACTAGCAGACGCAAAAGTTTTTACAGTCAAGAATGCACATGGATTGTAAGTACAAGGTACAATGGTACATGGATTTGCTGCTTATCTCGAATTCTTGACTGCCAAAACTTTTTCATTTGATGGTACTTTAATTCTTGCATAGATTCCATCTTGCGCGCGCGGTGCCTATCTACAGTACACTGAAAGCAGAGGCGGCTCGTGAAATGCGATGTATCGATGTATTCTCCATTTAAAACTATAGAAAAGTATCGATCGTCAGAAGGTGCAATTGAACCCCCGAGAAATCGACACTTTTCTATAGTTTTAAATGGAAAGGACATCGATAAATCGCATTTCACGAGTCGCCACTGTCTGAAAGTTAAAATTGTAAAGGAGCGAGTAATTTTTCATGAAAAAGGAAAAACAGTAACTGGCTTTGACCTTAGCAATGCTTTTCACAAACGACATTTATAGTTTTCCCATCTTCTGAGCAAATTTCTTTTTCACTTTCACTTTTATTTTCTCTTCTTTCGTCGCTGTCTGAGTCCGAGCCCTACGCGACACCGGCACGCGAGATATATCAAAAATAGATTTTGTCAGAAAAAAAAGAAGAAAAAAATTACACGTTCAATCAATTTTTGAGACATGCTTCCAGACGTGAAACCACGCAAACCTTGCCAAATTGCAAGATTTATTTATTTACTAAAACATGAAATTTTGCCCATCCTGTATCAGTGCTCATAGTATAACTCACTTCCTATACCTACCTACGTATAGAATTAGTGAGAATTATTGTTTTAAACAAAAATAATAATAATAATTGTGTGGTGACACCCAGAATCGATATTTATGCATTGGTTTAAACGGAAAGAAGCGCGGTTGCCAGTTGACACGCGCTGCTACTAGTGTGGGATCAGCATGGGCGCCCGCAGAAAAATTTCCAAGGGGGGGCAAAATTTTTGAACCCCAACGGAAGGTCTAGGGGGACCCCCCCCCCCCCCCGTGTAAAAAGGGAAAACTTTTTTTTTCACTCAAATAGTGTACAATTATTAACCCATTTTAGGTGTATCAAATAATAATAACAATTTTGACGTGTTTGATATAATGGATAAAGGGACGACAGATGATAACGATAGTAAAAAAAAAATATATAATTTATTATTCCTTGCAAAAAATTAGTTAAAATTACAATATGAACTAGTAATGAAGTTTCTCAACTATTACTCTTTTGATTAACAGTCATTTTAATTTCATTTTCATTTTTCCTTTCATTTTTCATAGTGAAATTTTGACTTTTTTGAATTCCGGGGGGGGGGGGAGTGCCCCCTCTTGCCCCCCCCTCCGGGCGCCAATGGGGGTCATCATAATGGAGCTGCTGCAAACTTTTGCTACAGGCTTATTAATAGTTGAATATGAGGTAAAACCCTATAGAACGAATTCCGCTCCCAAAACTCATAAAATGCTTTCAAACGCGAGAGCGTAATGACGGCCGTTGCCGCCAATTACATTGGGTTTCTCTATCTCAATCAGCTTCATAAAAAGAAGTATACAGCTCCCATAAGATGTGGGCGGCAGCGGTAACGTTTGAAAGCATTTAATGAGTTTGGGAGTAGATTTCGTAATTTTTTAGTGTGCTAATCGTTATTTTTACAGGGTTTAACCCCACAGTCAACTATTAATAAGCCTGTAGCAAAAGTTTGCAACAGCTCCATTGCCAAATTCGGGTAAAACTCGAAATATTTTGCACGATTCCAGTTGAAAATAAAACGGTTGATTCGGCAACACTGTAGTGACTTCAATGGAACCCAATAACTGAATCTGATTGGCTAAATATAACTGAGTCGAGACCATTCGTTGTAAGCGGGTATACCTTCTTGTGACGTCACCTCAAAAAAAAAAAAAAAAAAAAAAAAAAAAAAAAAAAAAAAAAAAATTGAGCCCGCACAGCAACGATAAGAGAAGATAAGGAAGGATCAAACAAAAATAAAGGTATAATAGAAGCCATTCAGGCAAAAACGGCTTAGAAAATATCAGATGTGCTCTTAATCGGAACTCTTAACTCTCAAATTAGGCCGATGTCTAAGGGAGGAGCACACCTGGTGTTTAAAGAGCTTTCAACCGACACAAATGGCTTCAATCGAGGCGATAGCAAAAATAAAAAAAAAAAATCCAAAAGAACACCAAGATTGCTCTTTAGTTGGAATCAGTGCCGTGATTGGATTGAAATTTCTTCGGAATAGCACACCTTACGTGTTACGAGCCCTTTTACCAGCAACGGCCTCAAATCACAGTGATTTATGACGTCACCGCTGAAAATGGGGTCCCTGCTTTACAAGCCGGAGAACATCACATAATTTTTAAAAGCTGGCAACGGAGAGAATGGAAGACGTTGCACGACAGATGTTCCATCGACACAAAGTCGTAATTTTGACGATTCTGACGCGCCCGAAGACTCGTTCCGAGTCGGACTGCGTGACACGGTTGCCAAACCTGGACAAGTCAAGCTCAATGCGATACATCGATTTTCATATTCCCAATAAACGGTTAAAAAAGTATCGATTCATCACAAGTTGAACTTTGAACCTCCAAATAATCGATACTTCGCATATAGGTTCGAATAGGAAAAACGTTCCAAACCTACAGGCAGTGGCGGCTCGTGACTGAAAAATTAGGTGTAGTTGTAGGGGGTCTGGGAGTACGCTCCCAGGAGGAGGGGGGTTTGGGGGTCCTCCCGCTGAAAGTTTTCGAAAATTTGACCTGCCTCAGATTTAATTTTAAGATAGTTTTAACTATTTCGTTTTAACGAAAGTTCTCCTGCGACAATATATTCGGTGCTCTTTACAACTCCTTTTTCTCTTTTCCCCCTTTAATTTCTCCGAAATCCCAATCATTTTTAATCAAGAGCGACCATTATATCTTTGAAAATTTGAAAAGAAAAAAAATTAAAAAAAAAAAAAACAAAAACTTGAAAAAGTAGATGTAGTGCCACTACACTAACTACACCTGACGAGCCGCCACTGCCTACAGGTAGACAAGTCTAGATCAACGTGATAAATCGATTTCCATACTCCACATTGGCGCAATCAGGATCTCTTCCATCTCTCTTATTTCCCATTTGAATGTATAAGTAGGAAAAGGACAGAAAGAGGGGGTTTTAACCCGTTGTCCGTCATTGTCTAACATACGTTTTTTAATGGAGAAAAGAGAGAGATGAAGAAACTCTCGGTGCGCTACTGATACTCCAAATAAACAGTTGGTAAAGTATCGATGCAATCACGAGTTGAAATTGAGTCTCCAAATAATCTTTACTTTGTATACATAGATTCGAATACGAGAAACTATTGACAAGTTCAGATTAATACGATAAATCAATATTCATTTTCCAAATAAACATTTTGTAAAGTATCTATATCGTTTCATCACGGGTTGAAATTAAACCTCCAAATAATCGAAACTTAGTAAAAGTTCGAACAGGAGAAAATTGCCATTCAGGACAAGTTTGCCTATTATAAGAATCCGTGTTAACGCAAGTCCATCATTATAAGGGACTATATGGAGCGAAATAGTAAAAAAAAAAAAATTCTCAGGGGTGTCTCCTTATTGACACTCTGTACATAGCCGATTGTTCATGATAGAAATAGACTCATTGTCAGTGTCAAATTTTCCGTTTTTTTTGTGTCACGTGACACCATTTAAGCCAATAGGATTAATCTATTTCCGTTTTGTCTTGTCTTGACGGCTGAAAGAACATAAATCAGCCGGCAAGAAGAACATTGGCGGCAACAAATGCGGGCGGGAAAATGAGACAAGTAGCTGACGATGGAATAAGCGCGCGGTGGGGTTTCAACAACCCTTTTTTCGCCTGTAAGGGCGTTAGCCGATACGTTCTATGTATACTCATTTTGCAACTTTCCTTTGGAATAACCGAACAAATGCTCAAGGGCGGATCCAGAATGTGGCAATTATGCATTCTTTCCATTTGAGCTTGTGAGAAACGATCGATTCTTGAGGGGGCCAGGGCCCCGCAAGAATCGATTGTTTTTCACACATTCAAATGGGAATAAGAATCCACGGTTGCCAGATTGTTGGATCCTATTTTGCAAATGCTCCGATTTTTATGAGATTCTGCAAAAAATAATTAATCATATCATCAATAAATAAAGTAACAGGTGTGGGTACCTACTCGCCGGAAATCCAGGGTCGTGGGAGTTCGGTGCCAACACTTGGCCTTGAAAAATTAAAAATTACGTTCTGCAAAAGTGTTCAACTTCCTGCATACTCTCCGAATTTTTAGAGATTGCGTCTTGCATACAGTTTCTTTATTCATAGATTTGGTTTGAGACGCTGCGTCCACTTCACGACAAAACATAAAACTGAGCCACAATCGTGCAAATAACCGCGGTTTGAGGGGGGGGGGGACAACAATTTTCTCCGACATCTGACAACCGTGTATTTTTTCAACAAAATAGCGAGCAACGTAGACCAATCGCGTTTCGCTCACGTCACGAATTCGAGAACACTGCGCTGCGCTGCGTCATAACACCCCCATCACCGCACAGTTCATCGAAAAATTGATTTTTCCGGACATGCAAGGTTTTCGGTAGTCTCTTGCAAAGACGATAAATTCTGACTAAATTTAAGCTATCGACTTGAAAAATTAACTCATTGATATAGATCATTAAATACACGACCCCCCCCCCCCCCCGACCAAAATAGAATCGTTCGGTAGATTTTGACTTTGAAAGACAAGAAAAATTATTTTGGGGGGGATCTCATCATTATTTCATAGAAAAAAACCCTTTGATAGCGCTGAAAACCTATGTGGAAGAAAAATGGCCCATCAGGGAGCTGCTTCAGCTCTTTTGGACGAGACGGGACGAAATAGCGGGAATCGACCAATGCCATTGGTTCAAACGGCGCACAGTGTTCGGAGCGACCCGGATCTCTGGCAGAAACCTCAAATTTGAAATCGGCTCTGAAGTTGGTTTAAAGGCCTTACCTACCTTCTAAAGGGTATAGAACATGCATGTTAGCCATATTTGATGAATTTGGAAGCCCCATACTTGCCCCCACAGACATGTGAAAGTACCGGTTTTGACGCGAATTTTGAGTCAACTTGGGTGGGTTTACACATAATTGTAAAAAAAACAATACTCTTTTACTCACATTCCAATTTAGACCTCTGTACATCAATTAGGACATATGAACTTACTTTTAAGCCGTTTAAACATTTATTTCATGTTTATTATGAGGGGGGGCTGGACCCCTCAAAAATCGACTTTTCATCTGCATTTGTGCCCTTTTTGGAGGACGTTTAAAAAAATGCCCGGGATTGCCCGGCAAATCTAAGGCAAAGAATATTCAGAAAAACATTTTTTCTGAACGATCCAGCAATAATATCCTGCCCGAACTTGCCCCCCTTTCGTATTTTTGTGTTTAAAAGTGCCTCTGTGGCTTGTGTGGGACTTCGTCATTTTCACGATCGTGAGATGAGCCATGTTCGCGTGTCAATATCTTTTTTTCCCAGCATTGCCCCGGCAAAATATGGTTAGGAAAGTTCAAAAAAACCTTTTTTCTGAACGATCCAACAATAATATCCTGCCCCAACTTGCCCCCCTTTCTTATTTTTGTGTTTAAAAGTGCCTCTGTGGCTTGTGTGGGACTTAGTCATTTTCACGATCGTGGGATGAGCCATGTTTGCGTGTCAATATCTTTTTTTCCCAGCATTACCCCGGGGAAATATGGTAAGGAAAGTTCAAAAAAACATTTTTTCTGAACGATTCAACAATAATATCCTGCCCCAACTTGCCCCCCTTTCTTATTTTTGTGTTTAAAAGTGCCTCTGTGGCTTGTGTGGGACTTAGTCATTTTCACGATCGTGAGATGAGCCATGTTCGCGTGTCAATATCTTTTTTTCCCAGCATTGCCCCGGCAAAATATGGTTAGGAAAGTTCAAAAAAACATTTTTTCTGAACGATCCAACAATAATATCCTGCCCCAACTTGCCCCCCTTTCTTATTTTTGTGTTTAAAAGTGCCTCTGTGGCTTGTGTGAGACTTAGTCATTTTCTCGAAAATAAAAATAAAAAAATAATAATTGACATCTAAAGTTGAATCTGATATAAAAAATGAAATCTACGACCTAAAAAACCCCTTAGTACCAAGTTTCAATGAAATGCGAGCATGCTAGAGGTTTCCGCCAAAGATCCGGGTCGCTCCGAACACTGTGCGGCGTCACGTGACAGAGTTCGAGTCATTTGAGGGACGAGGAGTCATTCGGTCTGAAATGAACGACTCGAACGACTTCAAAATTGTCACGTTACGCCATTTAAACCAATGGAAATGATCGATTCCCACTATCTCGTCTGATCGTCTCGTCTCGTCCGAAAGAACAGAATCAGCTCCCAGAAGAGCAGAATGAGCTCAGGTAAAGACTTTATGAGAGCTAACCAAAGGTTTTGTGAGCCCAAATAAATCATTTTGCAAAGTGAACCAACGATTTGGTAGCACTAAAGTTTTAAAATGGGAAATTTTTCTACCAAAGGTTTTGCAATCTAGCTATACCAAAGCGTTAATCTCTGTTTTTTTCTTTATATACGTGTAAAACCAATACCGTCTCTAAGCATACCAAGCTGCTTCTTTGAGGTTAGGGTCGTCTTGGTATACGTACGCTTATGGAGAATGAAATTTTGGTGAAATGCAAAATCGAGATTTATCCTCTCAAAACATGATTTTCAACTCTTATACTGCTTTGGGGAAGTAACTAAGCCATAAACTTTCATTACTGACGTACTTTTCCGATTTTGGTCGAACTTCAAAAAACGAACCAAAACCTCGATAACGCCATAAGCTTTCCATAAGCTTACATGTACCAAGACGAACACTAACCCCACTTTTTCAAAAGAAGCAGCATGGTATGAGTAGAGGCGGTATTGGTAAAACCCCCAACAAAGTGTCAAAAAGGATGCAAACTTAATGGTCAAACGATCAAAAGTGTTTGGGCGTGGGGCGCACTCAGCACTCTCTTTGATGGCCATTAACGATTGCTAATTCTTGATTGCATAACTGTTGTTATGTATGGCCAACCATGCAATGACTTGCATCCTTAAATCAGTGACGTAGCGTGCAATTTAACAATAAATACGTCCATTTAGACTCATGTAAAAGGTCGAATGCGAAGGTGCTCAAACACACAATAGTTCGATCTTTTTTATGGATTCAAATTGACGAACTGCAACGTTCCCAAATTGCATGCTACGCCAGTGTCTTAAATGAACTCTAATCTGCGGCGCTTTAAAATAATAAACCGATTTAATGTGACATCTCTACACAGAAAAAAAATAAAAAAACACTTTAGTAGCGCTGACAAAACCTTTGGTAGAAAAATGACCCAGCAAAAGACTTTAGTTGAGCCAACTAAAGGTTCTTTACGCTTAACTAAAGAGATTTTGCTGGGTGAATAAAAAATTTGGTTGGCCCAACTAAAGTCTTTTGCTGGGTCATTTTTCAACCAAAGGTTTTGTCAGCGCTACCAAAGTGTTTTTTCCGTTTTTTCTGTGTAAAACGGTCTTTCGTCCCTTATTTAATTCAAGGTGTAGTGAAATGTTTTTTTTACCTCGCATATTATTGTTCAGAATCTTGATTTCCTATCTTGGAATGATGTTCCAAAAAATCGATGATTCAAATTAATGTGCGCCGACGCGTTGGCGACAACGGAACGGAACGTCAAGAAGAACGTCGACTCCGGACGGACGGACAGAGCCGCTCAATCAACGCTAGAAGAAACGCGTCAAAAGCGACGGGCGTCGCACTGTAGTCTGAGATCAAAAATAAAATTGACCAAAAATCCAAAAAAAAAAAAAAAAAAAAAAAAAAAAAAAAAAAAAAAAAAAAAAAAATCATAATTGTCGACCTATCAAACTTAATTTAAAAATTTCTAGTGACATATTAATTAATTCTCTAGGTTTGAATTGCTTGTTGAATGTGTTCTCTGTGTTTGAATTTGGTCTTGAAAGTGCATAAAAATGATGAATTGATGAAAAATTTACTTTCTTATTTTTTTGCCACTTTTTGATGTTTTCAGACCAAAGTGCGTCGCTCAGAGTACGGTAGGCGTAAACACGAACAGTGACGACATGACGCTACCGAGCAACAAAATTATGAAACAACAGATGACGCCAAAGTCGCATTCGGATCACTGGAAATGGATCGTCGAAACTTCCAAAACGGCGAAACTTACATTAGCCGAAAACATACCGCGAATAGTCTCGATTCTATAAACTGTTTTAGTGATGACGTCAAGAAAAAAAAATTGGATTCAAACGAATGTTCTGTCTCACTCACTCTTACTACTTGATTTTCCGCGAAGAATCTAATCCAAACTCTCGAATGCGCATTCATGATAAAATGATAAAATTTGAGATGATAAAATATGCACAACTCTTCATAATAAAATTCGCTTCTTGAGGTGATTCTTCAGCGTTTAGTGCCGATTTCTGCCACCAGAGTGCTACCGTTCGATTAATGTCAAATTACGGGGCGAAAGTAATTTATATTTAAGAAAAGGGAGTGTCAGTTGCTAAATAATCATCTGAAGAACGTTTCTGCGAAATATCTCGTCAATAACTTCAAAAATAAGGCTGAAAGTACCAAAAAAAGGAATATCGCAAATCGATTAATTCATCGAAATTCGGTATTTCATTTTTTGGTACTTTCAGCCTTATTTTTGAAGTTATTGAAAAGATACTTTGAAGAGAGGTACTGCAAATGATAATCTAATAACTGACATTCCGTTTTCTTAAATATAAATTACTTTCGACCTGTAATCAGTCATTCTCATTTGAGCGAAACGTCCGTTACGCCTTTTATTTCCCAGTGGCTTCTTTAATAGTTGAGTTCAATACTTCATATTTTCAGGGATGAAACTTTCTATTGCTTTTAATCTAACACAAATTTTTAATAATTTTTGAAGGTTAGTTTTCACCCGGGCACTTTTTTAACTTTAAAAGGTGTATAGGTTGTCCCAAGAATGATTGGACTTGACAACTGTAGCTTTAAATGAAAACATCAGCTTCCATCCTCAGATAGAGCAACCTGATTGGTTAGGAGCCGTAAGAAGCTGATGTTTTCATGAAAACCATAGAAGTGTCAAATCCAATCTTTTCTGGGACAAGCTATAACAGACTTCACGCTTAGATGAGAATGGCTGTAATGTGACAGTAATCGAACGGTATAGCGATCCGGTGGTAGAAATCGGCACTAATCGCTGAAGAATCGTTTTAAAGGCGGTTTTCTAATCGTGAGATAACAGAGTTCAAGACCAAAACTTGATGAACAGCTGCCTCTCTGATGCGGAACAGCGCAGCGTGGGGTATCACCTCGAACCCCTATCCTTATCCCTTAGCCTTTCACGCGCTGACCCAGTGTCAGTATGCCACTTTAAAGTATGTCATTTTTCAACCCCTTGCTCTGAGTCTTGCAGCCTCGCTTCCTTTTCCGCCCCCACCCCCACACCACCCCCACCCCAACCCCACCCGGTGCCCTCGCGTTCGGTAGGAAAGTCGAAATCGGAAATGACCGACTCTGACCTTCACCTGTCTTCTATCTCCGTTCCCCCGTTTTGACGATCCAGCGTTCGTCTCGCAACTTACAGAGTTCTGCGGATCGATTTACTACACAGGATCCCCAAAGCCCCGCGCTTGGAATATTGACATCTCTGCTTTTAAAATGCGTTCGAACCCATGACCTTCACAGGGCTGGTTGCCAAGTTTATAGATTGTCCACTTAAAACCCTTATACAAAAAGACGTGTAATGTGTATGCCCTATATTCTTGAACTTTCAACCCTACACAGAAGGAACAGAAAGTAACACTTTGGTAGCGCTGACAAAACCTTCGGTAGAAAAATGACCCAGAAAAATACTTCAGTTTCGACAACCAGTGGCGTAGCCGGGGGGGGGGGGGGGGGTCCAGGGGGGTCTAGACCTTCATACCAAACTTTTCCCTAAAAAAAGGTCATTTGTTGCGTCTTCGGACAAATTTGGCCAAATTAGTATCTTTGGACCCCCCCCCCCCCCTTGACAATTTTCGGACAGCGGATCCCCCCAGAAAATTCCTGGCTACGTCACTGGCGCTAACCGCATATCTTCGGTTTACCCAGCAAAAGTTCTTTATAGTTAGTTGGTAAGCCAGTAGCGTCGCGTGACCAGCAATCTATCGATTCTCCTCCATTTAAACCCATAAAAACAATCGATATTTAGGAGGTTCACTATGCACCCCCCAAAATCGATTGTTTTTATAGATTCAAATAGAAGAAGAATCGATAGATTGCAGTGAACGAGACGCCACTGTGGTTAGTAAAGTCTTTTAATGGGTCATTTTTCAACCAAAGATGGGTGATAAAGGACTTTGATAATTTGAGTTTTTAGGAGTCAAACGAGAGAGAAGAAGAAGAAAACAAAAAGGTCGTCAGTTTCGTCCACTCTCCCCCTCCCCACAGCAAAAGTTGAAATGACGCCCCTGTTCAACCCAACCCATGGGCGCCCGCAGAAAAATTTCCAAGGGGGGGGGGGGGGCAAAATTTTTGAACTACAATGGAAGGTCTAGGGGGGACCCCCCCCCCCGTGTAAAAAGGGAAAACTTTTTTTTCACTCAAATAGTGTACAATTATTAACCCATTTTAGGAGTATCAAATCATAATCACAATTTTGACGTGTTTGATATAATGGATAAAGGGATGATAGATGATAACGATAGTAAAAATAAAATATATAATTTATTATTCCTTGCAAAAAATTAGTTGAAATTACAATATAAACTAGTAATGAAGTTTCTCAACTATTACTCCTTTGATTAACTGTCATTTTAATTTCATTTTCATTTTTCCTTTCATTTTTCATAGTGAAATTTTGACTTTTTTGAATTCCAGGGGGGGGGGCAAGTGCCCCCTCTTGCCCCCCCCCTCCGGGCGCCCATGACCCAACCCCTCATTCTAACTTTGATCCAATATGATGCAAGAATAAAGAAGAAACAGTCATGAGCTTGCTTTAAACTCGACAAGTTTTTGAGTTGAAACGGCATAGTTCGGTATAAGGGTACTTGCAATTTAATACAATAAATCGATGAGGGATTTTATAGTTACGACACTTCTGGCTTCGACACTAACGACTCAGACGCCACGCCGGCCAGTAATTAAAATTATCTGAATTGCGCGCTACATTCTCGACGACACCCAGACGTTGCCGTAGTCATTAGTTCAAACACAGAGGAGTAGTATTAACTCCGGCAAAGTTGCCTTCGTTCCTTTAAATCAATGAAAAATATCGAACAGGACGTGCAGTATACACGCTTGCATTCGACATTTCCCACCCAGAAAAACCGAAAAAAACGCTTTCGCGGCGCTCACACGACCTCCGGTTGTGGGGGGAGGGGGGGAGACCCTTCAAAAGACTCCAAGTAGAAAAAACCAAATCTTTGGTTCACGTCCATCCAACCAAAGATTTTGAACGCCTAACTAAAGCGATTATCACCAAGCAAAATCGCTTCGACCAAGCCTAGAAAACCTTTGATATTTAGTAAATCAAAGATTTGGTTTGCTCCACTAACCTCTTTAGCTGGGTCATATTTTGTCTACCAAATATTTAGTGATCACTAGCAAAGCCGGCCAATTTTTTTTTTTTTTTTTTTTTTTTTTTTTTTTAAGCGCAAATAGGTTTAAATATAGATAAAATAACCACATACCACGTACGCCAGTAACGTAACCAGACCAAGCACAGAACAAAAAAAAAAAAAAAAAAAAAAAAAATACTTTGGTGTAGCGCTGACAAAACTTTTGATAAAAAAATGACCCTGCAAGGCTTAGTTGAGTCAACCAAATATTTAGTTCACCCGGCAAAATCTCTTTAATTAGGAGTACAAAACCTTTGGTAACCTCTTCTAACGTCAATTTCTGGGTCATTTTTCTACCAAGGGTTTTGTCAGCACTAATACAGAGATTTTTCTGTTATTTCTGCGCACATAGCAACAGATCATACAATTGAGGAGTTCTCGGGAAAAACCACTTTCCACAAATAAAACAATGGGTATGCTCGTTCTCAAAAATGTATAATTCAAAGTGTTATTGTGCGCGCGTTTCTGGTGACGAGTTAAACGGGTTATTCTTTTCATCTGATGAATGGTTTAAGCTTCAATTATTGGCAGGAAAGATCAATCCGTTTATCTCATCAGAAACACACAAATAAAACTTTGAAACATCAATTTTACAGAACGAGCAAACCCTTTGTTTTATACGTGGTTTTTTCAGAGAACTCCTCAATTCCATCGGGCCTTCAAATGCATGCTGTAGTCATGCAATGAAGTATTAAATTTGAACCAATCGCATACTGGTCCTTTAAATAACATCGAAGAACTGCGAAACAATAAATTTGACAACAATGCTGAGAGGGCACCCCCTCCTCCATCCGTCCACTGGCCCGCGCTGCGCCATACGCTGGGGATCGACAAGAGCTGCCAATATGAAGGGTGATGTCATCAGCGGCGAATGCGAATGCAGAAACGGCTGGATTGTCGCAGAAAAGAACCAAGTACAAGAGGAATCAAATGGAAGTTAGTTCATTTCTGCATCAAATCGTCCAATTTCTGCCCGCACGCGTTTATTTGTAAACAAAAATAACGACAACAATGATGATGTAGATGATGCAGATGGACCAGCCGCAGCAGGCAGAGTTCGATCGCATGTAAGCAAGCGAGATGTGCACTTAGTTCCGAGCAATGCACTCTGGGAGTGTACAACACAAGACAAAACATTTTACAGATGGGCAAACTCTAAAGCTGGGGTAAGAACAAGGCAACACCAGTAAAGAAAAAACATTTATAATGTTCTATATAGAAAAAGAAAAAAAAGAAGAAGAAGAAAAAAACTTGGGTTGCGTGACAAAACACTGTTAGAAATTGGCCAAAAAATCTGGAGTAAAATTCGGGGTGAACATAAAAAATAAGAGTACATTTTACTCTTATGCGGAGTAGATGTAGGGTGTACCGGGAGAAACGAGCGAAAAATACTACCGAGGGCGTACGCCTCCTCAGTGGAGTATCATCATTTTTTAACTCCGAAGACCGGTGAAGTGCAAATGGGGCTCTTGCAAACCTTAGCTTTAGGGGATTGAAGAGTTGATTCTTGCATAAAAACCTGTAAAAATGACGATAAGTACACCAAAAACTCACGAAATTCACTCTCAGAATCGGGTTTAATGGCGGAGAGACGCAGGTATCACGGGAGATTCCTATCTAAATTGAGACGAATCTCTGTGTTTCCACAGATAAATGTGACATAATAGACAGGAATCTCCCATGATACCTGCGTTGAGCCGCCATTACAAATAACTTGCCGTTATAGCAGTAATGTGCGAGTTTATCACTAAATTTTAGACTTTATCATTGTGATTTTCGTGATTTTCGCTGATTTTTACATGAGATTCGAGTATTCATTTACTCACCGCAAAAGTTTGCAAAAAACCCATTATGACTAAGTATCTCTTTCCTCTTTTTCGCAACATTTTCTACTCTACAAATATTTTACTCCAAAAACTACAAACCGGGAGAAATCGTGGCTTTTATGTAACCCGAGTGGGAGTGAACATTTTCAACAGAGAACCTTCGGTGAAATATTGACTCAGCAAAAGACTTTAATCCAGTCAACCAAATCTTTGGTTCACCTAGCAAAATCTCTATAGTTATTATAGACGTACAAAACCTTTGCTTGGCTCAACTAAAGTTTTTTGGAGGGTAATTTTTCTACCAAAGGTTTTGTCAGCGCTACCAAAGTTTTTAACAATCCTGGAAAGTTTCAAAAATGTGCAATCAAAACTCTAAAAGAGAATGGTATACCAAAAGTTTGCATTTATAACCTCTTCTCGTGGCTGCGGTCCCCTTAAATAGAGCAGATCTGGTGTTGCCAAATTGTACGAACCGCCACCCATGAGGAGAAGATAAAAGCCGTATATAATCCGAGATCCACCACTCATCAGACTCCCGGATAGATTTCATATTCACGGCTCGACGAATCACTCCTTTGCCTGATGTTCCCGGCTTTGCTACATAACTTCGCTCATCGGCGCCAATCTTGACCTTTTAAATGTCAGAACGTGAATGTATTGTAATACCTACGTATTCAAAATATTCCTAGGGGAATCTAATTTTTTCTAAATAGAAAGGTGAGGTTGCGAGGAAATTTCTCCCCGAGCTTCAAAGTGGAAACAGAGTCAACCATTTCTATCCAGATCATTTTAATGGCTAATCACTTCATAAATTGCAAATACAATGTACGTACACTTAAAATAAAAGAGGCAGAGGTCGTTTCAGAAGTGGCCGATACTGGTGGTTCCAGAAGTGTAGGCGCACCTATAGACCGATAATGATAATCTTTGGAATTCTTGGAATGGGGATTCAGAATCCCCATTTTGGACCCTTGAACTGCCCCAGTCGACATTTTTCCAGCGGAGGCTCGTGCAATATGGCAACAATGGATTTCCTTAATTTAAAACTGTGTAAAATAATCGATTACTTGGTGAGGTGTAGCGCCTCACCTAGTATCGATATTTTTGCATAGGTTTAAATGGCAAAAGTGCACGGTTGCCAGATTGCACGAGCCGCCACTGCATTTTTCATGGGTTTAAACGAACGAAACACAACGATAACTAATTGCACAGTTCGCCACTGCAATATCCAACGGCTCATTCCTTAACTATTCTAATTAAATCAAGGACAAAAGCGCGCAATAAAAATGGACGCTTTGACTCTTTATTATTTTATTTTCATAATAATCGCTATGAATGTAGTTGTTCAAGTTCAATTACTTCGTCAATGAATGTGTCTCAAACAATCTTGAGCCAATTAAATCGGACAATCGGACAGTCTCTCTCTCCCCTCCCCTCTCTCTTTCTGGTGTTTTTCTTTTCTGCTCTTCTCTTCGCAAGTTTTTCTCCGACCCCACGCGCAGATCGGAATGCTGCGTTACAACTTGCGAGTCCTTGTATAATGACATTAGTGAGTCAGTATGCCATCCCACCATGAATAAATTCTTCCCCTTCACCTCACGACCATCATTCAGCTTATTGAACAATAACCTATCAGTGGCGTAGCATGCAATTTGGCGACAATGTATTGTGTCCATTTCAACCCATGTAAAAGGTCGAATGCAAAAGTGTTCACCGAACACCCAATAGTTAGATCTTCTTCAAGGGTTTAAATGGACAAACTGCAATGTTGCCAAAATGTACACTCTTCCATTCCTCGATCAGTTTTAATTGTTTGTATAGTTTTTAGGTATTTCAGAGTTTAACAGCATCGCCTTAAAAATATGCGTTAAAAATCTTAAAATCTTTGAAAAAGAAAATCTAAAATCTTAATCTTTTTTATGGACATCATGAAGGACCGTTTTGATGAGAGAACTTTCTCTTAAAGGTCATAGTACATATATAGTACTTGAAACAAAATTTCTAGTGTTTGTATACCATAGTTCTACACAGTAAATCATGTAGGAAATTTGGGAACTGCGTGGTCAGTGATCACATTCTGATGGTAACAATAGAATTTTCTGGAAAAAAGGTATGCAGAACTCTCCGCGAGTCACAAATCGTTATTCTACTTCTGGTATATTATTGGAATCGTTATTCTACTTCTGGTATATTATTGGAATTTAAGAATTATTTTTTTTGTCAGAGTTCAATTAAAGCGCCTAAAAGGTGAATTCTTTTATATTAGTTTTTATGTATACTTATATAAAGGTGAATCCATAGTCGCGAAGCTTGCTATCTTGCAACGTGGAATTTTGTCCGTTTGAACCGATGGAAAAGGTCGAATTCGATGGTCATCGCCGATTTCGTTAGTTCGATATTTTTTGTGTTTCCAAATGCAACGTTGCCAAATTCCACACTTTGCCGCTGGAAGTGATAACAACGCTAAGAGGAATAAGAGGAATAAGAATAAGAATAAGAGGAATTTTTAAACTGATCGATGATTCCACCCTCGCATCGGTTGACAAAAAAGGTAAGCCAGTCAACGTGGGTGCCCACGAGGCTGCTTACGTTTTTTTCAGCCAACAAGACAAAAGGAGACATGACGGAAATCGATTAATTATGTTCATTGAAAAAAAGTCAAGATACCATGTAACATAACAAAGCTCAGACTATAGTCTACCATTTATGATCGCCGAAATCTATATATTATTCGCTTTTTCGTATCACGTGACACCATTTCAACCAATAGAATTGATTGGTGTCCGTTAGACCTTAATCTTTTCGACTAAAAGTTCATAATCAGTTTACTGATCAAGTATATCTTTTTCCTCGCTATAGTTCCGTACATACCAGTGTTTTTCCTATAAATTACCAAATTTTACATTACGTCAAATGGGAAAAATCAAATAATTACTATCTGAAAAATGGCATCACTGGCTAGTACATACCACATCACTGCGATCATATTCTTCCTGTCAGCACCTTGCATAAGAATCCCTTTACTTGTTTTTTATTTTAATTTTACATACCTACTTATGAATAATAAGAAGTAGCTTCATATACAACAGTTCAGATATGAAGAGTGCCACTTCTTAGCCGCTGTTCGTATGGAAATTTATTGTCACCTAGCATATAAGTACATTTCCCGCAGGTTTTATGATTTACTGATGAGCCTCAAGTCATAAAATTGCAACCGTACTTTTATAATGTTTCTCGTTGAGAGTGAAGAAGGGAAAAAAACCCGCACAGTAAGACTACTCTTGGAGCGTCCAACTTTTTATGACTCCAAATTGAGTGAAGGAATTTATGGAATTTCCTAGGCGTTAATTCTATTTTAGGGAAGCACGGCTATTTAGTCCCCCCTCCTCCCGCAACCACATTTAAAATTTGTTTCGAACTTTATTGAATCGGAAAAAAATTCCTTGAAACCCCCTTCCCTCCTTTCTCTCTCTCTCTCTCTCTCTCTCTCTCTCTCTCTCTCTCTCTCTCTCTCTCTCTCTCTCTCTCTCTCTCTCTCTCTCTCTCTCTCTCTCTCTCTCTCTCTCTCTCTCTCTCTCGCGCATGCAAAGCGCCTCAAAATATTATTCCGTGAAACCAATGCATGGTGAGGGAAATCTGAAGTTATGAGAAAGCTGGAGTATGTTAAGCGGATTTGGTTGGTGGTATGTTGGCGAGAATGGGCGGATCCAAGAATTTGTCTTTCTCTCTCATCCCATCTGAATGCATGTGTTAGAAAAGGACAGAGATGGCGGGCTAAAGTCACGCGGTGGACCCTCCCTCTCTCTCCTTTTCTAACACATGTGTTTAAATGGCCGGAGAAAGGGGAAGACGAATTCCTGAATCCGCGTATGGTGAGGGTAACGTCATTGAAGAAACGTCAAACTATCGTCATCTCAAATAGCTTTCAATCACCGTATTACGCTCTGAGATCGGTAAAAAAAAATGGCAAAAACCAGTGAAAAAAAGTCATTACAAAAATCATCGTTAGGCTTAGTTTGAACTTTTCCAGCGACATTTCTAGTTTTAAATTACTTTGTTAAAAATGTTGTCTGTTATTAAAAGTGGTCTTAAAAATGTATAACTGATGAACTGATCAGAAATATACTTTCAGATTTTTTTCCACTTTTTGATGATCTCAGACCATTGAGCGCCGATCGCCCACTGCCACAATCTTTGACTCACAAAATAATGCGTCAGGATTATTTCAAATTTTTTGTTTGTATTTTGTCATTCTGTGCTTTGACTATACGCGGCGTTTCGACCATCAAATTCCAAAGGAACTTCAGTCAAAACAAACTGTAATTGAATGATGTCTTATAAGAGGAGTCTCGCTATAGATCGAAGTTCCAAACAGAACAGAGGTCAACTTATAGGAAGCAACCGAATAGAAATTGAAATAATGGACGGATCCAGCGATTTGGCAACCATGTATTCTTTCCATTTAAACATTTGAGAAACAATCGATTCATAAGGGGGCCATGGCCTTTGTACTAATCGATTGTTTTTCATACATCCATACTTGCCAGATTGCTGGATCCGTCTTTGATTAAAATTCATTTCGCTGTTTGTGTAAAACACCAAAGAGGGTAAATGTAAAATCACTTGAAAATAACTCCGTTGGTAACAACGAAAAGTTCCAAAATAATTAAATCCCAAAAACTCAATAAATGCTCCTTTAAACCAATTTCCAAGATGGCTGTCGAATAGCAAGACACAACCGGGATAGTCCCGTCAAATCGATCGCAACCTAAGCCAATATACCGCCTCTAATCATGCTAGGCTGATTTTTTAAGGTTAGGGTCGTCTTGGTGTACCTGCGCTTATGGAGAGTGAAATGGAAAATCTTATTTTATCCTCTCTAAAGAAGATTTTCAACTCTTTAACCTGCGTGCAAGAGTAACTGAGACCAAAACTTTCATTACTGACGTACTTTTTCAATTTTGGTTGAACTTCAAAAACCAACAAAACATACTTGATAACCGCCATAAGCACGCAATAAGCTTCATACCAAAGACGAACACTAACCTCAAAATATCAAACAGAGCAGCCGGGTATGATTAAAGGATTTTAACGCCTTAACGACATAGTGTGTCCGGCCGTAATGAATAAATAACCAGGTTTTCTCATTATCATTATAAGTAATATACATCTTTCTCTCCTCAACGCGCACATATAATTTACCCCCGTTGATTTCAAATTCAGCCTCAGTTTTCACAACTCAAACTTTTTTCACAAATTCGAATTTTTCGTTGGGAAGACGAAAATTGCAACTTACGTAAAATCTGGGCAATTAAGTGAAAGCTGTTGGCATTTTTGAAAACAGCAGGCTGATTATTATGAACGATCGTATCGTAATGCTTATGGAGTCGATGATCGAGTGCGTGTTATCTCATGGGTGGTGCCATTCCGATAGAAAAACCCTCCCATTTCTACGGAAATTCTCTGATACTTACAGAAGTCATCGGCTATAAAAAAAAAAAAAAAAAAAAAAAAAAAAAAAAAAAAAAAAGTTTCCGCAGAGATGGGAGGGTTTCTATCGGAATGGCACCACTCATAAGACAACACGCACTCGATCATCGACTTGATAAGCATTACGATACGATCATTCATAATCAGCCTGATGCAGAGTCTCAAAATACATCATTTACGATGATGAAGTGAAATTGAGGCGTTTTATGTAAAAAGGGGTTCTTTGCAGTTTTGTAACTGGAAGAAAAACGCATTCAAAGTTTTGTAACTTGATTTCTACCAATCTGGCCGTCTAGATGGCCAATGTAAATTTTTTTCCTAAAACTAGGTTTATTTGCGGACATAATGGCTTAAAGTTGATTAAAATCCATGTATTTCTATGTTTTACACAATATTTTGAAGTTGACTCCTAGGAACCCCTTTTTACGTAAAACGGGTCTCGCCGCCTTAAAGATACCAGCAAATAGCAAGAAAAAATAAGCATTAGCTGATTTTCGGCAGAGATAGTCCTTATGGCATATACTTTCACCCAAAAAAAAGGTGGTTCAAGATATCTCGCCGGCGTTGCCGGATATATGCAAAAACGTAGCCCAAACTGCCTTTATATCAAAATATATCGAAAACCATCGATTGAATCGAAAAATTGATACCCTATCAATATTTTTGAAATAATTTGCAACATGAAAGATCCTCCGCGTTTTTACGCTCCGACGACTCCTAAGCTCTCAAAACCGCGATCTAAGTTTTTGGCGATTTTTGGAGAACTTGAGACTCGCATCACAACGCCCATTTAACGAAGTCTCGATTCACAAAAGCACCTCGTAATCGCTGAGTTTTCGAGGTATTAATCTGAGATTTTGGTAAAAAACTATAATTGATATGACAAATCGATTAAAGTGTTTTACGTAAAAAGGGGTTCTTCGCGAAGAACCCCTTTTTTACATAAAACGCCTCAATTGTAGGCCGAGAATTGTGCTAAAACACGAAAAATGAGTTAAATTAGACACTGATAGATGGTTAATGTCTCAAGACACATTATGTCGTTTTGAATACTTACTTTGATTATACAGACGGTATTGCCTAAGCCCTTCAGCGGCCGTTGCCCGATGAGTTTCGGAGCTTGAAAGTCGAAAGTTGTCGCGTGAAGATCGTGCTCGGCATCAATACACGAATATGAATTTGTTTGTTTGTTTGTTTGAGTAACGAGTTACATACATAAATTCCTTAGAGAGGCCTCGCTCGTCGTCCACTACTTCAACGCAGTCCAAAGTCCGGTTAGTCGGTGGGTATCCTAGCCGAGCCCCCTCCCCCTCCTAAACCGCTCTTCATCATCAATCCTCCACCCTCTTTCAGCTCTCGGTCAAATCAGTGACAACTAATTAGCCCTATTATTACCGCGAGCCGCGCGATACAATTTTCCCCCAAGTATGACTTTTATTACCAGTAGTCTAGTGTCATGGTCCACGGAATGATGGTGAGTGCACAAAATAGAGGAGTGAGGAGTGACGACATGCCCCAACGCGCGTCGTGTCGCGGCATTCTACAGACAATCCCACGGCGCACAGTGGACTATAAAACATGACATTTCCCGGACACATAATTGTCCGAATATAAATCAAGACTAAGAAGAATAAATAAACCAAGATAATATAAAGATAGGTGAGACCATTCGCGTTAGAGCTTAGAATGAGTCAGATAACATGGTTTCTCAAAGAAAATATCAACACTAACATGTTTTTTAGGCAAGAAACGACAGATTTTGAAGTCCATTAAAAATCATGTTTCTAACCAACGAGCTATATATTTAGCTAGAGTGGCGGTTTAACCCTTTAAAGACCAGGTTAGTTCACATGAACGTCACTTTTCCGTTTGTATGGGGAAGGTAGTCAACTGTTCGTACTCGGGGGAGTTGGAATTGCATATACGACGGATTGAAGGCGCCAGACGAAATCTCATATTTTTATTCTACATCGAGAATCGTGTTTATTCGGAATCCTGATACTGGAATAATGTGAAATAGACTAAAGGAGAAACCCGAGTATATTCGGGCTTGGTCCATAAGGGGTTAGTGAGTAACCTATGGGTAACCACCATGGGGGATTTTTAGGTTAGGTTTAAGCAAGTAATTCGTCCATTTGTTTCCGTGTATTTTGGTGAGGCGGACGCACAGTGGATCGGAACATGCTTTGACCCACTGTGCGTCGCGCAGCACCAAAATACACGGAAACAAATGGGCAAATTTCTCGCTTAAACCTAACCTAAAAATCCCCCATGGTGGTTACCCAGGTTACCCATTAAACCGCCACTCTAGATAAATGTATAGCTCGTTGGTTTCGAACCAGTGCACTATGGTTTGAAATCATCAAAAATTGGCCAAAAGTCAGAAAGTAAATTTCTCATAAATTCGTCACTTATAAACTTTCAGCTTCAATTTTATGCACAGAGAACACTTTGAACACGTAATTTAAACTTAGAAATGACAAAGACAGGTTTTAAGAGTAAGCGTAAAAACTAGAAAAAGATTATTTTTAAATGCCTTTTTTTCACCGAGTTTTGGCCACTTTTTTCTGATCTCAGACCATAGTGCAGTGTGCGTCGCTTCATGCCATGCCATGGTCTACCGAACCCAAACTTGCTGTGCTTATACGCTCAACCGTCAACCGAGCGTGTCAACAAAAACAAATGGAACTCCATGAATGGAAATAATATGATCGTCTAATTGTCCAATACCGAGAACATTTAACGTTACGCACGCATGAACGTTATTTGTATAGGTGTTTGTCATCCTATGTGACCAATACCTTTGTCTGGAGATGTGGGAGATTATAATCGGTAAATATCTCTGCTAATTTTTTAGACCAACAACATCTACGGGGAGAATACTATGAATTGGGCTATTGCAAATTTTCACTAGAGGCGATTTAAGACTTGAACTTTGACATTCGATTTTCGAATGCAAAAACCATAACAACCTCCGATTATTATCGCCGCAGATTCTCAGTTTTCTACGCCCTTTCGATCGATGTATCCTTCGATACGGGTCATCCATCCGAATTTTTGAGATATCCCCCTAACCCCCCCCCCCCCCCGAGAGAAAAACGTTAAAAAATGTTGGGGGGCTCTGAAAAGTAACTTAAAATTGGACTTTTGTGTCAAAGCCAATTTTTTCCCCTAAAAAGTGCTTGCTCTCTGAGTTTCTTATAAATCGGACAAGAGCTTACTTTCAGTTTTCTTTTCTGAAAAGTGCTTGATTTTAAAGTATTTTGGACTCCTAATTTTTTAAAAAAAATACCGACTTTTCAAAGAGGAATAATGATTATTTGAAAACGGGCGGTACGAATCGAACTTTGGACTCCGATTATATCGACAACGAAAAACGTTATTGACCTCTGGTTTGCGTCAGAAGTCTTCGAATTTTATATCGTTTTAGACGATGTATCATAAGATTGAGGTTACTATTTGGAAGTTTTGAGATAGCCTTCTTATGGGACCCCAAAAAAAAAAAAAAAAAGTCATCATCTAGAATAATCTTTGCAATAACCTTTCATCTTTCACTTGTACAGTGTTTTTAGCCATTTAGCTTGCAATTGTTTTTTTTTTTTATATATATTTAGAGTAATGAAGATCGGTCCAAACTGCAACTTTTTATTTCAACTTGTTCAAAGGTTAGAGTGGGGGCCTGGGGGGGCCGGACTTTTGTTACACCCTGTATGAGGGCTCTGTTGCTATCTGTTTACTCTTTGCAATCCACGAATTTGTAAGAACACTCACTGGATCTGTCATTACGATTTCTAGTATGACAGAAAACAATTTCATCTCTTAATAAGGAGGTTTCAAATTCAATATCCCTCTCTCTTAGCGATACTAAACTCAACATCGTACCCGATAATTTCGCCGCTCAATTGCCTCGCTTAAGGAATTGACGAGTCATATTATGATGGGGTATAATCAGCAAAACTCTTCCTTTTGCGGATATTACAAGTACCGGGGGTTCAGTTGTTTGACCTAGGCACTGGGAACTGGGCTTGGCAGAAAACCTCAAATGGAGAATGATTGTAGATGAGGCGGGGATTAGTGACTGGTGTAAATGATGCTTATGAATGATGAAAACGTTTAAGTTATACGCTACATCGATTTACCATGGTCATAATGATACATTCCAAATCCATATGTTTAAAACGTTCAACTACGAATTCGACGGTGGCGCACCGAGCACTGAGCAGGCGCAATGCACTGTCTCATTCTTATCTCAATTTGAACACATGTGTTGGAAAAGGATAGCAAAGGGGGTCATCACGTGACTTTAATCCCTGTGTCCGTCCTTTTCTAACTCACACACGTTGAAATGGAAGGAGAGGGAAACAGACAGATTCCTCGAACTGCCCATGGATCAAATCCCTCAAAAGCAATAGGACTAAGAGATCAAAGACTTCTAATACGATCCGCACTGGACGAAACTTGTATGTCGTATGTTACTCCTGGCTACGCTGCAGTGTATTATAAAGTATGCGAGCTAAAAGTTTTGGGAATAAATTAAAGTAAAATAGAAAATACTTTTTTTTGTAATTAATTAAAAATAGTAAAGAAAATATTTTTCCATAAAACTTGGTACCGTTGCAAAAGCTCATGATATTCAGATTGACGTTCGGGCCGGATCCGTATACGAGATTTTCCAACGAGAAACATTTTACTGGGGCTTCAAAATGGGTCTCAAATGGAACGTCATATTTTGAAACGAGGCTTTCCAAAACTGCGTGTTTCTTATGAGAAAAAAATAAAATAAAATAAATTAAAAAAAAAAAAAATAGTGAAAAACTGTCACACAGCGCAATAGAGCTGCATTCATCGGGAGCGTTCTATATAATTCTCCGGAGTATTGCACCGCCGGTGCAGAGGAGATTATAGTATCCTGTATTAATGTAGAATGACTATATTTATGTGCGTACATGTATGTAGGAAATGATCGCTATTCTTAATCTTTTCTGCACCGGTGCGGAATACTCCAGGGAATTCTAGAACGCTCTCACATGGACTTCGATAGTTTTTTATGCCGAACCAGAGCTGCCGATTTGCGTAGATTTAATGGCATTTTTAAATTCACCGATGATTTCACCGGTTGAGAAAAGATTACATATTTCAATTCAGCGTATGACTATAATGCTAGAAAATACTTAGATCTGTAATCTTTTCTCAATCGGTGAAAACGCCGTATTAATTAAAATATCCGCAAGTTTTCAAACTTATCGACGACTCTACCGGTTGAGAAAAGATGAAAGACGACAGTATTTTCGTCCAGTGTAGTCATACACTGAGCTAAACTCTGCAATCTTTTCTCAACCGGTGGAATCTCCGGTGAATTTCAAAATTCCATTAAACCTACGCAAATCGGCAGCTCTGTGCCGAACGTTTGGATTTCGGATTCGTCGCTAAGTATGGGATCTAATTGAGGCGGCCCCTGCATTAACAGCCCATGCGCGTATGTGCTGTTTTTGCGCCCAACAGCGCAATTGAAAATTATACTCAAGAAGTATCACCCCTGTGAATTTGGCGACGTGGCGATGATTCTACGCGGAGATATCGGGTCGATGGATGCAAAAACAGCACATACGCTTATATCGAGCAATCTGGCAACTGTGTATTTCTCCATTTGAATGCATGAGAAAGAATCTATTGGTAAAAAGCCATGGTCTCCTCAAGCGTCGATTGTTGCTCATGCGTTCAAATGGGAAGAATTCATGGTTGCCAAATTGCTGGCTATGCCCTTGCATTTTGAGAGGTCATTTTCCTTTACATTTATTTGCGAACCAAAAATAGCTGATCTATTATTTATAGTTTTTACTTTTTTGTTTCGGTTTGCGTTGTTCCTTTACTTTAAATTTTTATGTTTCCATAAACTATCGCAAAAAAATTATTATTCTTTCATTTAACTGTCAAATCCTATTAAATTTGCATTCATTTAATTGTTGGGTGCAAAAACCGCACATAACTCACTTTTTTAAATTGGCCGCAAATGAATTCAAACCATTTTTTTTTTTAAATTTGTCCTTGGATTCTCTTCAAAGAGGGCTCAAAGCATAAAACCACGAAAAATTGTACTCATTTCCGAATCATATCAACGCGTTATTACCAAATGAAAACTTTAAATGCGTTTTCTGGAAATCAGGTTTTTACGTATGTGCTGTTTTTGCAGCCACCGCCTCAATTGTAAGATCTCCGGTCTTGACCAAACTGATTCAAATCAAACTGGCAAAGAATCTGCAAAAGAATTCCATGCCCGCCTGACTGAAGTCACCGCGATTTTCGAGAACCATTACGACCATTACGACGGCGGCACGGTGCATAGAATAAACAGAGATTCATGGAAAGAAAGATGACCTCCCTGACCAGATGTTCCTCCAGGATCCCCCTCCACACGTACGCTAGACCGCCCTTGCTATTCATTCTTGTTGATTCCCCCCGAACCCCCTCCTTTCCGTCCCGTTTTGTGGCTGGAGTCAGTCGGGGCATCTGGCGGCGGGAATTGTTACACTTACTGCGCACATAAAATACCCCGAGCGGGAAACTAGGGGTGGGGGGGGGGGAAGAGGAGGAGAAAGGAGGGGCCAGAGTACAGACACTAGTGAGCACGGAGCGATATTTAATTTCCATTTATATCTTTTTGATGGAATCGTCACGAAACACGAAAACCATCGCGTTGACTGATTACGTTAAATACGTTTGTGTCATGGAATGAAGCTCATTCAAATAACGCGGTAGGATAATAGAGCAGTTTATGGATTACGTCACGCGGGTTGGTTTCGGTTTGTATATACAAATATGGATGACAAGCGGTTTGCCCCAGGGTCCATTTAGATACGGGTGACTCCACAGTAGGTAACAGGACTTTTTTCGGTGACGCTGAGTATTGGAATGGAAATGAAGTCATTGAAATAGTTGAAGCTATACCAAAACAAATAAATATTTCGGTCAAAGCCATAGTTTTCGGCAAATCTTTACAAGAACAGCCGATAAATTGAATGACTCATTAAGTAATAGTATGCAGTTTTAAAAGTTAAAAAGCAGTGACGGCTCGTGTAGTTTGGCAACAATGGTTAGTCTCCCATTTCTATGCATGTAAAACCATCGATTCTTGAGGAGACTGACAGTCGATTGTTTAACCTAAGTTCAAGTGGAAAAATTGCATTGTTGCCAAATCACACGGTGGTAAAAAAGGATCATGCTGCCATACGGCGGAAATTACATGAGGCAGCATGAACCAATGAAAGTGGAAAAATTGCACTATTGCCAAATCACAAGGTGGTAAAAAAGGATCATGCTGCCATACGGCGGAAATTACTTGAGGCAGCATAAAACAATTAACCAACGAGGAAAACTTGAGAGATAACGACTATGCTGAAAGTGAGCACATAAAACAGCAGGTGCGTTCCACCATTAAAATCAGCATGTATAATGGATTGGAGATTTTTAATAAAGAACATACCTGATAGCCAACATTGGAGTCGGCGGGATCAAATCAAGGGCGGATCCAGCAATCTGACAACTGTGTATTATTCCCATTTGAATGCATGAAAAACAATCGATTAGCAACAGGGCCATGGCCCCCTCAAGAATCGATTGTTTCTCATATGCTCAAATGGGATGAATTCATGGTTGCCAAATTGCTAGATCCGCCCATGGATCAAATAAGATCACATATGAGACATCAGATGTGTCCTCTATATCCTGATATCCAATCCATTTATATGCTGATTTTATGGAAGAATCTCTTTTATCAGCTTGAAGAAAGTGGCATGAAAATGAGACAAGACAAATCATAATCGCAGTGCCTGTGTCACTTCGCCAGTAAGTATCACTAGACTTTAAAAAGCTTTTTTCGCAGGTTATCGATGGATTTCGGAAGTTTTAACAGTCACGCTGTCACCATAGTTTTTTTTTATTTTATTTTTTTAGTACCTAGTTTTTAATAAATAAATAAAAATAAATAAAAAAACCGACATTCCATTAATCTGCTTCTAAAGTATCCAGCAGCCCCATTCCGCTACGAATAGATCGGTTTCGTTTGATATGGTGGGAATTGGTGGGTGACAGGTGAGAAACCTCGTTAAGAATCGAATCAGAAGATATTTTCGCTTTACAGATATGACCAAATAATAAGACTGTTTCAACAGAGCTACGGTGGAATGGAGCAACTTCACTTTTATATCCTTTCCGATGTATCATACTCGCGATGCCCACATGATCAAAAACACCCACACGACCCCACAAGCACAAGCTCGCGCTTACACACCTCTCCTTTCTCCGCTGCATATTATACGGCGAGCCATACATCCAGGTGTACAGGGTGTCCCAAAATAAACAAGCAATCACAGCCCTTGCAACTCAATTTTTCATATCACGGGGTTAGAAATAATTAATTAGAGCTCAATGGCCGCCATGGCGGCTCGTGCAATATGGCAACAGCTGATAATCTCCATTCAAACGCATGTGAAACAATCGATCTTCAGGAGGTGCAATTGCATCCCCAAGGATATCGATACTTTTGCATAGGTTTAAATGGCAAATAAGCATGATTGCCAAATTACAAGAGCCACCGCTGCTGTAGCGCTGGTGAGCATTCTCGCACGGAAAAAAAAGGTTGGGTACTGCAGACTGTCCCAAGAATTGAAAGAAAAAACGAGATAAATGATGAGATAATTGTTTTCTTCTTTTTTTTAATCATTTATCTCGTTTTTTCTATTAATACAATACCTCTTGTACTTTGCAATGCGTCAATCAGTGGCGTAACGTGCAATTTGCCAACGTTGTATTGTGTCCAATTAAACCTGTGTAAAAGTTTGAATGCGAACGTGTTCACCGAACACTCCTACCATTCGATCTTTTTCATGGGTTTAAATGGGCACAATACAACGTTGGCAACGTTGCCAAATAGCACGCAACGCCACTGATTTCAATTTATCCCAAGAATGATTGGACTTGACAACTGGCGGGTTTGATTGAAAACAGCAGAGTTCTCACTTCTCTCAAGTCCTTTCCAATCAGATTGCCCGGTTTGAAGCTGATGTTTTCGAGAAAGGCGTAAAACAGTCGAATCCAACTTTATACTAACCTAAAGTTTATACGGTTTCTTGCACCGCATAGTGAACTGAGTACACTTTTGGACCACCCTGTACATTCATGTATCAATTCGGTTTTATGATTTCAAAGCTAGTATTGGAAGTGGAACACCTTCAGCCCACACACTTCCACCGGTGAAGAAATTTCTAACCGACAACAAGAGGAGAGTAATCAACGATGACTTCCGGTCCGATGACCGGACCGGTGCAGAGACGGAAACGCGAGGAAACTGCCGCGATTTCAGGATTTGCGGCTTCAAGTGATTTCACTGCGTTTGGCTCCTAATTGAGATATTGATTATATTCGTGACGAAATCGGGAAAGCTCTAGAGTAGGTATTTCGAGCGGATCTAGTTGTCTTTTTCTCTTCGTCCATTTGAGCGCGTGTGTTAGTAAAGGGCAGATTAAGGGCAGTCACATGACTTTCGCCTCTTCCTAGCTGTATCCTTTTTTTCGCGCACACGTTCAAATGAACGAAGAGAGAGAAAGAGGGACAAACTCTTGAATCTGCCAGTGGTATGCCGCGGCAGAGGAACGAAGACTTCGTGGTTGGGGGGGGGGGGGGGGGGGGGGGCATTTCGTCTGAGAAATCTATTTTTCCTGAGATTGTGGGATTGTACCCAACTTTTCAATTGCAAGTGACAATAGGTTCATCTTACATTCATAGATCTGTAAAGGTTATAAGTTTTAAGAATATTCTGGAGTTTGAGAAATAATTTGTGAACAGCAGTGACCAAAGTTATTTTAAAACTTTGAGAGTCCATCACGACTTCAACGTCTAATTTTTTGGGGACTTTCGCTTGAACTTCTTTTTTTGGGCGCCAGAGTGATTTTTGCTCAATACATGGAGGAATGTGTAGAACAGGAGAGTTAAATGAGGAGGATGGCAATTGATTCTGATGAATATTTCTTAAGCGTCGACTTTGGCTGTTGCGTCACTTTGAAACTTTTGCAGGTAAGTGGTACTAATGGAAATTTCATCCCTGCATTTGGAACATGACACCCATAACTCAATGGATTTCAAACTCGAATGGATAAGGACAGTCTGGTGAACTGACATTACAATATAAGGACAAAAGGTTCCAAGCAAAAGCTGCTTTGACGTGATTTATCTATAAAAAGCTTACTGAGGGGAAAGTTCGAGAAACTTTTCTACTGTAAGGTTGTTATAGGGGTCTAAATTTTTACTGATTTGGTTCATTAATTGAAATTGCGACGCAAATAGCATGTAAGAAAGTTGGTTATAGAAATATACCAAGCCTTGTGGCAACAGAGGTGCAACATGGGGCTAAAATATAAATAGTTTTGGAAATTAAATTGGAATTAAATTAAATTTAAATGGAATTTAATTGGAAACTGTAACTGCAACCGTGCAACGTCAAACTTACACACTTATTTCGCAACTATCAGCTAAGTAACAATAGGTATTACTTCTATAACATGGATGTAAGAGTTATGAGGTATATGCAATATGCAATAAAATAACGCTTACTTACTGTACAGAATAATTTAAGAGTTTCTGGCTCACACACTACGATTTGTGGCTTGGAGAGGGAAAGTTCAAAGAAAATTGAAACATTCTTTCAGCTCGACACATTTAAAAGATTACGTACAAACTCATTACAGGAGGAGTTTACCTGTACTGCCATTTTGCGTACAATTAATGGCACTCTATAATCCATTGGTGATTCTACCACTTGAAGCAAAGATTACATATACATCAAATGAAAAGTATAATAAAAGCCCATGGAAATACTCTAATCAGTGATGTTTGCTTCAATGCAGTTAAATCACCGATGGATTGAAGAGTGCTAAATTAAATGAAAGCAATTGCCAGTGCTACATTTACCATTGAAATAAGTAAGTGAAAAATATATTAAATACTTTTAAAAATTAGGATTGGAAGAATGCCGATTTACCCACTTGAAAACAATCCATGTTTAGTCTGATCAACTAGCCCACAAAGTAATTTAAGCAGTCAATCATCAAAATATATGAAGTTTGTGTCCGACAAACTTTAGTGCCGAAAAAAGAAATTTTGGCCTCACAAGAATCACCTACACGCAATAACACAGTAGTAATTGTTCCGTAGTAATGGATGAGAGTTCTTGACCAATCAAAAATATCTACGCAAGAGCTAGAAAATGAGCTATAAATTTAGTTAGCACTAGTTGGGCTGGCCAATTTACATCCGTCTATAGGGCACCAAAATCACTATCCAATAAAGTTAAGCAGCTGTACGAGGTGATTTTCTTGCATCTAAACAGACACATGAAATGCATAGGCTTATAGAAAAACACTCGAAATACAAGTTCGTTTATATTTAGAAGTCAACTGATCATGGAGTTGTCATCTCAGACAAATTCTGTCACAATAATTTTAATTTTCTGGCTAATTTCATTCGCATTCAGAAATAAATAATAATTGCACGTGAGCAAAGTCTAATTTTTTGGTTAGTGAATAAGATAGGTTACATGTTATAGTCTGTCCAACATTTCTAATGATAACAAAACAGATTATTCCAATGTTTTTTTTTTTTTCCCCCCTATCCATCAGAACTTCCAAGGAAATGTGAAGGCAAGAGGTTATGTTGGCAAACTATGTTTGACTAAAAGCAGTGGAACAGCTCTTCGACACGTTTCGTGCATTCCAAAGGAGCACTCAAACCACACATAATTACTTACAAAAATAAAATAGAACACTGTTCCATGGTATTTTGGTTATAGAAAAGAGACCCAGGCTTGGGCTAATTTCAGGTGGATGTAAAAAACCGAGCTGTCATTAATGACTCAAGCTTTGTTTCTGAAGTGAAAGCTTTTTTAAAAATGACAGTCGTAAGAAAGTAAATTCTATTCTATGCTATTCTAGTACACGTTCCTAACCTCACTCGTTGCCGTTCAAGTTGGCTCAGTTATTCTATGCCCTTGGATTGATTTGCCATTAAAAAAACATAGATCTTGACAAGAAGCTATGGATTAGAGCTCCTTTCAGAAGTGTTGGCTGCTGACAGGTCTTTGTTTACATGGGCAGATGGATGAATTTCTGCCCACTGCGCCGACCAAAGTTCGGGAGTGAGGTCATCGCCAACACCCTACCTGCGCAATAGATGCAGGACCGGCCTACTGCGTATGTAAACAAAGAACAGCCAGCAGCCAACACTTCTGAAACGACCTCTAAAACCTTCATAAGTAAGTGCTCAACAGGCAAGCTTAATTGGTCTACTCCGCTTCCATTAGGCATACTGACAAAAGAGTGGAACAAAAGCCGATTGAGAGGTCAGATGTCATTCTACCAAATTAAGCAGAAGAATTTAAGTTCAGCAGACATGCTTCTGTGTAACTTAGCCAAGAGATACACAACAAACTTTTAACCATTGAAAGAGAACTCAGGTCATGTCAAGAGGACTGGACAATGAGATACTACGGGCACTATCGAATACATAATACACAGGAGAGACATGATAATGATAAACTCTTACAGGACTACCGAATAAATGTGGTGATGTGTTTACTTTCCCACAAGAGACCTTCGACCAACATGAACGACCGAGGCTTTCATTTCCCGCGAAATTTACGACTCAGGCCCTCCTAATTATTATACATCTCACAAAATCTGGCCTTAATTTCTGTGGTGATAAGAGAGGCCCTTTGCCGGTTTCTGGATTAAAGCGTATCCTGGGATAAATCGCAAGCCTTATCCACCAACGCTGATGAACCGTCGTCCACTAGAGGTCGTTTCACAAAAGATGACAGATAACAGCTCGCCCTGTTTCCTGTAGTGCCGAAGGTTCATTCGTGTCTCTACGCATCAAAGTCAGTATGCAGGAACAACAACTCGCCCGCTGCGTAGAAATCAAGCAGACCTATCGTTGGCCGACTGTCGTGAAACGACCTCTAGGATTTGATACACATGCAAGATGGTTCATCAAAGATAAACTACGCTTTGGAGAAACAACGTGGAAAAGAATACATTGATCAGACTTACTTAGTTCCTCCGCTAGACGTAACATAACTCCTCCGATGTGAACATCTCCCCTTACTCGCAAACATCTCTCCGTCTGAAGGTCTGTAATGAAAACTTTCAGATTCCAAGATCCGTCACCAAGTAACATTCCATTAGCCATGACTAAAAAAAAATAAACTAAACTAAAAACTAAGTGGATAGCTGCACTTCTGGGAATAGGTTATCTCAAGGCTGTGTACTTGAGATTAGCACACTTGGCAAGCACATAACACGAAATATTACATAGTGACCGACACATTCGCCGATTTTCGGTGACCGAGAGGTAAACACAAATCAAAAACACACAAGAAGAGCCATTTAATCTCGAAAATAACCGGGTTTTAAGCAAATTTAGGGCAGAACAGTTACGGTGGTAACACACACAGCAACACTTTTGACACTTCCTTGACGCACTTCCCGCACCGAACTGAAACTTTGTTTCGCGACGCGGATGGCTCTGATAAACGATTTCCCACGGGGAATAAACTTTTGAAAATTTAAATTTGTTAAAATTTAAGGCAACAGGTTGACAACGCCCAAAGTAAAACCACGAAGGAACCTGAGTCAGTACATTGTTGGCACTGCCGTAAATGGTAAGATCTAAAGAGGCCAAACAAACTTGACTGCCGCGCTCTCATTGGCTCGTAAGCACATCTGGTACCGACGAGCAGCGAAGAAACGGAGATCCCGATCTCATGCCGGACGCAGCTCTGTCTAGAGGCGGCCTTCAAAAGCATTGCTGCAACCATAGCTACACCTACTACGTTCCTATTCACACACATTCACACAAGTGAATCTTGGCCGAGATGATTCACTTTTAGGATCCGATTCATCTGATTTAGCTCATTCAAAAAACTCGTTAATTTTGCTTACAGATTGTTTTTTTCCGTTCTAATAGAGATAGCAAGTTGCGATTCGACCATTTCTCATCATTTTATATCAATTTTCAATATCTATTTAGGGTTACATCCTCCCCCCCCACTCTGAGGGGCCTTCAAGGTAGCTAGTAGGTAGCTAACTCGAAAATTTCGAATTGCAACCCCTATCTTTTGTTACATCGTTTGATAGAAGATTACATTCTAAAACATTTGGCGCAAACGAAAAATTGATCTCGTTTTTCGTTTTCGATTTACCAAAAGTCAAATTTTGAAAATAGGTTTTGATTTTTTGGCAAAAAATCAAAACTCCCATTTAAAAAGTCTGAAATTGAAAATCTCGAAGTCCAAAATAGGTACTTTAATAAAAAGCAATTACTTTTCGGGGGGGGGGGGGGGGGTGCGACACAAATTTAGTCAAAATTAATCTGAATTAGGTTTTAGAGCTTCCAATATTATTTAGGTAGGTAATGTTTTCGGCCTTCAGGGCGGGACATATCTCAAGAATTTCATGCAACCGCCCCTACACAGTGACTCCTTGATCGAAAGGGCGAGAAAATTTGCGTATTTCGGCCCAATTCAGCGGTAGATGTCGTTTTCAGAACTTATGACATTCTGCGAAAATCGATATCGACCGCTGGATTGCGCCGAAAACCCCAGTTTTTCACGTCCTTTTAATCAATAAATTACTTTGTAGGGGCGGTTTGACGAAATTTTTGATATAGCTCTCGCCACTCGCCTCTCTCAAGGGGCGAAAACGTTAAGCAAATTCTAAGACCTAATTTGGACTCAATCTGTGTCAAATTTTCCACTCTATCTGAAAATTAATTGCTTTTTATTTTTTAGAGTACCTACATATTTTAGACTCCTGATTTTTTAAGCTTAACTTAACTTTTGGTCTTCTACACCGTAAACGATTTGATCTCTTAGTCTCGGGTTTGCGGAACATATTAGCACAATTCAGCTCTATAAATGTTTGCCATAGTTAAAGAATTTGAACTGCATAAAGTGTTCAGCCAATTTACGCTATCTGGATTGGACTTAGACTCTTCCTAATGCCAATACCTCATTAACTCTAACCCATAGGGCCGTAACCATACCCATGGACTATATCGCGGCACGGTCCCGGTGCGTGATGGTCTAACAATAAGATCAAAGACAAGTCCGACAAGTGGCCAAAAATCAGTGAAAAAAACAGTGGCGAGGCGTGAAATTTGGCAACGTTTCTTTTTTCCCATTTGAATCACATTAGAAAGGTCGAAACATCCGGTCATCGCCGATGACCAAAGCATTCGATTCTTTCAGTGAGTTTAAATGAAGAAAGTGCATCGTTGTCAAATTTCACGCCTGTTTCTGGAAAAAAAAGTCATAAAAAATTATCGTTTTCGACCTTTTAAGCTAACTATAAAAATCTCCAGTGACACTTCCACGGTTTTTAATCTACTTCTTTAAAATGTTTTCAGTTGTTAAAATTGGTCTTGAAAGTTTGTAAGTGATAAATTGATGAAAAATTCACTTTTTGCCACTTTTTGTCGATCTCATGTCGATCTCATTATCAGACCGTAGCTGCGTAGTGGAGTGAGCCCGATTTGGCAACCATGCAAGTTTTCCATTTAAACGTAGGTGGAAGAATCGATTGTTTTACATTGGTTAAATAGGAGGAGGACACGGTTGCCTAATTTCACGAGCCGCCACTGATGGGAGGGAGGGGGAGGGGTCCATTTAATTTTCTTTTAACGATCGTTTCAAGTGTAACCTTGCATAAATATGATTGGTTCGACTTATTCAAATGCTTTAAAAAAGTCATTGTCAACTTTCAAAAAAGTTAGGATACTGGCTTATCAGCCAAGCATAGGCCATTTTTCATTTATGACAGTTTTATTTCAATATCATGGCATTTTTATGACAGTCAAATTGCAAGATTAAAAAAGAAATATTAATAAAGTACAAATAAAAAAAAAGAGGCATTCAACCTTTGCTAACAACACTGATTCACGTTTATTATTGAATAAATGTATTCATAGCTCGTTGGTTGAAACTTAAAATCCCTATAATATTTTACGTATAAATTCGATCAATTATACGTATAACCGGCAACTCTGCTTCGATCGTTGTGTGTATTTGATACCTACTACGCTACCACATGCCCACGACACATGGCAAGGAGGCAGGCGGCCGGGCCGTTGCGACGCGACGGCCGCGGCGACGCGGTGTTTCATAGTAAGGAGAGACATTCGGACATTCCTCTATCAGTCCTATCAAACTTATGAATGGAGAAAAAGGAGTAAATGTGACCTTGGCGCCAGTGGGATGGTATGGTAAGTACTTACGATCGATGGAATAGACCTCCATTCTTGAATAAAGAGAAAGAGAGAGAGAGATGAGGACCTTGTGAATAATTTGTTTATTTATTTATTTTTTAATTTATTAATTTATTTGTTCTCTGTTTTCTTCCTCCTCCCTTGTTCTATCGCTCAATTTATTTATATATTTATTTATTTATTTATTTATTTATTTGTTTATTTGTTTGTTTGTTTGTTTATTTGTTTAGTATTTATTTATTTCTTTATCTATCTATTTATTTTATTTATTTATTCACTTCATAGAATTTTTTATTTCTTGGGGGGGGGGAGAGGGGTGTCTGTTGCAAACTTTCGCAACAACGTTACGGAAGGTCGATACCAAGGTGAAATCACGTGAAAATCACATTGGAAGCATCGATTCGGCGCCAAATCCACTCACAAACTCAAAATGCGTTTAACAAGCTTACAAGATGGCGGTCGAATGAGCGGGTCTCAATCAGTGGCGTAGAGTGCATTTTGGCAACGTTTTAATTCGTCCATTTAAACACGTAAAAAAGATCGAGGTGTTGGGTGTTCGGTGAACACCTTCACTTTCGACCTTTTACATGGGTTTGAATGGACAGCTTACAACGTTGCCAAATTGCACGCTACGCCACTGGTCTCAATGGAGGAGTCCATGGGCGAAGCTAGAAAGTTTTTCAAGCGGGGGGGGGGGGGATTTGGAAAATTCACTAGGGGGCTTAAAGGAGACACCCAGCGGCGTAAACTTGAGATTTTTAAGGGAAAGGGGCAAAACAACTTCTGAGTGGGGGTTTGGGGAGACACCAGGGGCGTTCCGTGGTTTCCAGAGAGGGGGGGCAAGAATGCAATCTTGCCACCCTCCGCGAACAAAATTATAAATTTGATGTCTTTTTTTTTTTTTTTTTTTTTTTTTGCTTGTTACACACTGGTTTTTCCGCCCTCTGAAATTCATTTTGAAATTTGATAACCTTTTTTTTTTTTTTTTTTTTTTTGGGTTGTTCACCCTGATTTTGCCGCCCAAGTAGGCCTCTTTAACGACATAACTGTCCGCGAAAGCACCAAACATCAGTGTTTTTTTAAACTAAATTTCAATGTATTTCAATGAATTTTTGTGTTGAATACATTAATAGTGTGAAAATCTATAGTATTTGGGACGCTGGTTTCAAAAATGATAACATTTTCTACTTAACTCGTCCCGATTTTACGCATATTCTACTTTTAAAAAATGTTCGTGATAAAGTTTAAATTGTGGAAAATTTAGAATATTTCGATCAAAACCAAGGCCAAATTCGAACTCGGCAGGTCAATTAACGTCGGATTAGCCATAGTCCCCGCGATAAAAGGTCCAATTATAAGAAAAGAGCCCATGTTTGGGTCTAGGGACCCTTCTTTCGTCTTCATTGGGGGCGGACACCCATGTCGTTAAAGCGTAAAAATCGTGCCGCCCGGGTCAAGGGTACCCCCCCCCCCCTCGGCACGCCCCTGGGAGACACCCCCAGTGAGAAAGGGTCTGGGGGGGGGGGTCCTCTCCCACAAAAAAATGTGAAAAATCTGGAAGGTGCAACACTTGCTTACATTTTGAGGATAAATTCGGTTCAAAGTGACGTCAGATGGACAAATAACCATACAAGAGCCTCGCTCCGCAGATAAAAATTAAAGAACTGTACATGACTGTAATTTCACATTTAAAATTGGAGATCTAGCATCCCTGGATCGACGCTTCTCGCGATGAAAATGCGCGCACGGGCTTTGAATGACTCCGCGCGACCAGCGTTCGAATACAGGGTTGCAAAATGTACCTCTGATTTCAATAATTGACATAGTGTTAAAGGGGGGAAAAGTCGGATTTTAAGTCATAGTTTGACAAGGCCGGTTGGATCAGTCGGTGAACGAATCGTTCATTTGAACGACTCCGTAAAACGAACGAGAGATTGATAGTGTAAATCCTCATCACTTGAATTGATTCTATCGGTTCTATGGAAGCCGCTTCTTCCTCTCTGTTTTTCGTTTCTAGATTCTTATTTGCCTATTAATTCATTCAATAGCTGTAGAGTTGTTAAGCAAATAATATCTGTTACGTTGTTCTGCCCCCTCCTTAAAAATCTCAAGTTTACGCCGCTGGGTGTCTCCCCCAAGCCCCCTATCGTGAATTTTCCAAATCCTCCCCCCCCCCCCCCGACCGAAAAACTTTTTAGATTAACGTGTGTACTTACTTATTGTTATTATTTTTTATTGTTATTTACCACGAAACAGGCTCAAAATCTGGGTCAAAACCATTTAGTTATCTGTGGCTTTTTAGAGTATTTTGGACCCATATAGTTTCATTCATTCCGACTTTCCAAAGTGGAATAATGATTTTTTGAATATAGGTCCAAATCGAACTTTGTTATTCGATATATCTAAAACGAAAAACGATGTCAACTTCCGGTTTGCGCCAAAAGTCTTAGCATTTTACGCCTTTTCAAACGATCACAAGATAGGGGTTGCTTTTTGAAATTTTTGAGATAGCCCCACTGGGGGCCCCCCTAAGAGGGCCTCGGGGGGGGGGGGGGGGGGGGGGGTAGATCCAAAAAAGGAACATTCAAAATGACGATGGTCCAAACCGCAACTCTTTGTCTCAATTAGCAAAAAAAAATAAAAAACCAGGGGGGGAGATAAAAAAACACCCTGTATCTTCCCCCTGGTTTTTTTTTCTTGCTAATTGAAATAAAAGTTGCGGTTTGGACCATTCTTTATCATTTTGAAGGATTTTTTTTTTTTTTTGGATTCAACACCCCCCCCTCCCCCCTCCCCCCGCCCCCAGTCCTCTTAGAGGGGCAATCTCAAAAATTTCAAACTGGAAGTTGTTATCGTTTTTCTTTTACGATATATCGAATTTCAAAGTTCGATTTGGACCCATATTCAAAAAATCATTACTCCTCTTCGGAAATTCGGAAATCGGAATTAATGAAACTATGGGTCCAAAATACTCTGAGAAGCCACAGATAACAACATGGTTTTGACCCAGATTTTGAACCAGTTTCGCGATAAATAACAATGAAAAAAATACTAACAATAAGTAGGTACACACCACGATAATTTTCGTAAGGCCGAAAAAAATCTAGACTCAACCTTTCGTCCAATCGGAGACCGTCTCTCGGTTTCATTGAAAATAACCAAATGAATCAATTTGAAGGGGGGGGGGGATGTCACATACAAGGTTACATGTCATTTTATTTATGCAAATTCTGCTAAATCAAGTGAAAAAACTTTGAACCGTGAGATTTTCCACAGGTTTCAAGGAAAACGGATCGAAGCAAAAACTCCAACTTAAATTCCACAAGGCGGAAAAAGTTTGAACAGAGGCTCATAAGCTAATCAAATGCGGTCTTTTAATGAATGAAAGATTTCACCTTTTGTGATCTCAGGACTCTTTTAGTATCGTACAATTCCAGGACTTCCCATTCTTCTTTTTCCTCAAAGAAAAAAAAGAAAAAATGCGCAAGAAATCGCTTTCAACAGCATTTAAAAGGGATCGAAATATCATTTTTTTTCCAGGGGGGGGGGGTCCTTCGAACCCCCTCTTTTGGGGAGGGGTGAGGTCAACCTACAGGGGGGGGGGCATTTTAGTTTGTCACAGGGGCCGCAATTTCTGTGGGCGGCCGTGAGGTGCGCCAACACCTCTGAAACAAGCTCTATCTGGTGTTTGTTTTAAGATGTACGCAGAACCTATTCTCCGGTTTCAAACACCCCTTCTCTCCCCAATTTGTGCCTGTAGGTAAGTAATTATATTGTCTATAGCCAGAGCCTGGATCGACTAATCTTTGCCAAAGTGATAAGTGGTAGATCCAAAAAAGGAACATTCAAAATGACGATGGTCCAAACCGCAACTCTTTGTCTCAATTAGCAAAAAAAAATAAAAAACCAGGGGGGGGAGATAAAAAAACACCCTGTATCTTCCCCCTGGTTTTTTTCTTGCTAATTGAAATAAAAGTTGCGGTTTGGACCATTCTTTATCATTTTGAAGGATTTTTTTTTTTTTTTGGATTCAACACCCCCCCCCCTCCCCCCGCCCCCAGTCCTCTTAGAGGGGCAATCTCAAAAATTTCAAACCGGAAGTTGATATCGTTTTTCTTTTACGATATATCGAATTTCAAAGTTCGATTTGGACCCATATTCAAAAAATCATTACTCCTCTTCGGAAATTCGGAAATCGGAATTAATGAAACTATGGGTCCAAAATACTCTGAGAAGCCACAGATAACAACATGGTTTTGACCCAGATTTTGAACCAGTTTCGCGATAAATAACAATGAAAAAAATACTAACAATAAGTAGGTACACACCACGATAATTTTCGTAAGGCCGAAAAAAATCTAGACTCAACCTTTCGGCCAATCGGAGACCGTCTCTCGGTTTCATTGAAAATAACCAAATGAATCAATTTGAAGGGGGGGGGATGTCACATACAAGGTTACATGTCATTTTATTTATGCAAATTCTGCTAAATCAAGTGAAAAAACTTTGAACCGTGAGATTTTCCACAGGTTTCAAGGAAAACGGATCGAAGCAAAAACTCCAACTTAAATTCCACAAGGCGGAAAAAGTTTGAACAGAGGCTCATAAGCTAATCAAATGCGGTCTTTTAATGAATGAAAGATTTCACCTTTTGTGATCTCAGGACTCTTTTAGTATCGTACAATTCCAGGACTTCCCATTCTTCTTTTTCCTCAAAGAAAAAAAAGAAAAAATGCGCAAGAAATCGCTTTCAACAGCATTTAAAAGGGATCGAAATATCATTTTTTTTCCAGGGGGGGGGGGGGTCCTTCGAACCCCCTCTTTTGGGGAGGGGGTGAGGTCAACCTACAGGGGGGGGGGGGGGGCATTTTAGTTTGTCACAGGGGCCGCAATTTCTGTGGGCGGCCGTGAGGTGCGCCAACACCTCTGAAACAAGCTCTATCTGGTGTTTGTTTTAAGATGTACGCAGAACCTATTCTCCGGTTTCAAACACCCCTTCTCTCCCCAATTTGTGCCTGTAGGTAAGTAATTATATTGTCTATAGCCAGAGCCAGGATCGACTAATCTTTGCCAAAGTGATTTCTTCGGAACAAACAAAAAATCTCTGATGAAATCGTTACTAATACTTTCATAAGTAGAGTGAAGAAGGGTTTCAACGACAGAAGAAGAAGAAAATAATAATAATAATAATAATAATAATAATAATAATAATGCAAAATAGTGTGAAATGCAGAAATGCAGAAAAAAGTGTGAAATGCAGAAATTAGTGAAGGAAGCCGTGCGGAGCGAGATGAATAAAGCCAATATACCAGCACCAAAAAACCAGGTAAACGAAGTAAAAAATGCAGTTAGAGGTGTACTTATACAGGACATGCCCATATTAACAGCACAGGCAATCGCCACAGCAGGCCAACCAGGGACATACGCGGAACGATTGAAGATACCGAGCATAAATGCCCCTAGAATCAGCGCAATACCGAAGCCCACGGGAACTGTACTCACAATCAAACAAGGGGAAAGGGGAAAAACAGACAAAGACCCCGATGTGCTGACAAAGGAGTTCAAAAAAATCATAGACAAAAAAGAATGAAAATCTACAACTAAGAGGAGTACGTAAAGGCAAAGATTGCGTCGTTGTAGTAGCGGACACCAAAGAGATGGCTGAAAAAATAGTGAAGAACGATCAATTCAAAGAAGCAGGACTAGTAGTGGAAACGGCGAAAAACAGGCAGCCCGCATTATTACTAAGGGAGGTCGATGCAGACCTGTCTGGGGAAGAACTCCAGAAAACCCTTTATGAGAAAAACCCGAGACTGCAAGAAAATGGCCAACTAACGCTGCGAGATTTCAGTCTGACTTTCAACCGGTAGCAAAACTTCAACCTAGAAATAAAAAGATCAAAGACAAGGTCAATTGGATTGTCAAGTGCTCTCCACAAATTAGGAACATTGTAATGAAGCAAGGTGAGAGATTTTTTATCAAGTAGGGAACGGTGTACTGCTCGGACTATATCACTCCGACGAGATGTTATAAATGCCAACAATATGGCCACACAACCAAATATTGCAGAGAAGAAAAAGATACGTGCGGATATTGTGCAGAAAAGGGCATAACTTTAAGAACTGCGAAGTGAAAAAAAACCCAGAAGCTCAACCCAAATGTGCGGCTTGTATCAGAATGAAATTAAAAGATGTAAACCCATACCGGAGATTCGTACGACTGTATAGCATTCATAAGGGCTAGGGAGGAGATAGCCAGAAGAACAGATTATGGCCTCTGAAGCAGGAAGTCAGCGAGTGTCACTCAGCCGAGAAGGACTGAGTGACGCGAGCGGGGCGGAGACACAACCCAAGATCAGAGCCAAGTGGACAAAATCTGATAATTTAGAAATCTTAAGGTGTTTTTTTTGGCTCAGAAAAGAAAAACGTGACAGAAAAAGACGTTTACGATCTATGGAGAACGAGAAACCCAGAATACGACCCAATATGGATTCAAAAAAATTGGCATCCCAAAGGAGATATATTATAAAGAGAAAAAAAATAACAGATGAGGAAATGGAGACAGTAAAAAATGAAACAGAAGAAGATTTAGGGGAGGATTCGGAGCAAATAGTAGAAGAGGACACCCCGAGAGACCCCCCCACCAACCCGCATCCCAGACCCATCCAGACCCTCCTGTACGTGATGTCCCCGCCAGACAAGAAAGAGACGGTAGTTCCAGCCAAGAGGACGACGTGTCTCAGACAGTGGAAACCAATCGAGCCGTACTGAACACCGTCCAAGACGAAATTAACTTAGAGAATGGATACGAGCAGAATTTCAGAAGGTAAATGAAGAAGCGCTGGAAGAAAGGAGAAGACTGAAGAAGTTAATAACCCCAAAAAAAAGCCCAAAACACAATAATGCAATGCAACAAAGTGAAAAAAAAAATAATTGAAGAAACAACAGAAATGATGAAGATGAAAGAGTTTAAACCCCCTTATATACGCCACTGCACGAATTGTGATACGCATAGAAGAGCCAGAAAATCATGAAGGAAGAAAAGATAGAAAAAAAAAAAGCAAGAAGTTCCCGGATGGCAAAAACGTATTGAAGCGAAAATACTACATTGGAGAAGACAGCTATCAGTTCTGACCAGTAAAAACAACAACGGGATCAGTCAGAGAAAGGTACATAGCATAATGAGCGAGCATCAAAAGGAAGCAGAATCAGATAAAGAGTCAGTCATTGAGTACTTGAAGCAAAGGATCGCGGCGAGTGCCCAAAGAATCCAACGGTACAAGAAAAGAGGTTACAGTACAAGCAAAATTGGATATTTAAAAAAAACCAAAAAACGCTTTACCGCCAAATCAGAGGAAACCCAAAATTTAAGTAAAAGACACACCAGAGATTGAAGAGGTCGAGAGGTATTGGAAAAGTATCTATGAAAATAAAGTGCGACATAACGACAAAGCAGAGTGGATAAAAAAAATCAAAATAGATGGAAAATGGAATGGACAGAAATTACCCAAGATGGAGTAGTGGCTGCTATAATGAAAACGGCCAATTGGAAAGCGCCAGGAATAGACAAAATACAAAACTATTGGCTTAAACAATTCACAGCTACGCACGAAACGTTAACAAAGCAGTTCAGGGGAAATTTATCACGAGCAGGGAGTTTCCAGAATGGTTTGCAAGAGGTGTTACAACGCTGATCCCAAAAAATCAAAACACACGAGATCCTAAAAATTACAGACCCATTACTTGCTTGAACACAACCCTTTAAAGTATACACCGCAGTAATTGCTGAACTGATAATCAAATACATAACAGAAGCGGAGTGTATGCCACTTGAACAAAAGGGTAACAGACGGAAGGCGAGGGGATGTTTAGATCAGCTTTTAATATCGAAAGCAATAATTTAAGACTGCAAGAAACGTAAGAAGAATTTAGGAGTAGCATGGGTAGATTACAAGAAAGCGTTTGATAGTGTCCCACATTCATGGATATTGGAATCACTCAAATTGATTGGAGTACACGAGAAAATCATTGACGCATGCAAAAATATGATGCCCATGTGGGCAACAGTGCTCCGCCTCAACTCAGTACATAAAAAACACAGACAGAGGTAATTAAAAAAAGAAGAGGAATATACCAAGGAGACTCGCTATCACCGCTACCTTTTGTATAAGTCTAATCCCACTTTCACACTTATTAAGGAGCCCGCAAAGAGGATACGAGGTGTCCGAAACCAAAACTGAAGTGAGCCATCTACTGTTTGTTGATGATCTGAAGCTCTTTGCGAGAGATGAACGGAACCTAAAAAAGATGCTAAAGACAGTGCATGAATTTAGCGAAGATATACGGATGGAATTTGGTCTAGACAAGTGCGCAAAATCAATATTCAAGAACGGCCATCTAGCACAATCCGACAACATTAGGATTCAGCAAGATATAGAGATTAGACAACTAGAAGAAGGAGAAGAATATAAGTACCTGGGAGTTGAAGAAAACGGGAGAATAGCACACGAGAAAATAAAAGAAAAGCTGAGAAAAGAATACAAAAGTCGGGTAAGGGCAATTCTAAAAAATCAACTAACTGCCAGAAACAAAAAGCAGGCGATAGGAACCTATGCTATACCGATACTAGAATATAGTTTTGGGGTGGTAGATTGGACACTCAAGGAGATCAGAAGTATAGACGTGAAGACGAGGAAGTTTTTGACGATACACAAAGTACACCCCCGAAGTCAGACGTGGACAGATTGTACGTAGCTCGGGAAGAGGGAGGAAGAGGATTGAGGCAAATAGAAGCGGCTTACAAGTCGAGCATCATCAACTTGAGACACTACTTAGCGAAGAAAATGGAATCGGACCCATACTTAAAGATGGTTTTTGAAACAGATCGCAGAAAGTGTGAGACTAAATCAATACGAGAACAAGCAGCCAAACTAGAGAATGTGGAAGGAATCCGAGCGCGGGACGGGCAGACTGAAGAACAAAGAAAACAAGGAGTAAAAAAGAAATTAAGTGACAACATACGAGAAAAATGGACGAGAAAACCTATGCATGGTCAATACCCAAAGAGACTCAAAGAAGAAAGAATTTGCAAGAGAAAGTCGGTTCTTTGGTTAACCCAAGGGCATTTGAAGAGCGAGACTGAGAGTCTAGTGGTAGCAGCACAAGATCAGGCGTTGGCCACCAGATATAGAAGGGTAAGAATACATAAGGAAGGCGGGTCATCCAAATGCCGTCTCTGTAAAACCTACGAAGAAACAGTGGACCACATCATGTCAGGATGCCCAATACTGGCAAAGGAGGAGTACACATACCGTCACAACAGAGTATGCGCACAGGTGCACTTCGATATATGCAAAGCCCTAAACGTACCCATAGAAGCCAGCAAATGGTATGAACACAGTCCAAAACCAGTAACAGCCTCAGAGGATGGGAAAACAACAATACTTTGGGACTATTCGATAAGAACGGACCGTACAGTACCGGCCAACAGACCGGATATAGTGGTCAAACAAACTGGAGGCCCATGTATTTTAATAGACGTGTCAATACCAATGGATGGCAACGTAACGGAGAAAGAAGCAGAGAAGCTATTGAAATACAAGAGTCTCCAAATTGAGCTGCAACGAATGTGGAAGACGAAAGCCGTTGTAGTCCCTATCGTTATCGGAGCGACCGGGATAGTATCGAAGGAGTTAACAAAGTGGCTGGACTGCATACCAGGAAAAACATCGCTAGTGAGTGTACAGAAAACCGCGGTGCTAGGCACTGCGACTATACTGAGAAAAGTCTTAGATTAAGGAATAGCGAATAAGAATACAGGCGAAATTGTAAGCTGTTCGGAAAAAAAAAAAAAAAAAAAAAAAAAAAAAAAAAAAAAAAAAAAAAAAAAAAAAAGAGAGAGAGAGAGAGAGAGAGAGAGAGAGAGAGAGAGAGAAGGGAGAATAAAAAGAAAGAAGGAGAAAAAAAAATAGAATTAAATGGAAAAAAAGAAGAAAAAAAAGGAAAAAAAAAAAAAAAAGGAAAAAAAAGGAAAAAGGAAAAAAGGAAAAGAAAAAAGGAAAAGAAAAAAGGAAAAGAAAAAAAAAAAAAAAAAAAAAAAAGGAAAAGAAAAAAGGAAAAGAAAAAAAAAAAACCGAACAGCAGGACTAGTAGTAAGACTCGACTCCAATGTAAAGGGTCCCTCAATCAAGGCAGTGCAACAAATGGTTGCAGAATCTGCCTTCTGAGGGAATAACCTCTCCCCCTTCTTTTGTTTGAAGAAGGCAGTCAATTAAGTGTTAAAAATCAATTAATATTAACATATAACGCGGCAAATGTAATCAAATGCCGCCCTAGGCCCATGGCTTAGGACCATTGTTTGGTCCCGCCGTGGGACCACCATCATTACCCGCAAAAGCGGTGAAATAAAAATACACATAATAATAATAATAATAATAATAATAATAATAATAATAATAATAAAATATCTTGCTGTACTTATTTTGTTTAATTTTATCGCACTCGAAAAGAATAAAGCAACGCTCGAGAAAGTCCCAAGATAGAACAACCCGACCCAGTGGCGCACCGAGAACTTTAGTTTGGTGGGGGTTTCACCGCAAATTTTTCATTTTCTGAGGCCATGGGGGGGGGGGGGGGGGGGGGGGGTTTGAAAGAAATTTTGGCCGAAGATGACCTTTTTCAGGGCAAAATTTAGATGCTTGGGGGGGGGGGGGGGTTGACCCTAAAACCACCCCCTTCGGTGCGCCACTGACCCGACCCATTTTCTACATCGAAATCAAAAAGCATTATTACGCACTAAGTACCACCGGACGGACCTCAGGGCACTAATTACTCGATTAATATCGATCAGGGACCAAATAATGTTGCGTCCTCACGGTCCCGCACGCAGATGATCGGTGAGCACTTACGGGGGGTATAAACTACACGCAAACATACTTACGTGCGCACCATCCAACGTCTTTCGGAGGACTGTCAAGCCGTAACATTATTTGGTCCCAGACCAATTATACCCGATCAAAAGCCGAAGTCCGTTCAGGAGCGCGGAGAGTAAAATCAGAAGTGTAGGCTCACCGCACCTAGACCATCATCTTTGGCAACTTTTCAATTTTCATTCCTTTAAAACTAAGCAAAACTTGTCTTCGACTTTGAACTTTTCATTTTAAAGTGTTCTTCGATGAAAAGCCAACGCTCAAATTCATTTTCATTTCGAAACAAGAGAAATAATGTTGAAAAATTCCAAAGATTATCGGTCTGGGTGTGCCTACACTTCTGAAACCACCAGTATCGGCCGCATACGTATGAGAGGAAGAAGTTCCTTCAATTTACTGTGTATGCAAATACAGTACCGTCAAGTAGGAATAAACTACTTAGGAACTTCGGTATGTATACATACCTACTGCGCTCTAATCACGCGCGTCTTGTAGCCTGTAGTCTAGCGTGTGTTCTGCAGTGTACCTTGATGGAAACTCGTTTTAGACTATTTTAGTTTCAGTACAGGGATATGTCGTATCGATTGCCGTTAGAGGTGTTGGCGCTTGGAGGGCCTCTGATTTCAAACAAACTTTGGTTCAATTTACGTTTCTCACAAGCGCACTTTTGAACGGAAATGCTGGCTATTAAACCGATAAATAAATGCGACCCTATAGCGATTGTGAATTCTGCGACATGCTTAATAATAATTATACCTGGTTCCACGACCAAACCCGTCGAAATCAACTAGACATGACCAAAGACAATACATATTAGAAAGTAGAGACCATACGGACTAATCTATCTTGCCCATGTTAAAATCGGTTGGCAACTTTTTTTCAGGGTCTCGACAAAAAAACGTTCGAATGGACCATGCGTTGACGAGAGAGCAATCTGTTGATTAAGTTAGTAGCTTGAGATAATGAGAGCGAAGTACCACAGTTTCATCAGTCAACGTATGGTTCAGTTGGACGTTCCTCCTCATTCTGCCGATGATATTATGTTGAGTTTCCGAGAAAAAAAAAACAAAAAACAAAAAAAAAACAAAAAAAAAAAGGAAGCCACTGCGCGGTCGGATATAGTACTTGGTCTGTATAGTAAACGTACTAAATAACTTTCAAAAGAAAGTATCCTTATGTGAAAAATGAAAAAGTTCGGGAAAAGGTTCGGAACAGACGCAGAGTTGAAGAATACAGTAGTGGGGTTTTTGGAGGACTTTTCCAATTTTAGTCAAAAAAGGATTTTGTCAAAACTTGAGACTAATAAATCAATTTTCACAGTATTCGGCGAGATTGATACTTTCCCTCAGAGATGCGAACTGTTCCGGAGTTTAGAACTGGTACCGGTTTCGGTTCCAAATCATCTGATAAATTTAGAACCGGTTCCGGTTCCAGTTCTAACGAGGGTCTGAAACCGGTTCCGGTTCCAGAACTGGGTTCTGATTCCCGGTTCTTTTTTTCTTTATTTTTCCCCGCAGTGCACTGCTTTCAAGCAGGAAAAAACTTTAGGGATTTTGCAGTGAATAAGATTCATTGTTCATTCCGCATGAAAATAACAAGAGAAAAGTTTTGCGATTCTTGCGATTTGAAGATAAAGTTCAGGCGAAAACACTTACTTCAAAATGCATCCCAAGCATGTTTCCAAAATTATTTTTGAAAAAGTAAGGTTTATGAAAAACTAGCCGTTCCAAGCACCCTACGGGCGCCCTCCACGGCCAGCATTCTAGGGTTACGGGCTAGTTGGTACCTAGTTGGTAAAAAATGATAAAATGAAACAGAGTATTGGTGCTGAGAATTAAAGAGATGAAAATGTAAGAATGTGAGCGCAAAGCGCTTGTACTTTCTTGTATTAAATAAATAAATAAAAAAAAAAGATATTGCCGGGTAATGTGTAAAAAGAACTAATAAGACGCGGAGGATACCAAAATAAAAGCGTTGAAAATCGAAGAGGAATTATAAAAGAGAAGCGAGTGCTTAAAGGTTACATATAACGGTGACAATCCACGGAAAAAATAAATGCACAATGCGCTAAGAATGTTTTCTTTAAAAAAAAAAAAAAAAAAAAAAAAAAAAAAAAAAAAATTAAATCAAGAGCATACTGCAAAATATTGGGAAAAGTTATTCAACGATCCCGAGTGATATAAGTCGAAATGATAGAAATTTAAAGAATAAAATGAAAAGAGAGGAAAGAAGAAGAAAGGCAAACGAATGGTTAATACGAAGAATGGGAGTGCGTTAGTCGAGAGAGATGAGCGCGAGCGTCCGTAAGGAATGAGAGAGAAGGTTGCGGGTACGGGCGAGCGACAGAAAAATTTTGGAGAAAGAACGAAGTAATCAGTGCGCAAGAGATGAGCGACGAACGAACCTCCCCCCTTCACCGCTCTCGCTGCACTGACTCGTCCAAGGTCCATATACTCCAGGTCAGTCGGTCCGGTGTACGAAATTCGTCCGTTCTGCGCAGCCCTCCGTTCGTGACGTATCCTTCGAGCAACTTTCGAGCGGGAACTTCAAAACACCGTGTTTTCTTATGGGGGAAACACCTTTTTTCATTTGAACTTTTTGAGCTTATTTCTTCGCCTAATTTTGATTTTATTATTCGAAAATGAAGAGGAAAGCTTGTAGTTTTGAGAAACATTGACCTGAGTCCTTGTTTATTTTTTTTCATATTTTTTAGCGATTTTTGAAAATGCGGTCGTCTTACCGCCGAATTCAGTCATTTTGCAAGGAGAATGAGGTTATCCTTCCTTAAACCAGGTAAACAATGGGAACGAATCGAGTGGATTCTCTGTGGAAATGCTAGGATATCTCCTTTATTGAATCCTAAGGCTTTAATTGTTAATTGAGAATTTTTTTCCGCGATATTTACCGATTTTACTTGTATAGAATACTGTGAGTGTTTCATCCTTTTTCATGTTTTGTTTGTGTTCACCCGTGAAAGTCCACTGTTCAATATACCTCGTAGTAGTCGCATCATCGTTCATTTGGTGTGATTTAAATTTTAGAACTTTAATTAATTTGATTTTCAGTGAATACAATGTACCTATCAGTCTGTAATTTGATATCGGTATGATGTTAGTAATCGAAAAATTCCAGTTGTCCCAGTGCTGTGTTCAATACAAACTTTTGAATTATTTGTCCTTTTGTTGATCCGTGATGTCAAGATTCTATGTGTTTTTCTGCCATACAAATGTCTTTTTCTCATCGAGTCTCAGTTTTTCATCTGGGATCACCCGCACTTGATGATACGTCTGGCTATTTTAAGGTGTTTCTGAAATTCAAACTGTTGAAATAGTCCGCTGTATTTTTGTTATCGATGACAGTTTGACTTTAGAAAGCTCTCTGATGGCCATTCATTACTTCCGTGTTCTTACTGTGTTGGATTTGTCCTGCGTAAGTACCCACCGTCAATCATTTCTCATCATCATTCATAATGACGAAGGAAGTTAAGTCCCAATCGCATTGCTCTATTAACCCGCTCCATAGATCTAGCTTTTCTGATTAGGAAAGTAGGAATTATGTGTATAGTTCATTGCGGTCTGCTACTTCAAGATAACTCCACCAAATTATTTTGTTTTTGGCGCTATTGGTTCAACACTGGTCGCCAATAAGACGGGTGTGTAAGGACAAATGCCAATTTTAATTTTATGTGAAACAACTGCGAGGATAACAATGGCTCTAAATTCGTAAAAATCGAAGTCGGTTTGGAATACTGTGGCTGTCCTAAAGGTTCCTCACTGTAGCCCCTGGAGCAGGTTAATAGAGCAATGCGATTGCGACTTAACTTCCTGACCGCAATGAATTATACACATAATTCCTACTTTCCTAATCAGAAAAGCTAGATCTATGGAGCGGGTCAATAGAGCGATGCGATTGGGACTTGACTTCCTTCGTCATTATGAATGATGATGAGAAATGATTGACGGTGGGTACTTACGCAGGACAAATCCAACACAGTAAGAACACGGAAGTAATGAATGGCCATCAGAGAGCTTTCTAAAGTCAAACTGTCATCGATAACAAAAATACAGCGGACTGTTTCAACAGTTTGAATTTCAGAAACACCTTAAAATAGCCAGACGTATCATCAAGTGCGGGTGATCCCAGATGAAAAACTGAGACTCGATGAGAAAAAGACATTTTTATGGCAGAAAAACACATAGAATCTTGACATCACGGATCAACAAAAGGACAAATAATTCAAAAGTTTGTATTGAACACAGCACTGGGACAACTGGAATTTTTCGATTACTAACATCATACCGATATCCAATTACAGACTGATAGGTAGGTACATTGTATTCACTGAAAATCAAATTAATTAAAGTTCTAAAATTTAAATCACACCAAATGAACGATGATGCGACTACTACGAGGTATATTGAACAGTGGACTTTCACGGGTGAACACAAACAAAACATGAAAAAGGATGAAACACTCACAGTATTCTATACAAGTAAAATCGGTAAATATCGCGGAAAAAAATTCTCAATTAACAATTAAAGCCTTAAGATTCAATAAAGGAGATATCCTAGCATTTCCACAGAGAATCCACTCGATTCGTTTCCATTGTTTACCTGGTTTAAGGAAGGATAACCTCATTCTCCTTGCAAAATGACTGAATTCGGCGGTGAGACGACCGCATTTTCAAAAATCGCTAAAAAATATGAAAAAAAATAAACAAGGACTCAGGTCAATGTTTCTCAAAACTACAAGCTTTCCTTTTCATTTTCGATTAATAAAATCAAAATTAGGCGAAGAAATAAGCTCAAAAAGTTCAAATGAAAAAAGGTGTTTCCCCCATAAGAAAACACGGTGTTTTAAAGTTCCCGCTCGAAAGTTGCTCGAAGGATACGTCACGAACGGAGGGCTAGCGGCAACCGATGGGAGCGGATCCGAGGGGTGAGACGAGGTAGATGCGCACCGACTGACCTGGAGTATATGGACCTTGGACTCGTCAACTGATAAGGTGAGACTCTGCCGAGCGTAGAGTGGAGGGGAGGGGCAGATCAGAGAATCCAGCTCAGGCGATGGCGCGGAGCATCGCGTCACCTCGCTGTCCGTGCGTCGTGCGAAAATGAGTTTTCACTCTTATTTTAAAATTCAATTTGCGGCGCTCACAGACAACTTTTTAGAAATCTAATCCGACAGATTTTTTCTAAATATCCTAAGGAATCATCATGTCAAATTTGAGGGCTTCGGCCAATTTTCGGGAAATAGAAAAAACATTTTGGAGGGACGTCAGCTTTATATATATAATGAATATCATGCAAAACGGCAATTTTGGATCAAAGTTAACATAAGAGCACAAAGTGAATCGAGTTTCAGGAACCTATATGGAACCGGTTCCATTCGTGGTTCTCAGACTTTTAATTCGGGTTCCGCTTCTGGTTCCGGTTCTGAAGTAACCGAAGATGCAGGTTCCGGTTCGCATCCCTGCTTTCCCTACATATTATGCCATTTATTGCTGTAGATTGTAAGAGAATTCTTCGCAACGCAACTATCTCGACGCTTAATTTTGGTAAAGCTCGAGATATTGTGCGAGAAGAATATCTCTTGCAAGTTGCACTTCTCTGCATTACGAACTTCAACTTTTCAATTCAAATGCTTACGGATTTCGAAGAGCCCGCTTGGCCCGCATTTCACCACGTAGTTCGTGGGGCGTGGGACAGATAGCGTTTATTAGTTGATCACTAAACCGAAAGATAATGCTAGTGTCGCCGAGTGGCTCCTATTTGTGCAATTTGTGCAGGCTTCCTACTGTATATTTCTTACAAAGATTACTTATATACTCCAGATATGGCACTAGCTATCTAGCCAATGTTAAATTTTGTTGAGCGCCTTCATTTATAAAATCGAGCTAAAACACATACACTGGCCCACGGTTTGTTTACGTTTTGGCAAGCCAGAGACGTGTGGGCGGGGTGGGTTGATTTCTTATGACAAATGACAGTATGGCAGTGAGCCTAAAAGGTCCATGCATGAGTGAGAAGTGAATCGTTTGGTCGAAAAATTGTCCACAGTATATATACTCAACACAAATCAGCGATTTGGCGGGCTGTTTGAATTGATATAAAAGAAATAACATTTGTTGGCATTTTAGGGGAGTTGTAACGGCCTTCGGGCGAATACGCGCGCTCCGCGCTGCGTTAACCTCCCGCTCGCTTTGCTCGTTCCTGGTCTTTTTTATAATCTAACTTGGGGTTGTCTGCACTCGGAAAAGGGGTTTTTTTTGGGGGGACAGTGGCAGTTTTCTCCGTTTTTCTTTGGTGGACCACAATCGGAGTTCGTCGATATCACGAAAATAGAACCTCAAAATTGAACGGCCCTTCATCGAACTACACCATTAAAGCATTTTTGTGAATATTAAAAAAGAAAAAAAACGAAGTTATGCGGAATCGGGATTCGAACCAGTAATCTTCCGGGTGTTGAGCCAGTACTGAACCACTGGGCAACATTTGACCGGTGAAGACGGTGGTTTAAACTTATGTATACAGGGTAAATCAGACCACCCGTCCACTATCTTTTTAGCGAAAACGGCGCAAGATAATGAAATTCTGACGAAAATTGTCCAATATATTTCGACCCCAAAGAATTCAGGGAAATTATTGCCGACCCCGAAAAACGGCCCCTAAGGGCCTAATTTGGCCCCAAAAAAGGGTAAAATTGCTCTTTCTCGATATTTTCTTGTGGAGTGGGTGTTTTTTTATTTCAGAAATGAATTGTACACCTAAAATTAAGCATTTTTTGTTCAAGGCATTATTTTCAAAAAATGGCCCTTTCTCAAGTTAGGGGCCGTTTTAAAAAAAGGAAGGGGCCATTTTGAATCGCTCGCTGTGACCTTAAAAATTGACGGATTTAAAAAAACTAAAAATACTCTTAATCAGTCGATCGAGGGCTTTCTTTTGATGTATCACAATCTAATTTTCTTCGAAAAGATATTGGGGGCCCCGTCCCTCTAAATTTTGGGGCTTTGGGGGCCTCTACGAAAAAATGTTCAAATGGCAAGGTAGAAGTTGTGATACATCATTGTAAAAGCTCTTGAAAAGACGAAGAAAATGGTCCAAACCGGGAAGTCAATCCGATCATTTCAAGGAGAGTTACGGCCTGGCCTCTCCCCCTAAATTTTGGGGCTTTGGGGGCAGGGCAGGGCCTCTTTGAGTAAAATTGAAAATGGCAGGTACAAGTTGTTATAAATCATTCAAAAGCCCTTGAAATGACAAAGAAAATAGTCCTAACTGGGTCTCAATCTGATAATTTCAACGAGAGTTGGAGCCATTCAAAGATTTGAAGTATTTTTCTCGTATTGCGGAGGATACATCGTGGAGGCCATAAAAAACAATCTCTACCGCATACAAAATCCCGCGAATACGAGAAAAATACTTCAAATCTTTGAATGGCTGTAACTCTCCTTGAAATTATCGGATTGAGGAACCGGTTTGGACTATTTTCTTTGTCATTTCAAGGGCTTTTGAATGATTTATAACAACTTGTACCTGCCATTTTCAATTTTACTCAAAGAGGCCCTGCCCTGCCCCCAAAGCCCCAAAATTTAGGGGGAGAGGCCAGGCCGTAACTCTCCTTGAAATGATCGGATTGATTTCCGGTTTGGACCATTTTCTTCGTCTTTTCAAGATCTTTCCAATGATGTATCACAACCTATACCTTGCCGTTTGAACATTTTTTCGTAGAGGCCCTTAAAGCCCCAAAATTTAAGAGGGAGGGGGCCCCCAATATTTTTTCGCAGAAAATAAGGTTGTGATACATCAAAAGAAAGCCCTTGATCTACTGATTCAGAGTATTTTTTTTTTTTTTAATCCGTCAATTTTTAAGGTCACAGCGAGCGATTCAAAATGGCCCCTTCCTTTTTTTAAAACGGCCCCTAACTTGAGAAAGGGCCATTTTTTGAAAATAATGCCCTGAACAAAAAATGCTTAATTTTAGGTGTACAATTCATTTCTGAAATAAAAAAAACACCCGCCCCACAAGAAAACATCGAGAAAAAGCAATTTTACCCTCTTTTGGGGCCAAATTAGGTTCTTAGGGGCCGTTTTTCGGGGTCGGCAATATTTTCCCTGAAATCTTTGGAGTCGATATTCAAAGGAAAAGTTTCGTCAGAATTTCATTATCTTGAGTCGTTTTCGCTGAAAAGATAGTGGACGGGTGGTCTGAAACACCCTGTATAAACTTAGCTCATGCACGACGTACGTAGTTCAAATTTTTGCCGCTAGGTGCCATGCCGGTCGCTGAGGACAATTTCTCGACCAAACGTTAAAAATGAAATCATGAGTGAGCTATCCTCCTTTGGTCAATTCAGTCAATTGTGTTGTATAATGTATTATTTTGTATATGCACCTTGCACGTGTGTTTGGGTTAGTCCACTTTCACTCTTTCACTGAAATCTGTCACTCTTTCACCAATATTTTTGTTCTCACTGTCCTCAGAAGCTTTTAAACTCATTTTCTCTGTTTTTCACTTCATCCTCACATCAGGCTCACCTCTGGAATTTTATTATTGCTTATTTATTCTATGCTGATTCACGTCGGTTCCTTCAGCTCATTTGCTACGTAACGAAAGTCATCACGTTTTACCGATTCAGCCCAGTTGCTTCATTGCTTGTTACTATCAGTCAGTTTGGTCTTCGATTTTGTTAATAATCAGTTTCCCAAGGTATGTAATGACTTTTTGCGCATTATTCTTTCATCTAACTTCTTTTCAGTCTGGTAATTCGATTCCATGATTTCAGCCTAACTGGCAAATCTTCTTCAGCGAAATTCATTCATCATCACATTTTTGAAATTTCTCTCAGCGTTTGAATTATTCGAACTACTGAAGGGCCCTATTAATCATCGGGACAGACGATCCCTTCTTCTTGACTCCAAATTGTGAAACTTTCCGTCTGGTTGGGTCAGACCCTCTAAGATTAATGATTGCTTAGTTTATGCGAGAGATCTAAACTTGGGTTAGGCCAACCCAGCCAACTTACGTCACCTAGCGCGTAAATACCCCTTTAGTTCATCTCGAGTTAGAAGAATTTCTTTCTTCTTCTCTGTGTTTGTTTACATTTTTGATGTAAATGACGGGGATGCTCGGTGCGGCATGGACAAGTGCGACAGCATAAGATGCTTGTTCAACCTCGCTAGTTTTGGTGTCATTGATGCCGCGTCAACCTGGAACTCAAAGGTGTTTATGTGTCAAATCTCAATTTAAGTTCGCCGACTCGACTTGCGTTTGATTTGGGGCCAAGTCAAACCTGAGCTCAGCGAAAACCGAAGTTTTTACGCGGAAACCGCAACCTGGGTCTGGCTGAACTCGGATTCGTGAACCGGCATTCAGATCTCTCGCTTAAACTGGGCTAAAATGTCAAGGACTGTCCTTTCAGAAGATGCTTTGGGCCAAGGTGACTCCAGAGGTTCAGCAATATTTGAATATTATTAAATGCAAGTAATGCCTAAAATTGACAATATTGAATATTTCACACAGCTCGGAATGTCAATTAATGAACGACCCTTGTGTAAGATTGGTGCCAAATCTCATCAGGCTGGACCGAATATTATTACAACTGTGGTCAAAGGTGTGCTGCAGAATGATTTACCGAGTTGATCTGCATCATGAATTTTGACTGTAGTATTATCAATATCATTGAGTTTAGCCGAGTGATTTTTCGAATGAATATTTCGTGAGTGTTTCTTTTAAATGACATTTGAACTCGTATGAAATAAACTAAATGTAGTCAAGGTAGATAAAACAAGGTGTGTGCGATGCGCGATATTCGCTGCTTGGGTCGTTCAAATCGCTAGTGTGCGATGATGTAGGCTGGTCAACTCCTTTGCTAATCAAATGGGAGAAAGCTGGCTACGTAATCTGGTCAAGGGTATTTGTTCTCTACATACCCAGTTTCATCTACCTTGAACCGTAGTCAGAAGTATGCTTTCCATCAAACAATCATGCAACTGCTTTACGAAGAAACACACTCAAGGAATATCTGTTTGAAAAATCGTCAGGCTAGACCTGGTACTTAAGAAAGGTGAAGTAGAGTTATGAGGCTTATGCTACATTGATTTAATTTATTGGTTTTTCACTTTTCTTTGGAGAGGACCAGGGGTGCAGAACCTTCTTGCGGAATCCCATTGTGGGATCAAAAAAGCTTCACTAAGATCTGCGGAATTAGAAATTTTTCTAGGTACATGGAGATCAAAATATTGACCCCTTCAAAAGACATGCCATTTAACTGTTTTTTAAGGTTTAACTTAAATTTATTGACAGACCAAACAAGTAAAGTGCTTAATTGGTCCCCTGTATGAGAGGGTCCACATGTTGGTAAATCAATTAAAATTACCTTTTTAACACCATTAATCATTGTAACAAGGCACGTTATTTGCAGCGTTCTGTGCTGGAGGGTTATTTTATCAGCTGTAAGTGAGAATAATGGAAGTTGGTTGGTCGCTTTCCCTACGATTTGAACAAATTCTACTATTTTATCTCTAATGGGGCAGTTGGAAGCGTCTAAAATGTTGTGTTTTTTATAAAGAAAATGAAAGTACTTGATGAGCTGAGAACAAAGATACCTTTGGATTCTATTTAAGTCCTATTGTTCCGGAGATAAGATTTTGACCTAAAATACATTGTTTTAAATGGAAATTCCGCGTAGTGACGCCACTACGCTCACGATTTTTTACAACTTTACACGTGTGTGTCTCCAAAACCGTGACACTTATGAAAAAACCAAAGGCACCTCTGTCTTCAGCTCATCAAGTACTATCATTTCCTTTATAAAAAACACAACATTCCAGACCCTTGCAACTGCCCCATTACCAAGGTATATGGAGAACAGGTATGGACAACACTCTGAGGTTGGCTCTGATTGGTTGTGAAAAAAGCGACTCCGCCGCCATTTTTCTGACCGAGCGATTCAAATTTATATTTTACTTCTTGAAAAGGAAAGTGAACAACGTAATTGATGATGTTAATCCATTCTACAGGGTGTTGAAAAACTGTTCCCGAATATTTCAGGGGCGGATTCTACAGGTCAAAAGAAGACTTTTTTTTCCTACAAACATGTGTACGAAAATGCCCCCCTTTTGAGCTACAGCCCCCCAAAGTTTTAAAAAATTTACGGGTTTTTGGGAGTAGCGACCACTATTATGAACCAAATGTCCTAAAAATTGGTGTCCCATGGTAATTTTACGTGTAAAATCCATTAATGACCTCGACAAATTCATAAATTGAGTCTGACTGTACTTTTCACGCAATCTTGTACCTTTAACGGCACGAATTTTATGTTACGAATTAAAAATTTGAAGAATAATTACCGAAATCAGATGCGAAAAACCCTTAGGAAGATTTTTGGTCCTCTTTGTTTCTTTCGATACGACGCGTTTTAAGCGAGATAATCGCTGCACAGTAGGGAAAAGTCAGCGCTTTTACCATAGCGGCCGGCCCGAAGAAGCAGCGGAGAGGCGGGTTGCATACTCACTGCCGCTTTTCATGGTAAAAGCGCTGACTTTTCCCTACTGTGCAGCGATTATCTCGCTTAAAACGCGTCGTATCGAAAGAAACAAAGAGGACCAAAAATCTTCCTAAGGGTTTTTCGCATCTGATTTCGGTAATTATTCTTCAAATTTTTAATTCGTAACATAAAATTCGTGCCGTTAAAGGTACAAGATTGCGTGAAAAGTACAGTCAGACTCAATTTATGAATTTGTCGAGGTCATTAATGGATTTTACACGTAAAATTACCATGGGACACCAATTTTTAGGACATTTGGTTCATAATAGTGGTCGCTATTCCCAAAAAACCGTAAATCTTTTAAAACTTTGGGGGGCTGTAGCTCAAAAGGGGGGCATTTTCGGACACATGTTTGTAGGGGGAAAAAAGTCTTATTTTGACCTGTAGAATCCGCCCCTGAAATATTCGGGAACAGTTTTTCAACACCCTGTATAGTCACAACATTAACATTTAAAGATACAAATTACAGCTCATTGTTCAAATAAATAAAGTATTGCTTTAGATAAAGTTCCCCTTCAAACCTAACCACAAACAACAATGCAAAGATACACGGTGTAAATAGGAGACAAGATGGTGGCGAAGTCGCTTTTTCCCAAGTGGCCACGCGCCACGCCCCCTGAGTCGAGTGTTGTCCATACCTGTTCTCCATATACCTTGCCCCATTACACTAAAAAAATATCTCTCATATTCCTGTAAAACTCTCGTAAGTGATTTAGCTCTCCTAAAAACACTCCATTTAAATTTTGTAAATTTATTTGTCTTTCATAAACTTTCCACCCTTACCCTCCTTTACAGCTGCGTAAGCCAATCTCAAAACTTTCATTCCTATTTGCACCTGATCCGCCACCTCTTTTTCTTTTTCCTTACTTTTCATAAACTGTTTCTCTTCGCACCATATTGCATTTAGTAAGTGATTTACAATATTTCTTCTCATATTTTTAAATTTTGTACGATTTTCATCATCTTCAGCCTCTGAAGGTAACGAAAAATAACCATAATGGACTTGTTTCACAATCCCTACGTCTTTTGGAACGTCTTTTCTATTTTCCGAACAACAGATACACATCAAATAATTATCAGATTTTTTAAAATTTGACAATTTGGTTAGTAGTTCGTCACTGATTTACACTTTTTCACGCAAACAATGTAATCATCGTCTAACAAATCAATGCTTTCAGTGTCTTCAGACTCGCGAATATTTTCCTTTCTGATTAAAGTTGCAACATTCAAAGTCAATTCATTCATTTTTTTACTCAAGAATTCTTCAAATTTTTCAAATTTTTTCTCCATGTAAATGTTGAAATCAACCCTTTCGCCTTCAACATTTATTTCAATATTATTTGCTTTATCTGCAATATCTGAAGAGATTTTCGCGACTTTTGGTATCGCAGAATTCTCCACAGTCATATTCTCCCTTTCTACTTTTGTGCAGTAGCATATTCTAAAACAATAGTTACTTATGGAAAAGTTTTCAAAAAACCCACCTAGACCGTTTAAGCTGAGATTATCGCCCAAGAACAAAGAAAGCTAGAAAAAAACTAGAATTTGGTGAATTTCATCAGTTCCAACTGTTATACCTTTTTTTTGCAAATATGTTCAAGCCTTTGGAAGCTCGTTTAAAAACTGCTTGTTTTCCAAACCGTTCAGTGTACAAAGAATTTGATAACACAAAGGGAAACATTTTGTTAAGAGTTTACCTATTTTCTGCCCGTAAATAAGGAAGTGATAAATAAGTATCATCAACTTTGTTCAGTCCGACCTGTCCGCCAAGGGGATTGCCTCACTCAAAAGCATCGTTGAAAATAAATAGGTTTCCATCGGTTCTACAACTTAAAAAGGAGCGCTTCAAATAACATTTCAATTTTCTTTATGTGTACAATTTTGAAGTTAGGTAACGATTATTTGCAATTATGCTAATTTAATGGACAGAATTTCAGATACAAGCAGCATTTTTGAGACAAGATATCCATTATTGGAGGGAAGTTTGACAAAAACGTACATAACCTTATAAAAAGTATCGATACCACCGATACTGAGCTCTCACAGTCGATATCGCATAGTATCGATATCGTTGAGTATCGATGTCAAGTATCGCCGAGTATCGACCGAAAGTAACGATACTTCAAAAGTATCGAAGTAGTATCGACATCCAGCTACTCGAAACACTTTCAATCACCCACGTATTTTGGAAACTCTAAATAAAAACACTCACGTAGTTTCAAACGATCCGAACTTTTTTTATTCTACTTATATTAACTTCAAATTGAATGCTGAAACTAATTTTCGTATTTCTTTGCACTTGACGTTGATTCCTTTTTCTTTCAACGCTTTAAAAACGTGGCTGTTCCAAATTTTGCTGAGAGCAAATAAATAGTCCAATCTAGTGAAAAATCGCAAAATATCGAAGTACCCCTTTTACGAGGTCTTCCTTGGAGACTTGTGTAAGAAATTTCAGTTTTTTCAGTCACTATGGCTTGTTCTACGCCGTCTTTCTAGTATCAATGCGTATTAAGTATCGACACTTTGTCTGGACATCGATACCGTGCGACATGGTTGCTCTGACCATAGTTGCATGAAAATAATTTAAAGAAGAAAGGTATGAAATATGTCGGGTGCCCGAAGGCTTCGAGAAATGAAAGCGAACACATGTGATTTATATTTGGCGTACGGCCGTTGCTGAATCTTGTGAAGCACCCGCCTTGACAAATAAATATTAAATAAAAAAAAACACACTTAAACAAACGAACAAATTAAATATCGGGTCCAAAGGACCCAGCTTTCCAAGAAAAGAGAACTTACATCTCGCGAAATAACTTTGTGACCACCTCGGTAAAACTTTACTTTAGAATGCCGCATTCTCCACCCTCTTTTAGTCACCAACCCTAGCGCTAGTGTAACGCCCGCCCTCATTGGTTAAAAGTACCACCGATCAGATGCAAGCACCTGATTGGTGGTACAGATCGTTCCCAGCATGCCTGGGAGTTTTCAAATTAAAGGCGCGGGTGTGTAACCAGGCCAAAGATGGAGGAAGAGAGAGCATGGAGAAAGCTGACAGATTAGTTAGAAAGAGGAGGCTAGAAATGCATGTTACAACCGTTATCGATGCCCAGTATCGATACTTTCCTTCGAGGTGAAAATTTCAAGGTGAGGTAATTTGTGATGAAGTTGATTCTCGTTTCCAGCATTTTTCTTTTGACCTTCAGTTACACCTTCAAAAGTGTATTTAAAGCTGATTTTTGAGTATTATACAATCCGTTGAAATTTAGCTGCCTGATCTTTTTTTCTGTTTTTTTGGTCCGGGCTTTACCAAAACTGGCTATTAAACGTAGCATTTGCTTGCTTTATTTGACTAATTTTACGAAAGTACATTGCTATTTTAGTCATTTCGTTTTTTTTCGGTGTACGTATCATCATCATCAACCGTGATAACTTCGGGTCAAAAAGGAACAAGCACGCCCCGTCAATATTGCAGTCCTCCAAAAAATTTAAATTATTTAAGAAAGAGACACATACAATAAGTTGCATGCACAGATATAGAGAGTTACAAATACCAATTTAATTCACGACGACTAATCTAGCCACAATTCTTAAATTCATCAAGTCCCAAGATTTTTACTTCAGTGTCATGTCCAGAAATTTTTAAAATAAACAGCGCACTCTGGGCGGTAATTTTTTGTAATTCTTTGAAGCTCAGGTTATTACCACCTGTTGCATAGTCGTGAATATGACGTTAGACATTTTTTTTTTTTTTTTTTTTTTTTTTTTTTGCTGTCGATGAGAGACATTGAATTTACAGAGATATGGACATCTACGATTGAAACATTTTATGTAAAAGAGGGGTTTTGTCGAAGAGCCCCTTTTTGCGTAAAACGCTTGAATCAAAAAAACACAAATAACATGTTAGCATTCGTAGCAAAACAAAATTTTTGTGAACGCACAGCAATTTTATTACGTATAATTTATAAATGTGGATCATAACCTTAAAAATATGAAGTACAAATTTTAGAATTCAATGGATAGCGTTTATGAAATAAGAAATAAATTGAGGGAAAGAAAAAATGATAGGATAGATTCACAAAATTTAGGCGTTGTATTCTCGAAGGAGAGCTTGGAATTTTTCATCGATTCATGCTGGAACATTGCACACGCCCGTGTTGGGTCCATCGATGTCATCGAGCGGTGAAGGTAGGCAAGGAAGGTAAAGCGAAAAGTTCGAGTATCAAGTTTACCGAAGCACAAGGAATGTGACGGTTCGACTTACCTCTCCATTGCTTTGTTTATCGTCCATGGTACTTATTCTATGGCACAGCACAATCAATTTCAATAAAATAAATTATCTAAACATCACGAACACATTCAATATATGGTAATAATGCAGCGAAGACTCGAAGAGGTTCAGGCGAATCTAATAATAAAAGGAACCGTTCCCGCACAGCGCGCTCAAATTCCGTGAGTACTAGCCGGTCAAGGACGAATCACAAAATCCGAGTGCTGCGTAAGTAGATTTGCAGCACCGTCAGACGGACCATTTTACAACTGCCGAAACAGCAATAACAAATTGTTGTTTTATCGGAATTGCGTCGTTTGGAGAAATATGCTCGTTTAAAATTAGTGAGTGATGTCACTAGTACCATGTCAAATCTGACGTTATCATACAGTATCTTCCTCTTTGCGTCTGCCGTTACCATTGTTGATCCGTAATTTACAATCCGATTTGTACGAATAAAGGAAGATTCCACCGAAGTGAGCAGAGATCGATATGGAATGACCCGATCTTCTCAAGATAGGCCTAATTTGTAGTTGATCATCTCACTGAAACCTGGTCTTCATTGTTGAGCTGTGTGAAGCTACTTGGAGGGTGGAGAGTCCAAACGTGGAAGATTATCTCGTTTGCTCCGACAAGTGCGATCTCCTTTATTCCGAATTCTCAGCCAAGTTATAATCCTTGAACGTCCAGGAAACACGTCATGATGATCTTGATGATGATTATTGAGTAGATGATTCTGATTCAAATTCGATACTTCCGAAACTGGAATGAAATAAATCGTACGGGTGGTTTGAGACAGAAGCAATTCGTTTCCTTTTTTATTTTCTTTTTCTCCCAGACGTCCACTCCTTCTGAAACTTATCCACTCTCCTTCAGTTCGTTCTTGAATGATAAATGATTTATTTTCAGTCTTTAGACAAAAAAAAAGCCAATAACAAAACAAACAAAAAGAAAAATGTTAAATTACTAAAATTATACGTAATCTATACTAGACAAATTAAATGAACTAACGTAAAATTAACATAAAAATTAAAGACTGAAAATTAGGTACCTCCATAGGCGAGCCTGTTTTGGAGGTTACCTTCAATAAAAAAAATTAATTAGAAGTTACGCGAGAGAGTTTAAGAGTGAGGGAGAAAGGGAGTGGGTTTTTCGTACAAAATACTGAACTTTTTTTTTTTTTTTTTTTTTTTTTTTTTTTTTTTTTTTTCAATAGGTTGCCAAATGTTTGGTCGATAGAATATCCATTCCATGTACACATATAAACTTTTTTTTTCTTTTCTTTTCTTTTTCTCTCTCTTTTAAGTTCAATTTTATTCTAATTCTAGTTATAATTATAATTTGGGCGTTTGCCCTAATGCACCGAAGAAGAGCTCTGCGTTCCTGATTTCCAATAATTTCTTTTTAACTAATTTTTTCCTGGCAGGGAAAGACATTGTATTTAGTATCTCTTCTGATAATAAATTGAAGAGTTTTGGGCCCATATAATTAAATGTTCTTTTAAAATACTCTATGTTGGGAAAGGGAAGAACAACTTTGCCTTTATTTCTGGACTCTCTTAGATTAATGTTACTGATTGCCTCCTCAATCTTTCCTAGTTTTAAATAGAAACTTTCAATGATTTTATAAACGTAAAGATGCCTGATGGGGAGCAAATCCAATTTTTTAAACAGATCGAAAGATGCAGATAGCTTTGGCTTTTTCGCAATTACTTTGATAATATGCTTTTGGATAATTATTAAAGGCTCTAAGGTTGTAAAAGTTGCTCCTCCCCATCCCAAAATGCCGCAAGTCAGACGAGATTCAACCAAAGCAAAGTACAGCATTTTTAGAACTGAAAGAGGACATAAGTGCCGCAAGAAGTAAAATTTCCTTAACGTATTATTTAAACCATTTTTGATATTGTCTACATGCTGTTTCCAATTTAACTGGCTATCAATGCATAACCCTAGATATTTAACTTTGGTTACTTTTAGAATTTTTTCGCAGCTGCATTCAAAATTTCGAAGACAGTCAACTGCATGGTATTTCAAGCAATGTATAAGACCCTCTTTTCCTCTTGCTAAATTCCATAAAGTTGGTTTTAGAAACGTTGAGGTAAATGCCGTTTTCTTCCAGCCAAATCTTTAATAATTGGAGGTCCCTCTCCATCAACGGAGTTAGAAATTTACTGCAATAAGATCTATAGCACAGCACAGTGTCATCAGCAAATGAAATTAGTTGACCATTAAATTTCATCTCACATAAATCATTAATGTACAGTAAAAATAGAATTGGACCAAGCACAGATCCTTGCGGAACACCGTGCTCAATTAGGCCAAACTTACTGAAACTATCGTTTATTTTAGTTGCTTGCTGTCTCAATGTTAAATAAGATCGAAACCAATTATTTGCTATGCCTCTAACCCCTACTTGGTCCAGTTTTTTCAATAATTTCGAGTGTTCCACCATATCAAAAGCTTTCTGTAGATCCAAAAAAATTGCCGTAACTATTTCCCCGTTGTTTATTCCCTCGTTTACGTTAGTAAGTAAGTTAAGAATGGCCTTTTCTGTATTTAGTCCTTTACGAAATCCGAATTGTTTTTTGCTTATCAGTTTTTTTGATTCCAAGAAGCTTACTAGCCGTTTTTTCATTATTTTTTCTAATATTTTTGAAATTGGTGATAAAAGTGCAATAGGGCGATAGTTAGTTACAAATTTTTTGTCTCCTTTTTTGGGAATTGGAACTACAACGGCTCTCTTCAGTGCATCAGGGAAAACACCCATCATCAAAGATAGATTACAGAGATGGACTATTTGGTCCAGTATTACAATGGAAATTTCTTTTAAAATTTTGGCATTGAGCCCGTCATATCCGGTTGAGCTTTTATTTTCCATCGAAGAGATAATGCTCTGAACTTCAAATTTATCAGTTGGAGAGACAAACATAGAGTGTTTCTGATGAGGGATCTTAAAATTATCATGCTGGTTTTTAGCCAGCCGTTTCAAATTGTTTTTTGACTTATGTTCTTTCTTGATCTTAGAAGCGATACCTAAGAAATATTGGTTAAAAATTTCAGCTATTTCAGTTTCTTTTTTTGATATCTTGCCATCATCATTTTGAATTTCTTTCATGGCAAGTCTCTCTTTAGATTCACCAGTCAGCTCGTCGATGATTTTCCACTTTTGTTTTGAGTCTTTTGCACAGTTTGAAAAGACTTTTTGGTAATACTCTTCTTTTGTCTGTCTCAATTCTGATTGTAACCTATTTCTGTACCTAACACAGTATTCTCTCAGTTTACTGTTGTGTGGCTGTTGTTTTGATTTTTTGAACAGTTCATTTCTCTTTCTAATCCTACCTGCGAGAGCATCATTCATCCAGGGTTTTAATTTAACAAATTTAGTTTTCTTTTTAACAATTTTTGTGGAGCATTCATTGATTTTAATTCTAATTTTTTCAGTTAAAATATCGCAGACCAAGTTAACATCTTTACACTTGAAAAAATCGGTCCAATCATCTTTATCTAATTCATTTCTCAGCATAGAGTAATTAATTACACATTTAATTTCATCAGTCTTTTTGCCTTCATTTTCAAGCAAGATATTAGATGTCAGGCCTATCATATGATGATCTGTTATTTCAACATCCTCATCAACGAAGCTTACAAAATCTATTATTTTTTTATTTTTTTTAAGTCTAGTATTCTTTACAAAAATGTGATCGATACATGTACCAGAAGTCGGTCGAGTGATGGTATTGACGAGAGATTTAAAGCCATTGCTTTGCAGGGTGCATTTGTACTCATCCACAAAATTTTCGCTGCTGAAAAGATTAAGATTGTATCGTCATGAGGAGTCACGAGAATGAAATCTAGCTTTTTGGCGTTGATGTCGTCCAAATCCTTTTGTTTCAACAGATCATTGTATGATTTTGGCATACAAAACGGTCTGAAAACGGTCTTTCTCCGTTAAAATCAATAATTACCAGGGTTGCGGCACCATGACGAGTGTGAATCGCGTATCTTTTTCCCCGCTCGAGTTCCTTGTGTTTAACGCGGGGAGGAGGGGAGGAGACTTCGTGATTGTTCAACTTTTTTATCCGAAACAATGTGAGGAAAAAAAAATCTTTCATTCTCTAAAAATGTCTAATTTTTTTATTGCACATTCCCCTCTTCTTCACTCTCACATCCCCTAAGGCTCTTTGATGTATTTTTCTGCCTCAACTCTTCGATGTATCGTAGTTTCATCCTTTCCTCTTCTTCTTCTCGATACCTTCGAGATTTTCCTTGAGATTCAGTCCTGTTCTCGAATCTTGCGACTTTAGATTCGGCAAATCGCAACTATCGAGCGCCTCCTTCCACTCGATGCTCCACCGAGCATGTAACTGTAAAACCGTATGGCAGTGCGGCAAAATTTCCTTGCAGCACGAATCTTTTGTCGTCGAAGCTAGACAAAGCTAGTCGAAGCTAGACAGAGCTACCTTTTGGGCTTTAACTTCGTGCTTCTCACTTCGGAACCGTCGCATGTTGCGGTAAATTCCAGTATCTTGATACAATGCGTTCAGATAATCTTGTGAAGTTGTGGTTTTTTTTCAGAACGCTCGTTTGTACACCTTTAGCTCTCATGTCTTTATTATTCTTTGTGCGGTGTTGGTACACATTGGCTCGGAGATCAGTGAACTCGATGATGGGATCTCCACCCGTCTCATCTTTGAACGTGCCCGTAACCTTGTAATTTTTATTCGAATAACAAGGGTGGTCTTTAGGATAATTGAATGTGTCGAAAATATCGAGATTGTCTTGAATAGGCGCGTACGCGTCCTCTGTTTTGATGTAAAAAAATAAACGAGTCGGTGTCCATGTAACTGAGTTCCCTACATGCTCTGGGGTAGATTTTCAACATGTGACCCTAATGAAATTGGTACATGTGAACTTTACTCAGATCCAAAATGACGAATCCAAATATCATTGGACGATCAGAACAAGCTTTCTTTCGCTCCGTGCCAATTCGACGGCGACTTGATCTTCGTCAAAAATACCTCGGTCGAAAAAATCCGCTTTGCTAATGAGACGCATTATGTCCTTTTTATTGATGATAGGTTGGATGTTTTTCCGTTTTACAAGGGGAGGTCGCCGACTTGTCACCCTCGATTTTGTTCAAATTTCGCCGGGAGGTAAGTTCATATGAAACTATTGACCCGTGTTTCAGCGTTTCTTCCAATGGGCCCTTTAATGCCCCGAAATTCAAAAATGAAAATTTGACTTTTTGAGCCGATTTTTGTCTCTTCACCGATTCTCGATCTTAAATGCGGCTCTTTCCGTCCATCTCATAACAGAGCGTGCGTAGCGTACTGGCTAGGCGCTCACCTCTCATTCTGTGAACCCAGGTTTGATTCCGGCTGCCGACTACTATTTTTGCACAGTTTTTCTTACCCATTTTATGGGGCAAATTGATCACGTTAGATACTTTCTATCTTTGAGGTATCGGTTTGCATCGCAACAGACTGATAAGAATTCGGGACTGATGTCTTCCAAGGTATTAAAGATGAGACAGCTACACCGTCAGCATCAAGCGATTCGCAGCGTTACCACGTGTGCCGCGTATTTGACGATAGTTTTCAATTTTTTTTCTTGGTTATGGAAACCAATGCGAGCACAAGTTTTCACCAAAATTCACAACCAGAGTTCAGTTCGTTTTTACAAAAATGCAATCGGCAAGATGTTACGGACGCGTTTTATTTATGAGAAAGTATCCTACGCAATCAAAATATTCTGATCGGTCTGAAAAGTTCATCTTGCTGATTACATTTTTCTAAAAACCAACTGAACTCAGGTTGTGAATTTTGGTGAGATCTTGTGCTCGCATTGGTTCCCATATCCAAGGAAAAAAATTGAAAACTATCGTCAAATACGCGGCACACGTGGTAATGCTGCGAATCGCTTGATGCTGACGGTGTAGCTGTCTCATCTCAACTTAGACGTTAATAAGAGGGAGGAACGTGCCCCCCCCCCGGCCCCCCCCACTCTGGTCGTTAGCAGTGAGAGAAAAATATCAGCGGCTTAACTGCAGTCAATCCTCGTAATTTCGCCGTAATTGGTAAACTTGGCAACAGAGGGCTCGAGGGTGAACGTAGTACGAGATGTGCGTGCGCACCTCGCAAGGTCATTCCGTTTCAGCCGTGATCTCAATCATTATAGACTTCGGAGAACAGCTGAGTCGGTCGTGACTAAATCGTCGATGGTATGAGCTTCTTGCAAGTCTATGATACTTCACTGCATTGCGCATCACGTTACGATAATGTGCACTGATCTAATGAGATCAATCAACAAAGAGTAAGAAATTGAATATTTCGATAGTTCATTTCATTGCATAAGGCACATTACGCGAAAGTGTGTAACACTTTGTAAGTATGCACCATTATATTGATCCCCAAAGGTTGAAATGTTTTTAAATCAGTCGCACACTGAAAAGAAGGAGCAATTGATTTCGGATCGATTAGTTGACTTTATCGTGTACCCTAAGGTACTTAAACGCGATTGTTATTTTACGGAGAAGATTCATAAAAGTCATTGAATAAGGCACTAAGACCGACTTGAGACGCACTTGAGATTATCCGACTGTACCTTTAGGTTTTTAAACACGTTTCACTGTGAGATGTCAAAAATGTCATAGGGTGAATGCTGCTCTAAGTTGTTTCGGCTCCAGAGCTGTAAAGTAATCTCAGAAAAACCGCCTGCAAGACCAAGCTCAAAGTTGCCGACCCACAATCTCAGAACAATTTTCAGAGTAAGTGAGGCCTAAACCTACAAGGATTATAAATTCACTATTTACAGACTAATGCCAACTATGAATATGTTGGTAAACGAATGCCAACTATGAATATGTTGGTAAACGACTGAAACTTATCTCTAAGTTAAGACATACATATACATTTTTTAGATTGCTCGTTAACTTTTTCTGGATTCCCTCCCTCCCCCCTTTTTATTTATGTATGTTTTAACTCAAACAGATCAACTAATAGCAATTAATTACTCAGTTTTGAACCTGGAGTTTCTTTCCCTATTAATTCTAAGTTTCAAATTATTGTTTTTGTTTTTTTGTTGTTTTTTTTTGTTGTTTTTTGTTTTTTTGTTTTTTTTTTTAACTTTACAATTTTAATAGAGTGACTTTAGGACACTTTTAATTTAAACTTTAAATGTTAACCTTAGGATGATTCTAGATCTCATTTCCTCCTACCTTCCTGTACTTTTATCAGCCTTCCCTGGCTGAAAGATGAGCTATTAACTTTCTCTTTTTATTTATATGTATGTACTTTTTTTTGGTCGTTGGTTAAATTTGGAAAACTTTTTAGAAAATATTAACATTATCATCATTTATTAGCTGCTTAGCATTATACATATACATGATAATGGTGGTCATTACAATGTTTCCAAAAAAATTTTCTTCAGAAAACTACCGAAGATATTGCCGAATCGCCCCTCCGTTACAATATGGCAGTTCTGTGATATCAAAAAAGTGTGCTTTAAAACGATTTTCAGTTTCTGTCCTGATTCTATTAATCTATGGTATTAAAGATGTACTTTACCCTGTACGATCTGACGTTTCTTCTTCATTCACAATTTCAACTTTTGGAAATAACAATTAGAGAAGAGTGGCTTCTGGACTCCTCATGAACTCCTGCATTTTATCAAGATCAGTTTCTTAGAACCTCTGTAACATACCCCGAGATTGTTTCCCCGAGTGAGTTTCCTTAAGATCAGGGGGGGGGGGGTGGCGGCGGTTGGTTCACGGCACTCAGTAGGCCTTGCAGCTTAAGCCGAGCAGAGGAAATGAGTGCTTTAAAAAATGATGGATACGTTGATGAATGAAGTGGACTGTATATTGAATAATTAAAAGCGAGGAAAAAAAACGACGAATATAATTATAACAAATGTATAACTAATTAACTTGAGAAGGTGATTGAATTTTGTACTACGAAGTAGTTAGACTGGGCGTCTAGCAGAGAGTGCGGAGTGAAATACAGGAGAGGTCTCGCTCGACATTTCTCGGGGAAATGATCATCATCTGACCTTTAACCCTCTGAAGTCTAAGTTCTGGCTGAAGGTTGGGGGCGAGAGAGAGGATGATCAGTGGAAGGAGGAGGTCACTCAACTTCAAAATCGGTATTGCGTGAAAATGATTAAGCGTACAACAAATGCTAGTTACTTACTTCTCGCAAGTACGGCACTCGCATTCTTTGTTACCCTCGCCAAAATAAGAGTCCCCATAAAATGCTCTTATTTCCTCATTCTGGTGAATTGTCCGAATAACTCGGAATCCAACTAGCCGTTGTTCAAGAAAAACGAACTGCGAACATAAAAATAATACGTTTGAACGGACACTTAGAAAAGATGTATACCTGTATATTAACCTTTAAATAAAAAATAAGTAAAAAATAAATAAAACATGAGAATTGTTCATCTATAAATCTTACTGTAATACAACCATCGCCGCTCCGCGGCCCAACCCTGGTAAGAGCTTCTCGCCTAAATTGCTAAAAGTCAACATGCAAACTATGATAGTGGTATAAAGTTACGAAAACAGCACAGAAAGAGGGGTTGCGTTGGGGGTTGGGGTTAGATTTAATGGTCCGGCGCGCCGATCGGGCTGGCGGAGGAGGCTCTCTCATCTCTCGGCTCATCTACCCCCCCGTCGCCACATCATGTCAGCTATTAGTCACGGCACTTCCTGGCAGTTGGCACACACAGAAATGGACAAAATCTGAGATTTAAGATAATTCCAAAGTTATTTTGAATGAATCTGTGAAAGAATGTACCTTAGGTTTTTATACTACGTGTAGTAAGATGATGGTGGTCATTACAATGTTACCAAATTTTTTTCCTCAGAAAACTGCCGAAGATATTGCCAAATCGCCCCTCCGTTACACTGTGGCAGTTCTTTGATATCAAAAAAGTATGCTTTAAAATGATTTTCAGTTTCAGTCCTGATTCTAATAATCTGTGGTATTAAAGATGTACTTTACCTTGTACGATCTGATGTTTATCTTCTTCATTCACAATTTCAATATTTGAAAATAACAATTGAAGAAGACCCTGTGGCTTCTAGACTCCTCACGAACTCCTGCTTTTTATCAAGATCAGTTTTTTAGAACCTCTGTAACATTTCCTTCGAGGGTTCATTATTTATTAGCTGCTTAGCATTATATATATATGATGATGGTGGTTCAACCAAGGTTCCCGATGGGAGTGGAGCACCGGGATTTGATTGAAACAGCATTCGAAAGCTCCTTTGTGAGGCGCTCGTATTAATCATTTTGGTTGTATTGTGTTTAATGAGTGCGTGCTACCGGAAATGACGTCTATGTTTCACAGCCGTGTAACGCTATACTTAATGCAAGTTAGTGAGTCGACCGAGAAGTCTACGAGACGTTGTACCATAAATTTTTAATTTTTACAACACGTTTTACCACAAATTTTAATTTTTGATTTTAAACTAATGAATCAGTCATCCTGTGTAAATTGGCAATTCTTGTATCCAACTTTTGACATTTTTTCGTAACATAAAATAATATCAACACGAGAACTAAAAGCACAAGCCCATGGTAAAAAAAAAAAAAAACGAAAATATTATCCCATAAGAGACGACCGAAAATCGAAAATCACCAACACTACTTTTCGCGATCTTTCCGAACGAGATTCACAGAAAAGACTTACGGAAGTCTTATCAAAATATTTTCTTTTTTTAACTTCGCGAAATTTCACTTCGAACGTGGGCCTACAGGGATGGGCCCTGTGGGTTGTTAATATGAAATAAACGAGGTCATTTGGTAAAACATTGATGGTTTTTATTAAAGGATAAACATAGTGAGTGGACCGAGAATCGTACAAGACTAAGGCAAACTGCGGAAAAGTTTGAAACGCAGTAGAGGATAACAGTGCAATGCGTGTTGCGCCTTTTATTTTTACACATGTTGTTCTTCTTTCTGAGGCACAGAATGATTTTCCAGCCCTGCCCTATTGTTCTTGCCAGGAGTTATGAACATAGACAACTCATGCAACGACACCTTCCAATCTTTACTTAAGAATGCTGCGATTTCAGCTTCATTTGATGCAGCACTTCTTCGTTTTGTACAGGGTGTTTCACGTTACCCCCCTGGGTGCCCCCCAAAAACCAAATTTTGGGTTGTGACAGTATTTTTAAATGAAACTTCGGATCCGAATTAGTATCAAACCGATATTTCCCGAATTTGTATGGTCAAACGTTCAAGAAAACCACAGTGAGCAGGTTACGTGAAACACCATGTATATAAAACAAGCTCAATGCGGGCTGGCTGGATGAGTGTTTGGCACAGCTCTGTATAGCATATCTGCAAAGGCGAGTTCATCAAAAAGATTCATTTTTTTTTTTTTTTTTTTTTTTTTTTTTAAGTAGATTCCAGGAATCTACTTATTTTTAAATCGGATTTTTACTGAATTTTTCAACTGCATACTTCCCCTCATTTTAAAATATAAATGTAATTTATTGATGCATCGCTTTTTTCCAGACAAAATATTTGGACAGTCGCTACCCTGCCTTGGAAACGAATTTGGTCAAAACCTTTCAAAGAGTCCTCACTGAGTTCACAGTAAAGCAAGATTTATGTATGAGTCACGATGGAATCTTTCGCGCAAGATAAAGAGGTTTCTTCATATCTTTGGAAATATCCAGGAGTTGTTCTTGAAAGGATTGATGATCAAACTGTGAAGGACTACGGAAAACAGAAGGTAACACAATCCTCATCCGGTGACGATTTAACTGACATTGTAATAAAGTCGGAAAGTGTTTGCTACCATGATTTAACTAACACAGGATTAAAATCGGAAAGTGTAAACCATCATGATTTTACCGATACAGTATTAAAATCGGAAAGGGTATACCATCATGATTTAATCGACACGGTAATAAAATCGGAAAGTGTATGCCATCATGATTTAACCGACACAGTAAATAAACCGGAAAGTTTATACCATCACGATTTAACCGACACAGCAATAAAATTGGAAAGTGTAACCACCTCAATTAAGTTGAATACTCATTCTTTGAATTCTCCTTTTCCAAGTTCTCACTCTAATGATAAGCCTTTCTTGTGCAAACTTTGTCCAGCAAAGTTTAGACTGAAATCTTACCTGTCAATGCATATGAATACACATTCGGATGAAAAACCCTTTTCTTGTCTAAAATGTCCGTCTAAATTTAAGTATCTTAGCAGTCTTCAAACGCATGTACTTACTCATACTGCTCGTCGGCTCTTCTCGTGTGCACATTGCTCTGCAAAATTCAAGTTAAAAGGTTATCTCTCCACGCACATAAGAACCCACTTCAACGATAAGCCTTTTTCATGTGCAAAGTGTCCATCACAATTTAAATATCGTAGTAGTCTACAAACACATGCACGCATTCACTCTGATGGTACTCCTTTCTCATGTGTTCATTGCTCAGCGAAATTCAGACTGAAGCGTCAGTTGTCATTGCATTTGAATAGTCATTTCAATAACTAGACCTTTTACTGGCTCAGTGTTTGTATCAAAGTTGCACGGATGGTTAACACTCGCGCAACTTGCAAGCACAGTCACGTGCCTGTAATTCAAAGTAAAGAATTGTTTTTATTTTCGGGAGGGTGATCCCGAACATGTTGTGCTGCAGGGTTTATTTTCTAGTCATTCTCTGGAAGACCTGTCACAGAAAGACAAGTAAGTCAATAGCTTTGTACTACTTGTCCCTAATTTACAATTAGATGCACCGTTCTTTGTTGGCCTTTATTCCGTTCAAGGTGCTCAATCGTGGTTCTCAATCGAACAAAAGTCCTGCAGATGTTTCTTTTTTGGTCTTAGCTCTGTGTTCTGAAAACGTTCCTACAGAGGTGATGTTCATGTTTTCTTTAAATTAATCTTATTTTGATTTCGGATTTTGTGCTCTGTTTGATTCACTCCCCCCTCATACCTCAACCAATTGACTCAAAAAGATACTAAGACAATTCTTTTTTCAATTTTTCATTGAAAAGTGTTTTTATTTTTGGAAATTTTGGCAGCGAAAGGTACCTTGTCTTTTTTTTTTTTTTTTTTTTTTTTTTTTTAGTTCTTCAAACTTTGATAGTAATAAGAAAAAAAAAAATCTCTTGATTCGCTAAATGCATTTATTACGTATTTTTTGATTTACGTTTGATTTTTATGCTCTCATTGAGTAATCTCCTTTTGATTTCGGATTTCTCTCCACGTTTTCTTCCGCATTTTCTTCTGCATCACCTCAAAGCAATTGACACCAAGTGATTCTCCTTTTATTTTTCGTCAATTTTTCAATAAAAAGGGTTTTTGTTCTTGGAAAATTTTGGTGGAAAAAGTCACCTAACGTGTCCATTTTTTTTTTTTTTTTTTGCATCGTATTTATTTTTTTAATTTTGACCAAAAATACAACCTTTTTCCCTCGATTCTCGGGAAGGATTTATTACCTATTTTCGAAAAGTTTTGAGTTTCATACTGTTATACATGGAATAATCTTTTTTTGACTTCGGAGCTCGTACATGTTTCATTAATTGTTCCCTCTTCATCACCTCAACCAATAGACGCACAGGGATTCTTTAATAATTCTTTTTTCAATTTTTCATTGAAAAGTGTTTATTTTTGGAAATTTTGGTGGCAAAAGTCATCTTGTCCTCTAATTAGTATTTCAATTCAAAGACCCCCCCCCCAAAAAAACCTTGATTCTCTAAATGTATTTATTACTTATTTTTTTAATTTACGTTTGATTTTTATGCTCTCATAGAATAATCTGTTTTTGATTTCGGATTTCTCTACCTTGTTTTCATCCATATGTTTTTCTCTATCACCTCAAATCAATTAACACGAAGTGATTCTTCGTTTATTTTATTTTATTTTTTTTAAATTTTTCATGAAAAGGGTTTTTGGTCTTGGAATTTTTGGTGGAAAAAGTCTTTTTACGCGTGTCCACTTCTTTTCTATCAAATTTATTCGTCAAATTTTGACCAAATATACTTGAAACGTTTTCCCTCAAATCTCGGAAAGGATTTATAACCCATTTTTTTAACGTTTGATTTTCGTGCTCTTATACAGGGTGTTTCAGACCACCTGGCCAGCTTTTATTGTGGCCAAACTAAGGCAAATATGAAAAATCGGTGAAACACGTGTAACATATATTGACCCCAAAGAATTCGGGGAAAATATTTTCAGCCCCCCAAAACCACCCCTTGGGGTTATTTAGGGGGGTGGGTACCCGTATCTCGAAAAAATCAAATGAAAAGGGTATGTTGTGACATTGGAATCTAATACGGCATAAAAAAATAAAACTTTTTTATCCGTATGTTTTTTTTTCTAAAAACCACCCTTTTTTGAGTTAGGGGTGGTTTTCAAAAAAATTAGGGGTAATCTTTGATTGACCGCTGTGACCCTCCAAATCATTGGATTTCAAAAAGCTTAGAAGTTTCTGAAAGGGCAGACCAAGGGCTTTCTTTTGATGTATCACATGCCTATTTTTTGTGAAAAAGGGTACAAGGCCCCCTCACCCCTAAATTTTGGGGCTTCGGGGGGGGCCCTACGTAAAAATTTTCAAATGTAAAGGTATGGCTTGTGATACATCATTTGAAAGGTCTTTCAGAGACGAAAAAAGTGATGCCCCCCAAAAGTCGTAAAAACAACCCCCTTCCAAAATGGCGGCCATTTTAAGGTTAGGGGGCTCAAGGGGGGACCTTCAGAAAAATGATCCAAAATTGAACAATACATGGCTAAAAGGGTCTTAAAAAGAGAAAAATAATGGTTCAAACCGCGAGTCAAGCCGACTTTTCAATCCAAAGTTACGGCCGATTGAAATTTAGGGGTAGTTGGGTTCCCCAAAAAGGCACCCCTAAATTTCAATCGGTCGTAACTTTGGATTGAAAAGTCGGTTTGACTCGCAGTTTGAACCATTATTTTTCTCTTTTTAAGACCCTTTTAGCCATGTATTGTTCAATTTTGGATCATTTTGCTGAAGGTCCCCCCTTGAGCCCCCTAACCTTAAAACGGCCGCCATTTTGGAAGGGGGTTGTTTTTACGACTTTTGGGGGGCGTCACTTTTTTCGTCTCTGAAAGACCTTTCAAATGATGTATCACAAGCCATACCTGTACATTTGAAAATTTTTACGTAGGGCCCCCCGAAGCCCCAAAATTTTGGGGTGAGGGGGCCGTGTACCCTTTTCCACAAAAAATAAGCATGTGATACATCAAAAGAAAGCCCTTGGTCTGCCCTTTCAGAAACATTTTAGTTTTTTGAAATCCAATGATTTGTGTCACAGCGGTCAATCAAAGATTACCCCTAAATTTTTTGAAAACCACCCCTAACTCAAAAAAGGGTGGTTTTTAGAAAAAAAACTTCGGAATGAAAAAGTTTTATTTTTTTATGCCGTATTAGATTCCAATGTCAAAACATACCCTTTCCATTTGATTTTTTCGAGATACGGGTACCCACCCCCCTAAATAACCCCCAAGGGGTGGTTTTGGGGGGCTGAAAATATTTTCCCCGAATTCTTTGGGGTCGATATACGTTACACGTGTTTCACCGATTTTTCATATTTGCCTTAGTTTGGCCACAATAAAAGCTGGCCAGGTGGTCTGAAACACCCTGTATAATAACCGTTTTTTTTTATTTCGGAGTTTGTATATGTTTTCATTAATTTTGTTTCTCTTTATCACCTCAACCAATAGACGCTCAGTGATTCTTTGACAATTACATGTTTCTTTTCATTGAAACGTGTTTTGATATTTACCAATTTTGGTGGCAAAAGCGAAGATGACCTATACTCCAGCTTTGGCGCTAGCTAAATTAGTGTTGAGCGCCTCCATTCCTAAAACACATACACTGGCCCAAGGTTTGTTTACATTCCAGAGTACGAAAATCGCGTGGGCCAGTAGTGACGGTCGCGAGCCAGCCAACTGGCTCCGATGGTTTACGAGTATCACGAGTAAACAAGCTGATTGGCAGTGTATGTGTTTTTGCATGGTTTTAGCATGGTTTTAGCAATGAAGGTGTCCAATAGAATTTAACATTGGCGAGATAGCTAGTGCCATATCTGGAGTATAAGTAATCTTCGGGCGTAAGTCACCCTACATGCCTTTTTTTCAAAGTATTCTCAATTTTGAACTAAAAATGTGTTGTTGCTGGCCAAAAATTTTACGGTGGGTGGGCCACACCGGCCACACCCTCGAATTTTAAAAAAATAAGTCTAGTTTTTAGCTAATGTTTTATTTTCGTTTAGACAAGTCGCCGGAAAACCGGTACAGAAGAGCAACTGCCCATCCCTTGATTCCATAAATGTATTTGCTACTTATTTTGTTAAGTTACTTTTGATTCTCATGTTCTCATTAAATTAATATTTTTCTTGTTTCGAATAATCTACTTCTGTTCATTCATTTTACCTCTTCATCGCCTCAACCAACTGACACGAAGTGACAAGCGTCACTATTCTTCTTATGAAGGATCAAGCTCAACTTTAGAAAAGTTGCAAGGATTGGTTCTAGGCCAGTTGACTATCAGTTCTGTCGATAAATGATGCGAAAATAACCATTAAGATAAGATCATTAAAAAAGACTAACTCTTACTCGTCACAAAGACTAGGTATCTCAAAGTTCAGCGACCAGGGGGGTGATCACGGAGGATCGTTTCGTTTCGGTATCGTTATCGTTATCGTTTGCATTAAATCAAATGGGCTTGCTTCTGCGCAACTCGATCGCGCAGGTGATCCCCACCTCACCTCCTCCTACTTCAAACGATCGAGTAGACGACAGCCTCCAACTCATCGCTTCCTTTCGACCGTTTCAATCGTTACGAGAGGCTCAAAACGATTCGATCAGTTGAGCCACCCATAAGGTTACACGTAAACGATAACGATAACGAAAACGAAACGAAACGATCCTCCGTGATCACCCCCCTGGACTTGGACCTTCGATGTATCGAAAACGATAAAAGATATCAACCTTCGGTTCACGTCAAAAGTCTTAAAATTTTACGCCCTTTCAAACGATGTATCACAAGATAGGGGTTGCCTTTTGAAATTTTGGAGATAGCCCCCCTGGGGGCCCCCTAGGGGGACTGGGGAGTTTTGACCCCCCGAAAAATAAAGTTCATCTAAAATTATGAAGAATGGTTCAAACCGCAACAATTTATCTCAACTCGTTCAAAAGTTAGACGGGGGGGGGATACATCTGTTACACCCTGTATATCAGAGTGTTAGGCGTGAAAGCGCTCTGTTTGTGAATTTTATTCCTCCACTGATTATCAGCTAAGGGTGCTCATCTAATCGAAGCTAATAGTGGTCTCGGCCTTGGCCGCGGCCAGAATTAGCCCGAGATATTGGTGCAACAATGTGTCACGTAACCAGGGCTGCCGTTTTGCGTATAATCAATGCTATTTTTCAATTGAGGCATTTTTCGGTAAATGGGCGTATGGCGAAAAAACGACTTTCGAGAAAAACGCGTTTGAAAGTTTAAAACGTTATAACTTCTAGACTACTGCAGATTTTTCAAAATTTGAAAGACTGACTTGTAGAACAAACATTCAAGAAGAACTCTACTTAATTTCAAGTTTTTAGAGTGAAAATTAGTTGAGCAGTGAAAGTTCAAAGTTGAAGCGTTATACGCCCTTTTACCGAAAAAGGTTTTTTTCCTCTCCCAGCCTATCCGACAAGTATTGTTTGGGTTAGATTTGGGTCACAAACTTGAAGAAAAGGAAATTGTAAGGAGGAGGGATGGTAATAAGGCCCTTTTGGGCTCATTTTTGGCCAAAAAGGAGGGTTTTATTGTTGTCATCGGAGACGGAGCCAAAAACGCAAAAAACCCACACACTGACAGATCCACACACACACACTGACATATCCACACACACACACTGACATATCCACACACACACTGACATATCCACACACACACAGACATATCCACTGAGCTCTTATCAATATCAGATACATATGCGATGTGAGTACAGATATCGCGAGCGCGAGCCCCTGAGAGTACCGCTCGTAAGAGGCACTGTAGCCCATAAGTTTCTGAATTCAGCCGAGGTGGGTCCATTCGAACGATTGATTCGTGGTTATTTCCCGTTCAACATATGAATAACTTTATATCACCTGTTAGGTCACATCGTCAGGATTTCAAAAACGAGTTCTCCAAAAAAAGGGCGTAAATCGCCATACGCCCATTTACCGAAAAATGCCTCAATTCACCGATGATTCCACTGGTTGAGAAAATATCACACCGTTCAGTTCAGTGCATGACTGTAATAAACTAAAATACTCGCATCTGTAATCTTTTCTCAACCGGTAGAGTCGTCGATGACTCCAAAAAACTTGCGGATATTTTAATTAATCAACGGAGTTTCCATCGATTACGGAAAGATTACAGATCAGAGTATTTTCGTGCATTACAGTCATACACTAAACTGAACTGTGTAATGTTTTCTCAACCGGTGGAATCATCGGTGAATTGAAAAATAGCATTGGTGCTACGCAAAACGGCAGCCCTGCACGTAACTACCCGTGAGCTCCGCGTCACAACTCTGGGGGCCCTCAAAAGTCGAGCGTCCCCGTGAAATAATTTTTTGTACAGAAATATAAACAATATAAACGGGAAAATCATATTTTCCGTTGATTAATAACAAACAACAACAAAAACTAAAGGAAGGGTTTTCCCTATTTTTTCCTAAAATGATACATGAATATTGGACAACGATTGATGTATTTGTCGTTGTAAACCTAACCTATTTGAATATTACATACAAATTCAAGGATCTGTGGGACCTTTGCAACAGAGAGAGAGATTGAGAAAAAAAAACGATGGAAATGAGGTTGCCTATAAATTAGGTGTTGTTCTAATTATGACCCTTGGACCTTGGTCTGTCGTAGAGATGTTCTGGATTTTCAACTGCAAAAATTCGTCTTCTGCATTTGCATATTATTGCCTAGGTAATAGAAATACCTGTTAATAATCCAAATCCTATTAAAGTTTGGTGTCTCTCTATAAAATCTATAATTTCAGGTTTTTTGTAGATATCTATTTTTTCTAAGTCTTCCTTGATTTGTTTGATACTCCTACCTCATTGCTTTGATCCTTGCAAAGAGTCTGTTTTAATCAACAATTTGTCCAATGCCTCTTTTTTTGTGGATTTTCTCCTATCATTTGGAAAAAACCATAATCTCTTCTTGTTTTTAAATTTTTAATATTTGATAAAAAGTATGGAACTATGTTAACATCTATATCTTGTCTAATCGACTCTGATGTATCAATTTGAAAGGCGTCTGTAATGACGTCACACGGTCACACCCACGCGGTATATGAATTACACCGTTTCCTTCAAAAGTGAACGGTGTGCCTGTGCTTTGGCCCTCAAAGTTGTTGTTTCGACTTGCAATGTTTCCGAAAAACTAGCCTCAGATCGAGAATGTGCCGTACCGTCGACTAGTTTGCAGTTTAATGTATCCGACTTTAATGACAAGACCAGACTTGTTATTTCAGTAACTCTTTTGAGCCGATTTTTAGACCGACCAACACGTCAAACATGGACTGCAGCGAAAAGAATTTTGCGCTATCTCAGTTCCACGAAAGATCTTGGGCTAGTTTTTCGGAAAGGCGACCCTTTACTTATTTGCTTTTCCGATGCTGATTGGGCAGGAGACCAAACATCACGAAAAAGTGTCAGTGGATTCGTAGCTTTTGACGGACCAAAGGTAATACGGACTATTAACTACTTTTTTTGGAACTCTATATTTATCGAGTCGGAAGATCGCCCCGACCGACTCGGGGACGTCCCGTGACCCCCCAAAGACGCGTCGGACCCGAAATCGGACGATTCGGTAAATCGACCGGGAACGGCCCGGAAAGCGGTTTCGGCCGTTCGGCGTCGGGCGGTGCGGCTTCAGGAGACGGCGCGCGTGCGTCGGACGACGGCGAACCGAGCGGGAGGACCGTCCGAGCCTGCAAGGGTGCTCGCGACGACCCCCTCCGGATATTCCACCCCCCCTCCCCACCGCACTCGCGGACCGGGCCGCCCGGACCGCGAGCGCGCCGCGAGGGTCGCGCAGCCGTCGATCGCGGGCGCCAGCGAGCGGTCCGGTCGCGCCGTTCCCGCCGCTGCGTACCCGGGCTCGCGGGGACGGGGCGGGGGAGGGGGTAGCGCGCGCGAACCGAGCTCATAAGGCCGGCCGCGCCGGCCCGCGCCTCCATTGCGGATCCGTCCGCCGATCAGGTCGCACACGCGCAGCCGCTCAGCGATGGAAGCCCCCTGCGAAGGATGCGATATCACCTGCAGGCGCATGGTGTTGATGTGCGAGGATCCCGAGGCCATCCGGGACTTCCTGATCGCCCACGGCGTGTTGTCCGCCACGTTCGACTGCGAATCGTGCGGCTCGCCCGCTCGACTCCGGTGGGAGGCGCGTGCTTACCGATGCCAGCGTACGTACCGCACCGAGGACGGCCGCAGACGCAAGTGCAACTTCTACCGCTCGTGCTTCACGGACACCTTCTTCGCGCAGTGCCGCCTCCCGATCGACAAGGCGATGATCCTCATCGTGTACTGGCTCACGCTGCCACCGCCGCGACACCACTTCCTCGCCCGGGAGCTCGTCATCTCGGAGCGGACGGTCGTCCGCTGGCAGGTCCGGCTGAGGGAAGTCGCCGAGGACTGGGTCCTGGCGAGGAGCGCGCGCGGACAGATCGGCGGGGTGGGTGAAGTCGTCGAGGTGGACGAGTCGAAAGTCGGAAAACGGCAGGGCAAGCGGGGACGGCCGATCAAGGGCCAGTGGATATTCGGAGCCGTGCTGCGGTCGGATCCCAGGCAGATGTTCGCCGTGCCGGTCGAGAGCCGGGGCTCGAACGTGCTCTACCCCATCATCAGGGACAGGATCGTCATGGGCACCACCATCATGAGCGACATGTGGAAGGCGTACGACTGCCTGGAGAGCAAAGGTAACTATGCGTCCTTCCCGTGAGTGTCGTTCCTCGGGGTCCGGGTGGGGCGGGGGAAGGCGAGTCCCGTTCTGTCCGTTCCGTTCTTCTGATTTCAGGCTACCCGCATCTGAAGGTGAACCACTCCAAGCGCTTCGTCGACACCCTCGTCGGATGCCACACGCAGAACATCGAGCGGATGTGGCGCTAGGTCAAGTGCCACGTGCCGCGGTTCGGCAGGAAGAAGCACCACTACTTCGGGTACCTGGCCGAGTTCTCGTTCAAGCGCGCTTATCCCGCGCCGATGGGACGCGTCCACGAGTTCTTCAAGTACCTCGCCGAGTGCGGTGACCGCTGCCGGGTCGACGACGGGCCGGCGGGCGACGCGGGCGGGGGTGCCGACGGCGAGTACGACGACGAGGAAGACGACGAGAGCGAATGGGACCGGGACGAGTGCGAAGACGACGACGACGAAGACGAGAGCGAGCCGGCCGCCGTCCCCAAGGGCTCGTACTACCATGACCCCGACTACGACCCCATGCGGCACTGACCCTGGGTCCCGCGCAACGCGCGAGCGCGCGCTAGAGTATCGAAATAAAGATCCTTGCTGTCCACGTATCTCGTCTTTTTCATTGCGGCGCGCGCTTGCCTCGATCCATAGGAGCCGTCTCGTAGCACCCGGAGGGGTCCCGGGGGGTAGGGGAGGGTGGGGAACCGCCTCTCTGGGCTCTCGGAGCATCCTCCGCGATGTTCCGGGCGGATCCAGGAAAAGTAGTAAATCGTCCGTATTACCTTCCTTTTTTTTGATAAGTCTGATAGCACACAGGTTATCTGCAGAGTGTCCTGCTTACGGTTCCCGCGTTAAAGGTGCCTATTTCTGAGGTAAAAGTAAGACTTTTTTTTCCTATGAAGTCAGTGTCTGTATATCAGATCTTTATATCAGTGTCTATTAACCTTTAAGATTTTATTTTATTCTCTACTAGATATATATTATTTTTTTCTGTCTAATTTGGCAACAGGGTGCGCTATTTGGCGACTGTTAAAAAATCAGCAGGTCTCCTAGTCATCTAAGATATTAATTAATTGACTCCTTTGTAAGGAAAGGGAGGGATATACACTTTAGTGAGATTAAATTTGTACTTTCATTTAGAGGGTAAAGGGTACCTCAAAAAAATCGAATGGAAAGGTAATCTTTTGACATTTAAATCGAATGAGGCTTAAAAATATAAAACTTTTTTATCTCTTGAGTTGTTTTTTCCTATTCAGACTGCCTCTGCGTCATTATTGATGCGATAGTTCTTATTGATAGATGCTTAGCAGTAGTCCTCTGGTTTTTTGTTCTTATTTCATATCGATTTTTGTAGTTGCTGAGTTCTCGTGACGCCGTGAAACTCGGTTCTCTTCGGTCGAATAGCGCGAATTTTTTTGGGTAGAGTTTTTCAGTCGAAAAACGGTTCCAACGTTAGGTAAAGTAGTAAAATATTTCGTAAGCGACGCTATTGTTAAAACATGAAGGTGCATCTATAAAAAAGGGCCCTGGTTTCCATCAGTCGTCTAATCGAGAGCCGGACTTTCGAAAGGAGTTTTGGGATTGAAGCGGCAGCTGGGTTTAGAAAAATAGTTCACAGTCTGCTAGTACGCGACTGTATCGTTTTGGACTAACTTAAAGAAAAATAAGTCGCATCAATAAAAGAGGGTCAAGAATGACACCATTCGTCGAATCTGGGGAGCTTTCATAAGAGAACTGTGGAATTGAATAGCGATGCCTGTGTTTTGAGCAGCAGTAACTATTCGGACGCGACTGTATCGTTTTAGTGTAACTTAAAAAATGAAGGCGCATCAATAAATGAGGGCCAAGTTAGCTGTCAGTCGTTGAACCTAGGAATCTTTCATAAGAGATTTTTAGAATTGAACAGCGGTGCCAGTGTTTTGAGATGCAGTCAACAATTCGGACGTGACAGTATGGTTTCAGGTCAGTATAGGTCTACTGTAATATGGGCAACGATAATATGTCTACTTTTTTTGGTCTACTGACAAAGTGTCTACGGTAGTATGTCTACAAAAATAATGTCTACTTTGGAAAATATCCATATTCTTAAAACGTTTACATATTTTATGCCCACCCAATAAATGTCTCCAGTATATTAATGCCTCTTTTCAAGAAAGTCCACTTTTTTTTTACTGAATCGTCCACCAGACAATAATGACTACCATTTTGTAACTGAATTAGAAAATAGAATATAAATTAGCCCCCCCCCCCATTTATAGAACTTTGCTATGTTGAAAGTTGAATTATAAGTTTTGAAGACAGCGTCACTGAAAACTGATTAATTTAAGGTAGAATTCGCCAAATTAAAGCCAACCTTTCATTCACTCAGTAGATTTAAATTGAAAAGTGACTATTTTGTCATAAGGAAGAGGGCAGAATCTAAAAATAAATAATTCGATGAGAAAAGTTATCAAAGAGTAGCAGAAAGTTTATTCAAGAGATTTATATTGTCTGGTAACTTCGTCGCACGCCGAAAAAGTAAAAGAGACCTTAAAATAATTATCATCCTAACTATCGAGGATCTAATATTTATTTATTTCTTATAACCTGCACGCTGATTTTTTTCCCCAAGAGTCTATTTATATTACAAACTATAATAGACATGGTTGTCTTGGAGATAATTAGTAAAGAAAAGAGAACATATTTCAAAAGAGGAAATAATATACTGGGGACTTTTACTTAGTGGACATTAAATATGTATACGTTTTTAGAAGGTGGTCATTTTTCAAAGTGGACATTTTCTTCGTAGACACTTCGTCAGGAGACCTAAAATAGTAGAGATCTTGTCCGTAGTCCATATTACTGTATAGCTACTGACTAGAAACTCACTATATCGCTTTCTTATAACTTTAAAAAAAGGAGGCGCATCAATAAAATGCCATCAAACATCGAATCGGGGAACTTTCATGAGAAAACTTTGGAATTAAATGGCAGAGCCAGAGTTTAGTTTTGAGACTGTATCGTTATATACTAACTTAAAGAAACCCAAGTCGCTTCAATAAAAGTGGGCCAAGAATGGCACCAGTCGTCGAATCTACGGAGCTTTCATAAGAAAATTTTGGAATTGAATAGCGGTGCCTGTATTTTGAGAAACTGTTTACTATTCGGACGCGACTGTATCGTTTTAGTATAACGAAAAAAATGGAGGCGCGTCAATTAAAGTGGGCCTCGGTCCCCATCTGTCATCGCATCTGGGGACCTTTCAAGAAAGAACTTTGGAATTAAAGAAAAGTGTCTGTGATTAGAAAGACTAATAATTATTCGGACGGGACTGCGCTTTAATGTAACTTAAGAAATGAAGGCGCTTCTATGAAAGTGAGCCTAGGTTACCTCCCAAGGTTATAGATTAAGAGGTACGCTCTTCTGACTTCGCTCCACTTAGTCAGCAGGGCGTAGTTCAAAATCCAGATCCAATATGGCCGACAAAAGCAGAAAACATTGTATACTCTTTCCAGAAAACATTGTACACTCTTTCCAGAAAACACCGGGCTCCCTCTCTCGAAAAGCAGAAAATAGCCCGATGTTTTCTGGAAAGAGTAAACTATGTTTCCTGCTTTTGTCGGCCATTTTGGAACTGGATTTAGAACTGCGCGCTACTGACTTCGTGGCGCGAAGTCAGATGAGGATACGAGCATAAAATAAGTATTACTATTGTATCTGAGCAAATTCTGTACCTATATCGCTTAAGTTCTTTTTCCATGAATAAATAATTTTTACTCCAACGGAGGGCTTTTCATTTACGCTAAATTAGGTTAAAAAAGTAACCTTAAAGTCGAATGCGCTTTGACGAAACTTTCGCTAGGCGAGGACCCCGGGGTTAGAATGAATAACTTGATTGCTGATTCTTACCATTTATTCATTCGAAACAAGGATATTAAAATTAGCCTGGTGCATGGGTGATCAGATAGAGCGAAATCCTCTGGTCAAACAAAAGAACGGGCTGGGAAGCTTCTTTTCACGCTAATCTGTCGCCGTACATACGGGAAGCAGCTTGAAGCGCACAATTAGGGTGCTCATAGATGCACCGTATCTTCAAGTACTCTTTTTGGCCATTTAATTCTCTCTCGGGAACGATTTCTAACTTTACATTCATAGATTTGTAGGGGAAAACGAAATCAAAAATCTCCTTGTCCTCAACGTACCAGTGCTGAGACCGGCGGGCTAATATTTCAAACACTTTAGGTACACTTTGGTAGGGAATCCATCCGTCCTCCCAGAGTAGGCCAGCATTATACTTCATATCGCTTGAAACTTGTGAGTAATTTTTCGGAGATAATTGGCGGATGCTGCAAGGAGGACGGAATACCCATACGTGAGCGGTTTCGGCATTCCAATTTAGTACATTATTTGTAGAGGTGGATCCTATTATGTGGACTCTTTTTAAGACCATTTAGCCCTCATTTAAAACCACGCATAAAACTTTCGAGTGACGGGCGGTGACAAAGACAAATTGAGACCATGCGCTCCCTATTCTTCCCGTGGCTGCGTGCGGTGTCCACTTTCCGTGAACTACTTTTGTCGGGTCTCATCGGCCTCTACAATCAACCCTCGCATAATGTTGGACGGTGAGCTCAACAAAAGGCTGTGATTGGTCCTCGGTGCCGGAGCGGAAACAGGTTTTGCTTAGCGAATGCGAACTACGTGCTCATCAGTCAACATTAGAGGAAAGTTGGCTGTTGTTCCGATGAGTTTCGACCAAAATTGAACCACGAAAATTGGACACCGCGCGCAGGCATAGTGCAAGGTCTCTATTTGTCTCTGGGCTGTGACGTCTCGAGAATGCCCACGAAAGGATCTTCGGTCCGATCGCTCCCGACCGTTCCCCCGGCTCCTCCCGGGGACTTTTCCGCGGCGATCCGCGAGCGGACAGTAGAACGTAGTCAGTGACCTGGAACTCCTACCCCCCCCCCCTCCCCTTGCCGACGGTGTTCGCTAGAAGGAAAAAAAGGGTAAGAAATGAAAAAAAAAAATATTGTATTTTTACTTTAGTTTTCTCTCTCTCTCTCTAAAAAAAACCATGAGAGGAGCGAAAACGGTTCAGTGAAAGAGGGTTTGGGGTGAGGGAGGGAACGTTACCCGGAAAGATTCCCTCGCTGGTCGTCGGAAAAAAAGTTAAAATTAGAAAAAAGAAATGCATTTTTATTTTTATTCGCTCTCTCGCTCCCCCACTCTTCTTCTCAATCTCTCTCTCTTTCTCTCTCTCTCTCCCTCTCTCTATCTCTCCCTCTCTCTCTCTCTCCCTCTCTCTCTCTCTCCCTCTCTCTCTTGACGGTCCCGGAAAGCTCCCCTCGCGTTTTGGGGACCCTGGAAAGTTCGTCGGAGAGCGAGGGTACCGTCCGGGAGACGTCCGGATCGTGGAGGGTAGTGGGTAGGAAGACTCCAACTTAATACTGAAGTGGTCCGCATTAATCTTTGAATTGAGACGGAGCCAGATACTCCGTTCGTCATCGAGTATCGGGAGCCGCTCAGACTATTATGCGAACGCTAGGATATACTAAACTACTGGGCGCACGTAAGAATATGCAGCCAGCGCAGCAGTGGCATGAATAGGTTCGTACCAATAAACTGATAATTGTATACTTTGAATAATTCATAATTTATTGCAGGTATTTTTGAGCCGACGTGCGGGTAAAGTTAATTACATTAGCGAAAAAGCGGGGTTAAAAAGAAGTTTAGAGATTCGAGTTTTATTTGTCAAATTAAAGTCATACCGATGACCGATACCGATGGCCGATGGGGCTATCATCTCTTTTCTTATCGGATTCAGTCATCAGACCTGACTCCATTCTGAGATCGGTACCTAGTCTGTTCTGTCAGACGTCTTGCCATTCTTTTTTTTTAAAAAAGACCATCTGCACCCGGAGAGACTTCTTCATAGCTCAGTAGGGAAGTGATGATTTCCTCCACGTCTGTGATAAGTTTTAAAAGAGCCAGGAAGGTCTTTTTGTAAAAAGTAAATTTTGAACCTTTCGCAGCGATGGTCACTTTAGCTTTCCGATAGGGCTGCTCGATTGTTAGTAAAAAATTGTCGTACTGGTATACCCGCTGTATAGCGGTAGACACGTCCTGCGTTTCAAATATGGCTTCCAGAAGTCCAAATTCACTTTTTAATTTGTAGTAATCTTCGAGCTTTAGTTCGACAGGGGGAGCTCGTGCTTTGCTGTCAGTCAGCTTTATCTTCACACCTTTCGGCGAGTAACCAGCTATTTCTATGGTTTTATCCTCGCTGAGATAGTAAGAATTCCCCGTCCACGCCGACATCATTGATTACCGTAGCGGGAGGCGTTGAGTACTGCGTGGAAATATAAAGGAGAGCTCTATTTTAAGTCAGCGTAGCTTCCGCCGTTTATAGAAAGCCAGAGAGTTGTGGGCGGGCTCCTCGGAGACCCGGAGCAGCTGTATCATTAATTGAGACGGTACCTTGAATAAGGGCCCATTGGCAGAAAACAAGTCTCGAGTCAAACTGCTTTAGAGTTTCTATAGGTATTTAAACTACCCATTTAAATAATAATTTGACTAAAACTCAAACAGATCCTCGTCGTACAGATACTAGTGAGCCACTTAAGTTTCATAGGATTCATCAAATTATAAAAATTGGGCGCACTGTGGCTGAGAACAGCTGGGGAAAGTCATGGAATACTGAGAACGCTCTTTTCCTACTTAAATTAATGTTTGTTCCTTTCTTATTGGCAAGAAGGGGGGAGTTTTAGAATCTATTTGCCTAGAATAAGCTATTTCATGCAAACGGCGATGACTTCAGAAGATATTAGCAGATTTTGAGCTAAAGTAATAGGAAAAAGTTCGAAGGTATTTCGGTTACTTCTCGAGAAAGCTTCTCCCCGGTTTATTGACGTAAAGTGACGGTTTTTTCGGCTGACTAAACTTACGGCCTGATTGGCTGCTACGAATTCAAGGTATATGGAGGAACAGGTATGGACAAGAGGCGGAGCCTATCTCAGCAGGTGACGGCTACGTCACGGATACCCTAGATGGCCGTGATAAAACAAGACTATAGCGTTCCAAACTATCTCACTCACTCTCTCATGATCCCCATCTCTCGCTACTGCTGTAGGTGACGGCTACAGTGTTGCCAGGTTTGGACGGGGTAGGATAGCCCACGCGTGGACAGTTTTTGAGTTGAAAACTGTCCACGCTGTGGATAGGGCTAGAGGATCGGAGGTGGGAGCGTGGACAGTTGTGGGCAGTTGAGGCAGTATTCTCATCAAAATAGGCCTCGTGTGGTCAAATATGTCCACTATTGGCTACACTTGACGGCTGCGTCTTCGTTTAAGTAAGCAAGCCGTCATCATTAGGTGGTAAAGCTCCAAAACCCCTTAAACTATAACGTCCCGCCCCCCACATCCCTTTTCACTGTACCGTTTTCTGACCTCTCATTTTTTTTAGAGAGAGAGAGAAAACTAAAGTAAGTATATTTTTTTTTTTCATTTCTTACCCTTTTTTTAGACGTCTAGCAGACACCGGAGGCTACGGGGGGGAGGTGTTCCGGGTCGCTGACTGCCTTTTACGTTACAGACTACCGGGAATCTTCACGTGGAACGTCCGCCCCCCTTTTTTCCCACATTTCCTCTATCTGGACCATTTAAAGCCTTGTAAAAATCTATGTATTATTGAAAGCAATGTAAAAGGTCGAATTATCGGACGGCTTGACACTCGTTCTCCTGTCGATATTTTACTAGTATTCTGACTGTACATCTTTGACAGATTGCTCGCTCCGCCACTGGTTTGCAAGTTCGATCTGATCGCCTATACTTCGATTGATCGATCCTTCTTTCCTTTATATTTGGTTCTCTGCGAAAAATTCAAAACCTTACTTCGATACTTCGTACAGGTCCAGTTGACCCCCCCCCCCCCGGAGCAACCCTCTCCGCCCGCCCGCCGTATTGCAACCTATTCCCTGTTAGATTAATCGATCGATAGATAAAACCTAGAATCTTTTCTATCCTAACATATAGACTAATCACACTCTGAATATACTCCTGCGAATCCATGGCTGCGCTCGATTCTCGCTATATCCGGCGCTGCGCCCAAACCTCCCCCCCCCCCCCCCCCGGGGAACATCCTAGGATGGCCGACTTTGACTACCTAACTGGAGGGAGAGGTTATGTGTTAGTTTACGTTGAGAGTGGTCGAGATCGAGGTTGAGAGATAGATCATCTTACCGATCATCTTGGATGCTCATGGTGCTTGCATACGGGTTGCTCGATATTTTACCGTCATCTTGGATTTCAGTTAACTGCCTCTTATGAGTTGGTTATAGCATTTTATGAATTTCTGAATCCAATTATGGACTTTCCATTCGATTTCACATTTGATTAATCTCTCTTAATCACTGTAGCAAAAGTTTGGGTTCCAAAGTTTGCTACAGACTCATTGAAAGTTCAATATAGTTTCTCCTACTCGAGTCTTCTAAACTAGATTTTTACCCTGTTTTTAGTCTACTAAATAATGAAAGCTACCTTATGCGATGGATCGACTTTTGGATGAATATGAAAAAAAAACCTAGCCTTTCAGAGCGAGTCGGGAATCGATACCTTTTTCGAGCGCTCGAAAATATCGCTTGCCAAAGATTAAGGTAGTCCCTAACTGAAATATTAATTTTGACTTACGATATCTCTAACGCGAAGGAAGATGCTGGATTCCAATCAGAGCTAAAAGGCTTGATAATTCTAGTCGCCGCGCCTCAACTTCTGACTCCGTTAGAAAATAATTAGTTATTTACGAACCCTCCCAATTATAATAATATTATTATCTTCTACCACCTAGATATCAGAATGGAGTGGATCAAGGTGCTTCAATTTAGCAGGTATGCTCGACTCGCTTCCCGCGTCATCTTCAGTGATGCGCAGTTCAAAAAGCTTTCCAGGATGGCCGACAAAAGAAAAAAAAATTGTACACTCTTTCCAGAAAACATTGGGCTTCTCTCTCCTGAAAAGCAGAAAATATCCCTATGTTTCTTTGGAAAGAATATACAATGTTTTCTTCTTGTGTCGGCCATCTTGGAATGCTTTTTGAACTGCTCGCCACTGAAGATGACGCGGGAAGCGAGTCGAGCATGCCTGTTAAATATAAGTACCTTGGGTTAGGATGGATTTTTTGAAAACTATAATACTCTGGAGGTATTGAGCATCTGTCGCTCACCTCATCCTTCGTTTTCTTTGTCAGTTTGTTGAAAACTTGTAAGATGCCCTTAAAGGAATCGTCTCTGGATATGATTTGTGATCTGAAGGCCCGATTCAGGTTTTCCCTTGTACACTGATAAAAAGGTCGGAGGCTCTAACATGAGTAAGTCTAAAATTTAACAAGAACGAATGATAAATATAATTGATAATAAATTAAAACATTCAAAAGTATCTGCTACTATTAGATAAAAGTCTACTCTAAACAAGAAGATTTACTTATATTAAGTATGATGTACAATAATTAGTTACATGTAAAGGTATACCATTTTGCTACACCCTTCCCAGTAAGCATGACCAAGCAGACAAGGCTAGGAAAATGTGGTACTATTAGGAGAAGCTGGTTATTACAGCTGAAATCTTGTATGTATCACTCCTATAAAAGCTCGCAGAGTAATTTTCAAATAGCGCAAAGAAGTTTCTAGTTAGAACTTATTTAAAAACGAGTAATTTGTATCAAAAGCAATGCTCAACCCGAAATTGACATCGATACTTCGGTCCAATTCAAGGTTTACAGTAGGTTTTTTTTCATTTACGAGCTCTCAGTACTTACTCAGCTATTATGCTGGTATTTCCCATCTACTCCCCTTTCAAACTGATCCTTTAACTTGAATACTACTCTCTCTCTCTTAAATGAGGAGCTCATTTATTTTTCTTCCTCTTTTTTTTATTTTTACGATTTAGGTTTAAAAAAAATACCTCTTTTCACCTTGAAGAAGCATTTTGAATGTTCTTTTTGACCAGTCATATTAGTCGTGATTACCAAGAAACCTTTCAATTTCCAATTTTGTGTGCGTCTTAGTATAGCTCAATCTGGCAATAATAAGCTATAAACAATATAAACATGAAAAATATCGATTTTTTTATATTGAAACCATTTCGTGAAACCCATCTATCAGACGTGAGAGGAGTAAGTCTAAAATTTAACAAGAACGAATGATAAATATAATTGATAATAAATTAAAACATTCAAAAGTATCTGCTACTATTAGATAAAAGTCTACTCTAAACAAGAAGATTTACTTATATTAAGTATGATGTATAATAATTAGTTACATGTAAAGGTATACCATTTTGCTACACCCTTCCCAGTAAGCATGACCAAGCAGACAAGGCTAGAAAAATGTGGGACTATTAGGAGAAGCTGGTTATTACAGCTGAAATCTTGTATGTATCACTCCTATAAAAGCTCGCAGAGTAATTTTCAAAGCTATCTCGCCAATGTTAAATTTCGTTGAGCGCCTTCAATTCCAAAACCGAGCTAAAACTCATACACTGGCCCACGGTTTGTTTATCTTCCGGCGAGCGAGTGATGTGCGGGCGGGGGGGGGGGGTGCCCTGGGCCAGCCTACTCGCCGCACCACGCCCGCACGTCTCTCGCTTGCCGAAACGTAAACAAACCGTGGGCCAGTGTATGTGTTTTAGCAATGAAGGCGCTCAACAAGATTTTAGCTTTGCCTAGACGAATTACTATCCGGAAAAAAAGTCGTTGACGAAATGTCCTATAACCGATGCGGACGCAGGCTGAGGGGGGGGGGATAGACAGATTTTTTAGTTTATTTCAATGTCCCTATTAATGTATTTTCCCCTAGGATAATCGCCCATTCACAAATGTTGTAAACTTTTAACGTGCAAGTTTTAGTTTTACTGGATAGTCGGAGTTTTTGAGTGCGAATTTTAGCAAGCCCACCAGCGAATCTCTCCGGAATAACTTCGTAATCTTTAAAAGCACGGACTCTCTTCCCGGGTTTGAAAAGGAGCAGGTCGTATTGAAGTATTCCCCAGAGTTTACAACTATATTACCTTTCAACCTGACCTGCATCTCTAACCTAGAAGGTATCCTCGTATTTCTGAATGTAACCACGGAGTCTTTGGTCAGTCGCGTGTTTTTGTACAATTTATATTGCGATAGTTCCTCTACTTCGTTTTGGACCAGGGTTCTTTCATGTTCGCAGTGAATGAAGTGGCAAATTTGGCTCGTGGCATACCGGAGTTAGCTGTCTTTCCGTGTAGGCGGGCATAGGCTGATTTGGGAAGCCACATTCGAACCCCACTTTCTTAAGGCCTTTTCCCTCCACCTGCGTCTCTCGCTCCGGGATTTACGGTTACCTGACGCAGTCCGGGTTCGATACTCGATATGAGGTTTTGGGGGGAGACATGGTGGAGGGGAAAGTCGTTGTTCATTATGCTACTATTTAAGAAAATAAGAATTAAACGAATTGACAATTGATAATTCAAATTGGTTTCGTGATTTTCTGACCTCGCTCTATGACCGCTTTCCGTTCCGCACCAGGAAAAAAGTAATGGTTCTGGAATAAAAGTACAAGGAACAATGATTTTAAAAAGCGAATATACTTAATAAAGTTAAACTACTACTGTAAAGCTACTTAAGTTAAGTTACTCGTAAATTGCCCCTCTTGACCATAAATTCACTATAGATCTGTTCAGTGATGACGTTGCGATATAAAATCGCCCATTCACAAATGTTGTAAACTTTTAACGTGCAAGTTTCAGTTTTACTGGATAGTCGGAGTTTTTGAGTGCGAATTTTAGCAAGCCCCCCAGCGAAACTCTCCGGGAAAAACTTCGTAATCTTTAAAAGCACGGACTCTCTTCCGGTTAGAAATGGAGCAGGTCGTATTGAAGTATTCCCCAGAGTTAACAACTATATTACCTTTCAACCTGACCTGCATCTCTAACCTAGAAGGTATCCTCGTATTTCTGAATGTAACCACGGAGTCTTTGGTCAGTCGCGTGTTTTTGTACAATTTATATTGCGATAGTTCCTCTACTTCGTTTTGGACCAGGGTTCTTTCATGTTCGCAGTGAATGAAGTGGCAATTCGGCTCGTGGCATACCGGAGTTAGCTGTCTTTCCGTGTAGGCGGGCATAGGCTGATTTGGGAAGCCACATTCGAACTCCCACTTTCTTAAGGCCTTTTCCCTCAACCTGCGTCTCTCGCTTCGGGATTTACGGTTACCCGACGCAGTCCGGGTTCGATACTCGATATGAGGTTTGGCGGGAGACATGGTGGAGGGAACGTCGTTGTTCATTATGCTACTATTTAAGAAAATAAGAATTAAACGAATTGACAATTGATAATTCAAATTGGTTTCGTGATTTTCTGACCTCGCTCTATGACCGGTTTCCATTCCGCACCAGGAAAAATGTAATGGTTCTGGAATAAAAGTACAAGGAACAATGATTTAAGAAGCGAATATACTTAATAAAGTTAAACTACTACTGTAAAGCTACTTAAGTTAAGTTACTCGTAAATTTCCCCTCTTGACCATAAATTCACTATAGACCTGTTTAGTGATGACATCGCGATATAAATCGCCCATTCACAAATGTTGTAAACTTTTAACGTGCAAGTTTTAGTTTTACTGGATAGTCGGAGTTTTTGAGTGCGAATTTTAGCAAGCCCACCAGCGAATCTCTCCGGAATAACTTCGTAATCTTTAAAAGCACGGACTCTCTTCCGGTTAGAAATGGAGCAGGTCGTATTGAAGTATTCCCCAGAGTTAACAACTATACAGGGTGTTGAAAAACTGTTCCCGAATATTTCAGGGGCGGATTCTACAGATCAAAATAAGACCTTTTTTTCCTATAAACATGTGTCCGAAAATGCCCCCCTTTTGAGCTACAGCCCCCCAAAGTTTTAAAAAAATTACGGTTGTTTTGGAATAGCGACCACTATTATGAACCAAATGTCTTAAAATTTCGTGTCCTAAGGTAATTTTACGTGTAAAATCCATTAATGACCTCGAAAAATTCAGAAATTGAGTCTGACTGCACTTTTCACGCAATCTTGTACCTTTAACGGCACAAATTTTATGTTACGGATTAAAATTTTGAAGAATAATTACCAAACTCAGATGCGGAAAACCCTTAGAAAGATTTTTGGTCCTCCTTGTTTCTTTCGATACGACGCGTTTTAAGCGAGATAATCGCTGCACAGTGTGGAAAAGTCAGCGCTTTTACCATAGCGGCCGGCCCGTAGAAGCAGCGGAGAGGCGGGTTGCATACTCACTGCTGTTTTTCATGGTAAAAGCGCTGACTTTTCCACACTGTGCAGCGATTATCTAGCTTAAAACGCGTCGTATCGAAAGAAACAAGGAGGACCAAAAATCTTTCTAAGGGTTTTCCGCATCTGATTTTGGTAATTATTCTTCAAAATTTTAATCCGTAACCTAAAATTTGTGCCGTTAAAGGTACAAGATTGCGTGAAAAGTGCGGTCAGACTCAATTTCTGAATTTTTCGAGGTCATTAATGGATTTTACACGTAAAATTACCTCAGGACACCAAGTTTTAAGACATTTGGTTCATAATAGTGGTCGCTATTCCAAAAAAACCGTAATTTTTTTAAAACTTTGGGGGGCTGTAGCTCAAAAGGGGGGCATTTTCGGACACATGTTGATAGGAAAAAAAGGTCTTATTTTGATCTGTAGAATCCTCCCCTGAAATATTCGGGAACAGTTTTTCAACACCCTGTATTACCTTTCAACCTGACCTGCATCTCTAACCTAGAAGGTATCCTCGTATTTCTGAATGTAACCACGGAGTCTTTGGTCAGTCGCTTGTTTTTGTACAATTTATATTGCGATAGTTCCTCTACTTCGTTTTGGACCAGGGTTCTTTCATGTTCGCAGTGAATGAAGTGGCAATTCGGCTCGTGGCATACCGGAGTTAGCTGTCTTTCCGTGTAGGCGGGCATAGGCTGATTTGGGAAGCCACATTCGAACTCCCACTTTCTTAAGGCCTTTTCCCTCAACCTGCGTCTCTCGCTCCGGGATTTACGGTTACCCGACGCAGTCCGGGTTCGATACTCGATATGAGGTTTGGCGGGAGACATGGTGGAGGGAACGTCGTTGTTCATTATGCTACTATTTAAGAAAATAAGAATTAAACGAATTGACAATTGATAATTCAAATTGGTTTCGTGATTTTCTGACCTCGCTCTATGACCGCTTTCCGTTCCGCACCAGGAAAAATGTAATGGTTCTGGAATAAAAGTAGAAGGAAGAATGATTTACGAAGCGAATATACTTAATAAAGTTAAACTACTACTGTAAAGCTACTTAAGTTAAGTTACTCGTAAATTGCCCCTCTTGACCATAAATTCACTATAGATCTGTTTAGTGATGACGTTGCGATATAAATCGCCCATTCACAAATGTTGTAAACTTTTAACGTGCAAGTTTTAGTTTTACTGGATAGTCGGAGTTTTTGAGTGCGAATTTTAGCAAGCCCACCAGCGAATCTCTCCGGAATAACTTCGTAATCTTTAAAAGCACGGACTCTCTTCCGGTTAGAAATGGAGCAGGTCGTATTGAAGTATTCCCCAGAGTTTACAACTATATTACCTTTCAACCTGACCTGCATCTCTAACCTAGAAGGTATCCTCGTATTTCTGAATGTAACCACGGAGTCTTTGGTCAGTCGCGTGTTTTTGTACAATTTATATTGCGATAGTTCCTCTACTTCGTTTTGGACCAGGGTTCTTTCATGTTCGCAGTGAATGAAGTGGCAATTCGGCTCGTGGCATACCGGAGTTAGCTGTCTCACCGTGTAGGCGGGCATAGGCTGATTTGGGAAGCCACATTCGAACTCCCACTTTCTTAAGGCCTTTTCCCTCAACCTGCGTCTCTCGCTCCGGGATTTACGGTTACCTGAAGCAGTCCGGGTTCGATACTCGATATGAGGTTTGGAGGGAGACATGGTGGAGGGAACGTCGTTGTTCATTATGCTACTATTTAAGAAAATAAGAATTAAACGAATTGACAATTGATAATTCAAATTGGTTTCGTGATTTTCTGACCTCGCTCTATGACCGCTTTCCGTTCCGCACCAGGAAAAATGTAATGGTTCTGGAATAAAAGTACAAGGAAGAATGATTTAAGAAGCGAATATACTTAATAAAGTTAAACTACTACTGTAAAGCTACTTAAGTTAAGTTACTCGTAAATTGCCCCTCTTTACCATAAATTCACTATAGATCTGTTTAGTGATGACGTTGCGATATAAATCGCCCATTCACAAATGTTGTAAACTTTTAACGTGCAAGTTTTAGTTTTACTGGATAGTCGGAGTTTTTGAGTGCGAATTTTAGCAAGCCCACCAGCGAATCTCTCCGGAATAACTTCGTAATCTTTAAAAGCACGGACTCTCTTCCGGTTAGAAATGGAGCAGGTCGTATTGAAGTATTCCCCCGAGTTAACAACTATATTACCTTTCAACCTGACCTGCATCTCTAACCTAGAAGGTATCCTCGTATTTCTGAATGTAACCACGGAGTCTTTGGTCAGTCGCGTGTTTTTGTACAATTTATATTGCGATAGTTCCTCTACTTCGTTTTGGACCAGGGTTCTTTCATGTTCGCAGTGAATGAAGTGGCAATTCGGCTCGTGGCATACCGGAGTTAGCTGTCTCACCGTGTAGGCGGGCATAGGCTGATTTGGGAAGCCACATTCGAACTCCCACTTTCTTAAGGCCTTTTCCCTCAACCTGCGTCTCTCGCTCCGGGATTTACGGTTACCTGAAGCAGTCCGGGTTCGATACTCGATATGAGGTTTGGAGGGAGACATGGTGGAGGGAACGTCGTTGTTCATTATGCTACTATTTAAGAAAATAAGAATTAAACGAATTGACAATTGATAATTCAAATTGGTTTCGTGATTTTCTGACCTCGCTCTATGACCGCTTTCCGTTCCGCACCAGGAAAAATGTAATGGTTCTGGAATAAAAGTACAAGGAAGAATGATTTAAGAAGCGAATATACTTAATAAAGTTAAACTACTACTGTAAAGCTACTTAAGTTAAGTTACTCGTAAATTGCCCCTCTTGACCATAAATTCACTATAGATCTGTTTAGTGATGACGTTGCGATATAAATCGCCCATTCACAAATGTTGTAAACTTTTAACGTGCAAGTTTTAGTTTTACTGGATAGTCGGAGTTTTTGAGTGCGAATTTTAGCAAGCCCACCAGCGAATCTCTCCGGAATAACTTCGTAATCTTTAAAAGCACGGACTCTCTTCCGGTTAGAAATGGAGCAGGTCGTATTGAAGTATTCCCCAGAGTTAACAACTATATTACCTTTCAACCTGACCTGCATCTCTAACCTAGAAGGTATCCTCGTATTTCTGAATGTAACCACGGAGTCTTTGGTCAGTCGCGTGTTTTTGTACAATTTATATTGCGATAGTTCCTCTACTTCGTTTTGGACCAGGGTTCTTTCATGTTCGCAGTGAATGAAGTGGCAATTCGGCTCGTGGCATACCGGAGTTAGCTGTCTTCCGTGTAGGCGGGCATAGGCTGATTTGGGAAGCCACATTCGAACTCCCACTTTCTTAAGGCCTTTTCCCTCAACCTGCGTCTCTCGCTCCGGGATTTACGGTTACCCGACGCAGTCCGGGTTCGATACTCGATATGAGGTTTGGCGGGAGACATGGTGGAGGGAACGTCGTTGTTCATTATGCTACTATTTAAGAAAATAAGAATTAAACGAATTGACAATTGATAATTCAAATTGGTTTCGTGATTTTCTGACCTCGCTCTATGACCGCTTTCCGTTCCGCACCAGGAAAAATGTAATGGTTCTGGAATAAAAGTAGAAGGAAGAATGATTTACGAAGCGAATATACTTAATAAAGTTAAACTACTACTGTAAAGCTACTTAAGTTAAGTTACTCGTAAATTGCCCCTCTTGACCATAAATTCACTATAGATCTGTTTAGGGATGACGTTGCGATATAAATCGCCCATTCACAAATGTTGTAAACTTTTAACGTGCAAGTTTTAGTTTTACTGGATAGTCGGAGTTTTTGAGTGCGAATTTTAGCAAGCCCACCAGCGAATCTCTCCGGAATAACTTCGTAATCTTTAAAAGCACGGACTCTCTTCCGGTTAGAAATGGAGCAGGTCGTATTGAAGTATTCCCCAGAGTTTACAACTATATTACCTTTCAACCTGACCTGCATCTCTAACCTAGAAGGTATCCTCGTATTTCTGAATGTAACCACGGAGTCTTTGGTCAGTCGCGTGTTTTTGTACAATTTATATTGCGATAGTTCCTCTACTTCGTTTTGGACCAGGGTTCTTTCATGTTCGCAGTGAATGAAGTGGCAATTCGGCTCGTGGCATACCGGAGTTAGCTGTCTCACCGTGTAGGCGGGCATAGGCTGATTTGGGAAGCCACATTCGAACTCCCACTTTCTTAAGGCCTTTTCCCTCAACCTGCGTCTCTCGCTCCGGGATTTACGGTTACCTGAAGCAGTCCGGGTTCGATACTCGATATGAGGTTTGGAGGGAGACATGGTGGAGGGAACGTCGTTGTTCATTATGCTACTATTTAAGAAAATAAGAATTAAACGAATTGACAATTGATAATTCAAATTGGTTTCGTGATTTTCTGACCTCGCTCTATGACCGCTTTCCGTTCCGCACCAGGAAAAATGTAATGGTTCTGGAATAAAAGTACAAGGAAGAATGATTTAAGAAGCGAATATACTTAATAAAGTTAAACTACTACTGTAAAGCTACTTAAGTTAAGTTACTCGTAAATTGCCCCTCTTGACCATAAATTCACTATAGATCTGTTTAGTGATGACGTTGCGATATAAATCGCCCATTCACAAATGTTGTAAACTTTTAACGTGCAAGTTTTAGTTTTACTGGATAGTCGGAGTTTTTGAGTGCGAATTTTAGCAAGCCCACCAGCGAATCTCTCCGGAATAACTTCGTAATCTTTAAAAGCACGGACTCTCTTCCGGTTAGAAATGGAGCAGGTCGTATTGAAGTATTCCCCAGAGTTAACAACTATATTACCTTTCAACCTGACCTGCATCTCTAACCTAGAAGGTATCCTCGTATTTCTGAATGTAACCACGGAGTCTTTGGTCAGTCGCGTGTTTTTGTACAATTTATATTGCGATAGTTCCTCTACTTCGTTTTGGACCAGGGTTCTTTCATGTTCGCAGTGAATGAAGTGGCAATTCGGCTCGTGGCATACCGGAGTTAGCTGTCTCACCGTGTAGGCGGGCATAGGCTGATTTGGGAAGCCACATTCGAACTCCCACTTTCTTAAGGCCTTTTCCCTCAACCTGCGTCTCTCGCTCCGGGATTTACGGTTACCTGAAGCAGTCCGGGTTCGATACTCGATATGAGGTTTGGAGGGAGACATGGTGGAGGGAACGTCGTTGTTCATTATGCTACTATTTAAGAAAATAAGAATTAAACGAATTGACAATTGATAATTCAAATTGGTTTCGTGATTTTCTGACCTCGCTCTATGACCGCTTTCCGTTCCGCACCAGGAAAAATGTAATGGTTCTGGAATAAAAGTACAAGGAAGAATGATTTAAGAAGCGAATATACTTAATAAAGTTAAACTACTACTGTAAAGCTACTTAAGTTAAGTTACTCGTAAATTGCCCCTCTTGACCATAAATTCACTATAGATCTGTTTAGTGATGACGTTGCGATATAAATCGCCCATTCACAAATGTTGTAAACTTTTAACGTGCAAGTTTTAGTTTTACTGGATAGTCGGAGTTTTTGAGTGCGAATTTTAGCAAGCCCACCAGCGAATCTCTCCGGAATAACTTCGTAATCTTTAAAAGCACGGACTCTCTTCCGGTTAGAAATGGAGCAGGTCGTATTGAAGTATTCCCCAGAGTTAACAACTTTTTTTTTTTTTTTTTTTTTTATTGTACAATTTCACAATTAACAGATTCGTACATACAAATTTCAGACTTACTTACTAGTCTATACAATTTTGATTTTATCGTATGGGTGATACATAGTAACATCCACTTTTATCTATGATAAATAAATAAAATAAAAATAAAAATAAAAACAAAATAAATAAAAATGAAAATAAATAAAATAAAATTCTATACAATGGATAGGTATAAAAATAAAAATAAAAATAAAAAGAAGTTAAATCTAAAAAATAAACAAATAATTAAATAAATAGACAAAAATAAAATGAACTAAATATAAAAATGATTCAGTAAAAAGTGGGAAAAACTTAACAAGTATAGCTATTTACATTCATGCTGTTTGTTTTCTCATGAATTCTCACTTATCTAAGAGATGGTCTCTGGCGGTAAAAACAGGCCAAGGCGCGCTCTATACTTTTATAAAATACGGGGTGGAGAGCTCGTGTGGCTTCCTTCTTTTTAGCCTTCTTACATCTCCACACCAATCCAGGAGCATAACCGCTTCCGGGTTTGGGTGGGCATGTAGTCTAGTTTCATAATTGTTGTACATCCTAGAGATGTACGTTTCAATGCTTTCTATTCCGAGTTCAGCCCTAATATCACTGTTACTCTCATACCACCGGGCATTGGATATTTGCCTCAAAATTAGATTTTGCGTAATTTCTATCTGACGAATGTTGCTTTTAGCAGCGCACGCCCATAGTTGGCAACCGTAGGCCCATATTGGCCTTATCATGGATTTGTATAGTAAGAGTTTATTGTCGAGTTTTAATTTTGATTGGCGTCCGATTAGCCATAGCATTTGACGATTTTTGAGCTGGATTTGCTTTTTCTTTTTTAATATGTGCTCTTTCCATCTTAGTTTCGAATCCATGATAAGGCCAAGGTATTTGGCCCTCATGGTGTGAGGAATGAGTTCACGATTGAGAACCAAGGGGGTGTGAACATAGGACTTATTGGTAAAAACAACATTCTCAGATTTACTTGCATTTAATTTGCTGCGGTCGGATGAAGTCCATTCCTGAACTTCTTCCAGACTTTCTTGTAACAGCGCGACTGTTTGGTCATATTTGGGAGCAGTGGCAAGATACACTGTATCGTCCGCGAAGACTCCCAGTTTGCACCCTCTCCGCGCTTTTGGGATATCTGAGGTGAATAAGCTATATAACAAAGGTGAAAGCACTGAGCCTTGAGGTACCCCTGCGTTAATTGGCAAAAAATCCGAAATGGAGTCCTCAAACCTAACCCTGAAAAATCTATCGGATACATATGATTTTATTAACTCCACGTGGTTGCCCGGGAGCATTTTGGAGAGCTTAAATATCAATCTCTGGTGCCACACTCTATCGAACGCCTGGGCGACGTCTAGGAAAACAGCATTACAGAAACTTCCCTCTTCTAGGGCCTTTTCAATGGTAGAGGATACACGATGAAGTTGCTCGAGCGTCCCATGTTTGGATCTAAATCCAAACTGTTCATTTATGAGTAATTTTTTTCCGTTTACTACTTTTAACAGTCTTTTGATATACAGTTTCTCGAACAATTTTGCAATTGTAGGAAGCAATGATATCGGCCTATATGAACTCGGTTCGGCAGGGGGCTTCCCCGGTTTCAGTAGGACGATAATCTCTGCTTTCTTCCATTGGTTTGGGATACTTTTTAACTCCAAAGCTGCGTTGAAAATTTGAGCTAGTTTTCTAATGGCTATTTGAGGAAGTTGTTTAATTAAGATTCCATTTATTAAGTCGAAACCTGGAGCTTTTTTTAATTTAGTTTTATATTTAATCTCATTAAACACTTCGTCATATGAAATTTTTTCCATTTTAACATTTGGCAACAGTGTGATGTTTTCATTTTCTATTTCCAAAAGGCGTAATCTATTTGGATTTTCACAGGGATTAGGCTGAAAAGTATTTTCGAGATGCTTGGCTATAACATCTGCTTTTTCTTGGCTGTTGGACGCCCACCCCCCCTCGCTATTCCTAATGGGAAAGCTTAACTGGGCGGGACGTTTCAAATATTTTGTTGCTTTCCAGAGACTATAATCATCTATTTCTCTAGCCCCCAAACTAGTAATGAATTTTTCAAATTTTTCGTTCCTGAATTTATCTAACCTTTTTTTAACCATTTTATTAATACGATTAAATTCTTTTTTATCTGTTTCAAATTTCGTTGTTTGCATTTTTCTACGCGCCTTTCTCTTACTTTTAATGAGCTGAATTAATTCAAGAGGGAGGCTGGCAGGACGTATCCCATTGGATGCTACTGGAGTGCTGGCTTTGGCTGCTTCCTGTATTAGTTTAACCAGCGAGTCCGTCTCTTTTTCAAGAAGTTCAATGGAGTGAATTCTTACATCGATATTTATTCGATTGGTTAGAATATTTTTGAATTTATTCCAGTCTGTTCTGTGAGAAACTAAAGTGGGAGGCTTTTTTAGAATAGTTGGACTGATAAATAGCGTTAAAGTGACTGGAGCATGATCTACTTTTATATCAAGTACATCGCAAGCAACACGGTTTTGCAGCTGGATGTTATTGTACACGAAAAAATCTAAAATATCCGGTTGTTTATTAGTAGCGCCAGGAGGCGGAAAATAAGTGGGTTTACCTGGAGTGATAAAATTACCTCCCAAGTCGTTAATCACGCTCTCTAGATTAGCGCCTTTGTTGTTAGTTAAACGGGATGCCCATCTCACATTTTTGCAATTCCAATCGCCTCCGATGAGAAAACGCCTGCCTAAATTTTGAAACAGTTCCTCGTACTCAATTTTTGTTATTAAATGTCTCGGTGGAGAGTAAATAGAGGCCAAGTTGAACCTGCCAAGCTCGGTTTCTATCTCAATTACAACGACTTGAAACTTTTCTGACTCGATAATTTTAATCAGCGAGTGTTTAATATTTTGTCGCACAACTACAGAAGCCCCCCCTCTTGCATTGTTGGACGGATGACGTGCGTTATACATTTTGTAGCCTTCAAAAAATCTCTTCTCTTCTCTCGTGAAGTGAGTTTCTGAGATGAGAGCTGCGTCTATTTGGAGATTACTCAAGGTATCTCCTAATTCTAAAGCCTTGGAAGCAGAAAGGCCTCCTGCGTTCCAGGCTATTAAGTTGAGCATAGAGAGGTTAAAATTATTCATCATCGGAGTTATCTATCGTTTTGAAGAAAAGAGATTCAAAACGCGCCATGCGCTTGCTCATTTCTTCTATCTGTTTTCTCTGTGACTCGATTGTTTTTAAAAGTTGCTTAATAACTTCGTTATCAGGCTCTTTATTCCCACCTGAGACTTTTTCCGCGTATGACACGTTTTTCTGAGGCTGAGCCATTTGGCCCGTGTGAGACCCTGCAAAATTTTCGGTTCTCTTAGCGATTGTTTTGTTTTTGCCTTTTCCTTTCATCGGAAGGGGGGGGAAAATTTTTTACTGTTTATAACGGTATCCCCTTTTTTCTTTTTAATTAATAAGTTATTTCTATCAGCTTGCATCTCTTTAGCAAACGGACATCCTCTGTAGCTGGCAGGATGGCCTATAACACCACAATTGGCACACTTAGGATTAATGATACGTTTAGCAAAAATACAATCAGCTGTCCAGTGTTTGCCCGCGCATTTTACGCACCTGGCCTGTTTTCCGCACTGATTAGCTGAATGGTTAAATGACTGACATCTCCGACACTGGATGATTTTATCTGTTCTTACTTTGATGGGTTCAATTTTAACGGCAATACTTAAGATCCCTTTAATTTTATAAATTTTTTCAATATCTTCCTGGTAGTCAAAATCGAGTTGGTGAACAGGAATTTTTATAAGCTTAGTTTTGGCCTTGTAATCTTTGTCTTCAACAAATTGGGTTTGGGTTTGAATGCCATTATCACTATGGGAACTAGCTGCGTTCAGATTAGTTTCCATGGGAGATGTTTCTAAAATGGGGTCAGCAGTTTTATTTGAATCAACCAGGACTTCTTCTAAAGTAGATTGACCCGGTTTTTTAGCTAACTTTTTACCTTTTTCCTCCTCAATTTGAACTCTTTTCATCAGACAGGTAGCTTTCTTTACATTAAAACCCTTTTCTTTGAGGTCTTCTACTATGTCCTCCTCAGGGACAGAGGGGTGTAACCCTTTGCAAATAACTTTTATATCACGCAGATTCTTATCAACGTGAGTATAATACTGCACTTTTTCATTTAAAGCATTTTCTTCTTTAAGGGTTTCAATGATTAGCTTAGCAACCGCGTCTGTTTTTGGATTCACTTTCCATACATCAGTGCTTATAAATCTAACCATGAAATCATCTTTTTTGATTTTTTTTCTTAACAAAAGGTTATTAAGTTTAATATAGTCGTCTACACCTAAAACCTTAATTGGGGGAGGGGGTAGAAGTTTTTTGGCTGGTTTGGAAGTATAAGATGAGTTCTCACCAAGGGCTCCTTCCTTGCTTGTAACTCTGCTTACCGACTCCTTTGGTTGGTTGTTCACTTTAGCGTTTTCTGGCGTCGAGTCTGAATTGGATTGCTCCCTCTTCCTTTTGAAGATCCTGGCTGTTTTGTGAGCTTGTTTCCTCTTAGACTGGAACTCAGGGTCAGAGTTATAAGAGTCCTCGTCGTCCTCAGAGGAGATATCTCCGTCCTTATCTGTTTCCACCTCATCTTGAAGCTGTTGAAACTTGTTTCCACCAACTTTATGTCTCAACTGATTGTTGGATGGGTTAAGTTGGCCTTTCTTTGCCGGTTGAAAGTTAAGTTTAGATTGTATCGCCTTCTTTGGTACCCCAGTATTGAATTGGGTTCCATTTTTATCTTTTACAGATGTATTCCGTTTATTTAACTCATCTATTTGACTTTGCAGTCCAGAGACAACTTGGGCATTTTTCTCCTGGATGAGGTTAAATTTCTCTTCAAAAGAGAGTTTCTCACTTACGTGCTTTTTATTATTTTCCGCTAAAATTTTTACCGCGGTTTGAGCATTTTGCATAAATTCTTTGACACCTTCGTGTATCGAAGGATCGCTGATTACTCCACTTAAGTTTGATCTAATCACTTTATTAATAAGATTTTCCTGAGCTTTTAGCTCAGCGTCGCCGTCACTCATCGCGAGTTCCGACGATCCACTTAATGAATTGATAAAAGTACAAGGAAGAATGATTTAAGAAGCGAATATACTTAATAAAGTTAAACTACTACTGTAAAGCTACTTAAGTTAAGTTACTCGTAAATTGCCCCTCTTGACCATAAATTCAGTATAGATCGGTTTAGTGATGACGTTGCGATATAAATCGCCCATTCACAAATGTTGTAAACTTTTAACGTGCAAGTTTTAGTTTTACTGGATAGTCGGAGTTTTTGAGTGCGAATTTTAGCAAGCCCACCAGCGAATCTCTCCGGAATAACTTCGTAATCTTTAAAAGCACGGACTCTCGTCCGGTTAGAAATGGAGCAGGTCGTATTGAAGTATGCCCCAGAGTTAACAACTATATTACCTTTCAACCTGACCTGCATCTCTAACCTAGAAGGTATCCTCGTATTTCTGAATGTAACCACGGAGTCTTTGGTCAGTCGCGTGTTTTTGTACAATTAATATTGCGATAGTTCCTCTACTTCGTTTTGGACCAGGGTTCTTTCATGTTCGCAGTGAATGAAGTGGCAATTCGGCTCGTGGCATACCGAAGTTAGCTGTCTTACCGTGTAGGCGGGCATAGGCTGATTTGGGAAGCCACATGCGAACTCCCACTTTCTTAAGCCTTTTCCCTCAACCTGCGTCTCTCGCTTCGGGATTTACGGTTACCCGACGCAGTCCGGGTTCGATACTCGATATGAGGTTTGGCGGGAGACATGGTGGAGGGAACGTCGTTGTTTATTATGCTACTATTTAAGAAAATAAGAATTAAACGAATTGACAATTGATAATTCAAATTGGTTTCGTGATTTTCTGACCTCGCTCTATGACCGGTTTCCATTCCGCACCAGGAAAAATGTAATGGTTCTGGAATAAAAGTACAAGGAACAATGATTTAAGAAGCGAATATACTTAATAAAGTTAAACTACTACTGTAAAGCTACTTAAGTTAAGTTACTCGTAAATTGCCCCTCTTGACCATAAATTCACTATAGATCTGTTTAGTGATGACGTTGCGATATAAATCGCCCATTCACAAATGTTGTAAACTTTTAACGTGCAAGTTTTAGTTTTACTGGATAGTCGGAGTTTTTGAGTGCGAATTTTAGCAAGCCCACCAGCGAATCTCTCCGGAATAACTTCGTAATCTTTAAAAGCACGGACTCTCGTCCGGTTAGAAATGGAGCAGGTCGTATTGAAGTATGCCCCAGAGTTAACAACTATATTACCTTTCAACCTGACCTGCATCTCTAACCTAGAAGGTATCCTCGTATTTCTGAATGTAACCACGGAGTCTTTGGTCAGTCGCGTGTTTTTGTACAATTTATATTGCGATAGTTCCTCTACTTCGTTTTGGACCAGGGTTCTTTCATGTTCGCAGTGAATGAAGTGGCAATTCGGCTCGTGGCATACCGGAGTTAGCTGTCTTTCCGTGTAGGCGGGCATAGGCTGATTTGGGAAGCCACATTCGAACTCCCACTTTCTTAAGGCCTTTTCCCTCAACCTGCGTCTCTCGCTCCGGGATTTACGGTTACCTGAAGCAGTCCGGGTTCGATACTCGATATGAGGTTTGGAGGGAGACATGGTGGAGGGGAAAGTCGTTGTTTATTAGCTACTATTTAAGAAAATAAGAATTAAACGAATTGACAATTGATAATTCAAATTGGTTTCGTGATTTTCTGACCTCGCTCTATGACCGGTTTCCATTCCGCACCAGGAAAAATGTAATGGTTCTGGAATAAAAGTACAAGGAACAATGATTTAAGAAGCGAATATACTTAATAAAGTTAAACTACTACTGTAAAGCTACTTAAGTTAAGTTACTCGTAAATTTCCCCTCTTGACCATAAATTCACTATAGACCTGTTTAGTGATGACATCGCGATATAAAACGCCCATTCACAAATGTTGTAAATTTTAACGTGCAAGTTTTAGTTTTACTGGATAGTCGGAGTTTTTGAGTGCGAATTTTAGCAAGCCCACCAGCGAATCTCTCCGGAATAACTTCGTAATCTTTAAAAGCACGGACTCTCTTCCGGTTAGAAATGGAGCAGGTCGTATTGAAGTATCCAGAGTTACAACTATATTACCTTCAACTGAGCATCTCTAACCTAAGGTATCCTCGTATTTCTGAATGTAACCACGGAGTCTTTGGCAGTCGCGTGTTTTGTACAATTATATTGCGATAGTTCCTCTACTTCGTTTTGGACCAGGTTCTTTCATGTTCGCAGTGAATGAAGTGGCAATTCGGCTCGTGGCATACCGAGTTAGCTGTCTCCGTGTAGGCGGGCATAGGCTGATTGGGAAGCCACATTCGAACTCCCACTTTCTTAAGGCTTTCCCTCAACCTGCGTCTCTCGCTCGGGATTACGGTTACCCGACGCAGTCCGGGTTCGATACTCGATATGAGGTTTGGGGGAGACATGGTGGAGGGAACGTCGTTGTTATTATGCTACTATTTAAGAAATAAGAATTAAACGAATTGACAATTGATAATTCAAATTGGTTTCGTGATTTTCTGACCTCGCTCTATGACCGGTTTCCTTCCGCACCAGGAAAAATGTAATTCTGGAATAAAAGTACAAGGAACAATGATTTAAGAAGCGAATATACTTAAAGTTAAACTACTACTGTAAGCTACTTAAGTTAAGTTACTCGTAAATCCCCTCTTGACCATAATTCACTATAGACTGTTAGTGATGACTGCGATATAAATCGCCCATTCACAAATGTTGTAAACTTTTAACGTGCAAGTTTTAGTTTTACTGGATAGTCGGAGTTTTTGAGTGCGAATTTTAGCAAGCCCACCAGCGAATCTATCCGGAATAACTTCGTAATCTTTAAAAGCACGGACTCTCTTCCGGTTAGAAATGGAGCAGGTCGTATTGAAGTATTCCCCAGAGTTAACAACTATATTACCTTTCAACCTGACCTGCATCTCTAACCTAGAAGGTATCCTCGTATTTCTGAATGTAACCACGGAGTCTTTGGCAGTCGCGTGTTTTTGTACAATTTATATTGCGATAGTTCCTCTACTTCGTTTTGGACCAGGGTTCTTTCATGTTCGCAGTGAATGAAGTGGCAATTCGGCTCGTGGCATACCGGAGTTAGCTGTCTTTCCGTGTAGGCGGGCATAGGCTGATTTGGGAAGCCACATTCGAACTCCCACTTTCTTAAGGCCTTTTCCCTCAACCTGCGTCTCTCGCTCCGGGATTTACGGTTACCTGACGCAGTCCGGGTTCGATACTCGATATGAGGTTTGGAGGGAGACATGGTGGAGGGAACGTCGTTGTTCATTATGCTACTATTTAAGAAAATAAGAATGAAACGAATTGACAATTGATAATTCAAATTGGTTTCGTGATTTTCTGACCTCGCTCTATGACCGTTTCCTTCCGCACCAGGAAAAATGTAATGGTTCTGGAATAAAAGTACAAGGAACAATGATTTAAGAAGCGAATATACTTAATAAAGTTAAACTACTACTGTAAAGCTACTTAAGTTAAGTTACTCGTAAATTGCCCCTCTTGACCATAAATTCACTATAGACTGTTTAGTGATGACGTTGCGATATAAATCGCCCATTCACAAATGTTGTAAACTTTTAACGTGCAAGTTTTAGTTTTACTGGATAGTCGGAGTTTTTGAGTGCGAATTTTAGCAAGCCCACCAGCGAATCTCTCCGGAATAACTTCGTAATCTTTAAAAGCACGGACTCTCTTCCGGTTAGAAATGGAGCAGGTCGTATTGAAGTATTCCCCAGAGTTAACAACTATATTACCTTTCAACCTGACCTGCATCTCTAACCTAGAAGGTATCCTCGTATTTCTGAATGTAACCACGGAGTCTTTGGTCAGTCGCGTGTTTTTGTACAATTTATATTGCGATAGTTCCTCTACTTCGTTTTGGACCAGGTTCTTTCATGTTCGCAGTGAATGAAGTGGCAATTCGGCTCGTGGCATACCGGAGTTAGCTGTCTCACCGTGTAGGCGGGCATAGGCTGATTTGGGAAGCCACATTCGAACTCCCACTTTCTTAAGGCCTTTTCCCTCAACCTGCGTCTCTCGCTTCGGGATTTACGGTTACCCGACGCAGTCCGGGTTCGATACTCGATATGAGGTTTGGCGGGAGACATGGTGGAGGGAACGTCGTTGTTCATTATGCTACTATTTAAGAAAATAAGAATTAAACGAATTGACAATTGATAATTCAAATTGGTTTCGTGATTTTCTGACCTCGCTCTATGACCGGTTTCCATTCCGCACCAGGAAAAATGTAATGGTTCTGGAATAAAAGTACAAGGAACAATGATTTAAGAAGCGAATATACTTAATAAAGTTAAACTACTACTGTAAAGCTACTTAAGTTAAGTTACTCGTAAATTTCCCCTCTTGACCATAAATTCACTATAGACGTGTGTAGTGATGACATCGCGATATAAATCGCCCATTCACAAATGTTGTAAACTTTTAACGTGCAAGTTTTAGTTTTACTGGATAGTCGGAGTTTTTGAGTGCGAATTTTAGCAAGCCCACCAGCGAATCTATCCGGAATAACTTCGTAATCTTTAAAAGCACGGACTCTCTTCCGGTTAGAAATGGAGCAGGTCGTATTGAAGTATTCCCCAGAGTTAACAACTATATTACCTTTCAACCTGACCTGCATCTCTAACCTAGAAGGTATCCTCGTATTTCTGAATGTAACCACGGAGTCTTTGGTCAGTCGCGTGTTTTTGTACAATTTATATTGCGATAGTTCCTCTACTTCGTTTTGGACCAGGGTTCTTTCATGTTCGCAGTGAATGAAGTGGCGATTCGGCTCGTGGCATACCGGAGTTAGCTGTCTTTCCGTGTAGGCGGGCATAGGCTGATTTGGGAAGCCACATTCGAACTCCCACTTTCTTAAGGCCTTTTCCCTCAACCTGCGTCTCTCGCTTCGGGATTTACGGTTACCCGACGCAGTCCGGGTTCGATACTCGATATGAGGTTTGGGGGAGACATGGTGGAGGGAACGTCGTTGTTCATTATGCTACTATTTAAGAAAATAAGAATTAAACGAATTGACAATTGATAATTCAAATTGGTTTCGTGATTTTCTGACCTCGCTCTATGACCGGTTTCCATTCCGCACCAGGAAAAATGTAATGGTTCTGGAATAAAAGTACAAGGAACAATGATTTAAGAAGCGAATATACTTAATAAAGTTAAACTACTACTGTAAAGCTACTTAAGTTAAGTTACTCGTAAATTTCCCCTCTTGACCATAAATTCACTATAGACCTGTTTAGTGATGACATCGCGATATAAATCGCCCATTCACAAATGTTGTAAACTTTTAACGTGCAAGTTTTAGTTTTACTGGATAGTCGGAGTTTTTGAGTGCGAATTTTAGCAAGCCCACCAGCGAATCTCTCCGGAATAACTTCGTAATCTTTAAAAGCACGGACTCTCTTCCGGTTAGAAATGGAGCAGGTCGTATTGAAGTATTCCCCAGAGTTAACAACTATATTACCTTTCAACCTGACCTGCATCTCTAACCTAGAAGGTATCCTCGTATTTCTGAATGTAACCACGGAGTCTTTGGCAGTCGCGTGTTTTTGTACAATTTATATTGCGATAGTTCCTCTACTTCGTTTTGGACCAGGGTTCTTTCATGTTCGCAGTGAATGAAGTGGCAATTCGGCTCGTGGCATACCGGAGTTAGCTGTCTTACCGTGTAGGCGGGCATAGGCTGATTTGGGAAGCCACATTCGAACTCCCACTTTCTTAAGGCCTTTTCCCTCAACCTGCGTCTCTCGCTTCGGGATTTACGGTTACCCGACGCAGTCCGGGTTCGATACTCGATATGAGGTTTGGCGGGAGACATGGTGGAGGGAACGTCGTTGTTCATTATGCTACTATTTAAGAAAATAAGAATTAAACGAATTGACAATTGATAATTCAAATTGGTTTCGTGATTTTCTGACCTCGCTCTATGACCGCTTTCCGTTCCGCACCAGGAAAAATGTAATGGTTCTGGAATAAAAGTACAAGGAAGAATGATTTAAGAAGCGAATATACTTAATAAAGTTAAACTACTACTGTAAAGCTACTTAAGTTAAGTTACTCGTAAATTGCCCCTCTTGACCATAAATTCACTATAGATCTGTTTAGTGATGACGTTGCGATATAAATCGCCCATTCACAAATGTTGTAAACTTTTAACGTGCAAGTTTTAGTTTTACTGGATAGTCGGAGTTTTTGAGTGCGAATTTTAGCAAGCCCACCAGCGAATCTCTCCGGAATAACTTCGTAATCTTTAAAAGCACGGACTCTCGTCCGGTTAGAAATGGAGCAGGTCGTATTGAAGTATGCCCCAGAGTTAACAACTATATTACCTTTCAACCTGACCTGCATCTCTAACCTAGAAGGTATCCTCGTATTTCTGAATGTAACCACGGAGTCTTTGGTCAGTCGCGTGTTTTTGTACAATTAATATTGCGATAGTTCCTCTACTTCGTTTTGGACCAGGGTTCTTTCATGTTCGCAGTGAATGAAGTGGCAATTCGGCTCCTGGCATACCGGAGTTAGCTGTCTTACCGTGTAGGCGGGCATAGGCTGATTTGGGAAGCCACATGCGAACTCCCACTTTCTTAAGCCTTTTCCCTCAACCTGCGTCTCTCGCTTCGGGATTTACGGTTACCCGACGCAGTCCGGGTTCGATACTCGATATGAGGTTTGGAGGGAGACATGGTGGAGGGAACGTCGTTGTTTATTATGCTACTATTTAAGAAAATAAGAATTAAACGAATTGACAATTGATAATTCAAATTGGTTTCGTGATTTTCTGACCTCGCTCTATGACCGGTTTCCATTCCGCACCAGGAAAAATGTAATGGTTCTGGAATAAAAGTACAAGGAACAATGATTTAAGAAGCGAATATACTTAATAAAGTTAAACTACTACTGTAAAGCTACTTAAGTTAAGTTACTCGTAAATTTCCCCTCTTGACCATAAATTCACTATAGACCTGTTTAGTGATGACATCGCGATATAAATCGCCCATTCACAAATGTTGTAAACTTTTAACGTGCAAGTTTTAGTTTTACTGGATAGTCGGAGTTTTTGAGTGCGAATTTTAGCAAGCCCACCAGCGAATCTCTCCGGAATAACTTCGTAATCTTTAAAAGCACGGACTCTCTTCCGGTTAGAAATGGAGCAGGTCGTATTGAAGTATGCCCCAGAGTTAACAACTATATTACCTTTCAACCTGACCTGCATCTCTAACCTAGAAGGTATCCTCGTATTTCTGAATGTAACCACGGAGTCTTTGGCAGTCGCGTGTTTTTGTACAATTTATATTGCGATAGTTCCTCTACTTCGTTTTGGACCAGGATTCTTTCATGTTCGCAGTGAATGAAGTGGCAATTCGGCTCGTGGCATACCGGAGTTAGCTGTCTCACCGTGTAGGCGGGCATAGGCTGATTTGGGAAGCCACATTCGAACTCCCACTTTCTTAAGGCCTTTTCCCTCAACCTGCGTCTCTCGCTTCGGGATTTACGGTTACCCGACGCAGTCCGGGTTCGATACTCGATATGAGGTTTGGCGGGAGACATGGTGGAGGGAACGTCGTTGTTCATTATGCTACTATTTAAGAAAATAAGAATTAAACGAATTGACAATTGATAATTCAAATTGGTTTCGTGATTTTCTGACCTCGCTCTATGACCGGTTTCCATTCCGCACCAGGAAAAATGTAATGGTTCTGGAATAAAAGTACAAGGAACAATGATTTAAGAAGCGAATATACTTAATAAAGTTAAACTACTACTGTAAAGCTACTTAAGTTAAGTTACTCGTAAATTGCCCCTCTTGACCATAAATTCACTATAGAACTGTTTCGTGATGACGTTGCGATATAAATCGCCCATTCACAAATGTTGTAAACTTTTAACGTGCAAGTTTTAGTTTTACTGGATAGTCGGAGTTTTTGAGTGCGAATTTTAGCAAGCCCACCAGCGAATCTCTCCGGAATAACTTCGTAATCTTTAAAAGCACGGACTCTCTTCCGGTTAGAAATGGAGCAGGTCGTATTGAAGTATTCCCCAGAGTTAACAACTATATTACCTTTCAACCTGACCTGCATCTCTAACCTAGAAGGTATCCTCGTATTTCTGAATGTAACCACGGAGTCTTTGGTCAGTCGCGTGTTTTTGTACAATTAATATTGCGATAGTTCCTCTACTTCGTTTTGGACCAGGGTTCTTTCATGTTCGCAGTGAATGAAGTGGCAATTCGGCTCGTGGCATACCGGAGTTAGCTGTCTTACCGTGTAGGCGGGCATAGGCTGATTTGGGAAGCCACATTCGAACTCCCACTTTCTTAAGGCCTTTTCCCTCAACCTGCGTCTCTCGCTTCGGGATTTACGGTTACCCGACGCAGTCCGGGTTCGATACTCGATATGAGGTTTGGCGGGAGACATGGTGGAGGGAACGTCGTTGTTCATTATGCTACTATTTAAGAAAATAAGAATTAAACGAATTGACAATTGATAATTCAAATTGGTTTCGTGATTTTCTGACCTCGCTCTATGACCGCTTTCCGTTCCGCACCAGGAAAAATGTAATGGTTCTGGAATAAAAGTACAAGGAACAATGATTTAAGAAGCGAATATACTTAATAAAGTTAAACTACTACTGTAAAGCTACTTAAGTTAAGTTACTCGTAAATTTCCCCTCTTGACCATAAATTCACTGTAGACCTGTTTAGTGATGACGTCGCGATATAAATTGGTTCCAAACAAATGCTCTATTTCGCTCACTCTGGTTGATTTACCCATAAGAAATCAGATCCAAATTTTCGAACGCAAATTCATGCTAGTTCACCACCAGTGTTCTCAATTTTATCGTACCATTAGATTCCTTCCATTAGAAAACTTGTATCACATCGCTTGAAACATCGCTTTAGAAGTAGAACGATAGTATAATACTCATGAACCACTACGTCGTGTGCTAACGACCCCTTCCCGTCAATCAAAATAAATAAATCCATGAATAATAAAAGAGAAATAAACCAATAAACAAAGAAAAAGACGCAAAAACTAGGTGTCAAATATTGCGAGAGAAACAACAATGAACTATTATTAATCGAAACTACATTTACAATGAGGGAGAGAGAGGGAGAGAGCAGATAGTTCGCAGAGAAAAAGAAAATGTTGATGTAGGTAAGTAATCAGTTGAGGGAGTGGTCAAGGCAGAGCAGTGGGTGTGCGGTAAACAAATAAGCAGTTGGGAGGGACTGCAAATATCAATGCGCGCTGAGTCGGGCGATTCGACCGAGAAGGTTTCCAGTTGGCGTAGTAGTTAAGCGGCCTGCTACGTACGAGAATACGAGGCGGAGGACAAATAGTCCCCAACTTTAGACGCGAATATATCGAAATCCTGTCATTATTTTTTTTTCCGCCCGTGAGAGCTTTTTCTCAGGAGACACTTTTACGACACATATTTCAATTTAAAAAAATTTGACTGGGAGCCAGTTCCCATAAGCAAAGCGCGGTGTCCTTTGGATCCCGTTTCTTATTGGAAAACCCACGAGAGCGAGTGAGATGGAGCATTTGTTTGGAACCATTTTTTTTCGTGACGTCACACTAAACTGGTCTATTGGGGACGAGAACGACTTTTCTACCCTTGGAGGGCTCCGCAGGTTAGCTGCTTCCTTTGAGACTTTTCTTCTTCGAATTTAAAGGCGCATCCACGGAGAGTTGCCTAATCAAGGGTTTTAATTGGCGCCACCCAAGGAAGATGTTGGCTATTCATCATCTGATCGGACCCCAAAGACTCCTCTCCCCCCCCCTCCATTGACAGCGGCGAAGATCTCTTCTACTTTTTTCTTGCTTCAGATACAGCTGTGAATTCTTTATTTTACATTGAAATTAAGTTTTATACTTACTGAATTAGACTATGTACATGAGCTGGATGAGGTAGTTTTTAGCAGGAAAAAATTCCAGTGCGTGATTAATTTGAGTTTTCTCTTCAGACACGGTTTTTTTCTAGGAAGGTGGTGTATTCTCCTGACTTCGAGTTGGCCTGAGGATAGACAAAGTGCTTCATTACTACTCTAATGGGGAGTTTGATTTTCGAACCAGAAAAAAGTTGATGAATTTTTTTTTCTGCGCTTTTTCTTCAAGACCAGAGACATGTCTCATGGCGATGGTACTTCCTTAAAGGCGGAGGACCAGTCCGTATCAAATTGGCCTCTTTGTGATAAACAGAGAGGTTAGAAAATTTGAGATGGGATGGCAGAGTGGCTTTTCCATCGAGATCACCTTAGAAATAAAGGGTTGAGTCCCCCCCCCCCCCCTCCTACCAGTTTTATCCTCTCCAGTTCCTCCGGTTACCTTATTATTTGCTTACCGTACCGATACTTTACTCGCGATTAAATCGAGACCGATAAGTGGACAGTTTCATCGAGTCCTTATCTCGACATTCCCGAAAACCCTCCCACACATTAGGGCGATCAGTATTTTCTAGCTTAAAATCAACTAGAACGTTTAAAATTACATCAGAATACCGATTTTCAAGCTTCTTTAAATTCTAGGGGAGCAGTAATGTTTTCATTTTCCCCGAAACTATGCTACACTGTAACTGGGAATGGTAGAATTTTTGGACACATGTTCAAGAGGAAAAAAATATTGTCAAGACTTCTAAAAGAAAAGGTAAAAATCTCCCGCCCTCCCCTCGTATATTTAAGCTCCTATGACAAATTCCAATGAATGTCTCCCCTTAGAAGAAAGGGCACCTTTTAAAAGAAAAACGACTCTCACCATGATGTGCGCCAATAGATCTAGGATCAGCCGTCCTAATGGTCATACGAGATCGGTCATTTCCATGTCGGAGTCGCTCTCGACTTCGTCCTCGACGAGTCTTCTAAAATCCTCAACGATATCCCGTCGGATGGGTTGGTAGCCGGGTGGGCGCCGCACTATGGTCCAGGCGACGAAATTAGCTAGACAAAAGTCAAAATTCCAAGGTTGGCAAACATGAAAACTGACCTCACTATGTGATACTACATATCATGGAGTATCTCCTCATAAACGGGTTTGCCATGATTATCACTGATATGGCCGTGGCGAGCTTTTTTCTGCGACCGCGCGCGGTGTGTTTATTTACGATGTTTACTGTTCTGATTGTCAAAGCGTGAAGTGGCCTACGTTGACCGTGTTTTTTCCAGAGTTGGCCGTTTATTTCCCAATTTTTTGCATTTTGACGTTCTTCCTGAAGGTAAATTGAGTAGTTTCAGCCAGATATTTGTCAATTCCAATGAAAATTATGTCCAGTACAAGTGGTAACAGACAACAGTCAAATTTAAACGAATTTTGCCATAATTTTTGCACTTAAAGTACGCTACGAATTGTGGAACCTATTGGAACCTCACCAAATGTGGCTGAAGTCATTCTGAAGACCCATGGCTTTGCCACCTTGCCTTCATAATTGCCGCCGATTGCCGCCGAAAGAAGTTATGAATTTTTTTCGTCACCTCTAATGAGATAAAATCGGTGTTTTTTTACATTTCTGTATAGGGCTCTTTTTCATACCGTGTATCGCAGTGACGTCGTGGCAATTTGGCAGCATTGTATTTCGTGAATTTAGACCAATGAAAAAAGTCTGGGTATCGTAAGTGCACAGTTTTCTCCCCTAAATCAATATTTCACATGGGTTTGAATGGATTAAATACAGCGTTGCCAGATTACACGCTACACATCTGACATTCATGTAGGTGATTTTTGAGGTGTTCTACGTAGTTCCTGATATTCCTATTGACTTTATGGAAATTTATTTTGACGGCAGTTAAATGCATTTAAAAAGCGTTCATTTAACTTAGATTATGATGTTTTAGTTCCAATGTTATCATTGTGAATTAAAGTTAATCAGAGCTTGTATTTTAAAGAGATATGACGAGTGGATAATGTGACGTCTTAGCTTTTCAACCATTGGAGCCCCTGGAAAAAGCCGATATGTGTACGCTTATTGAATTACCTTGGAACTGATATTTTATGTTGGTCTAAATGGAAGAAATGCAACGTTGCCAAATTGCACAAGCATATAGGTGGATCCAGTAATCTGGCAACTGCGCGTTCCTCCCATTTGAATGTATGATTAATGATCGATTCCTAAAGGAGCCAAAGCCACGTGCCTGTAATCGATCGTTTCTCATGAAATCAAATGGTAAGAATACACTGTTGTCAGATTGCTGGATCCGCCAATTTTTGAGGGTAGCTTACTTTGATCTCTAGCTGTAGATATTTTGTATTCTCATTTACATTGTATATTTTCTTCCTCTGTCGATTTTTTTTTTTTTTTTGGTATTCTTGTAATTAATGAATTAAATGATTCATTACAGCAGTTGAATTTTCCATTTTTATAAAAAGTTTTAACGATAAAGCTGATTTTACGAAATTAAAAAAATTGAATTTTCATTATTCCCCTCCCCCTTCATTAGAAGTAATTGTGCTTGTTACCATTTGAGTAAATATTTAATTAATGTAACTCTTATTATTACTTTGACTTATTTTCGCCGATTAAAGAAGAGGTTTCTAGATCATACAGCAGAGGAGACTTATTTGCTTCTTTTTCTGGCGTTTACTTTGCACTATTTGTGTATGTAAATTGACTTTTATAAGGTTATATGTAACAATTTTGAAAAAGTGACATCAAAAATGGATTCAGCGACCTAAAAAACCCCCGGTGACGTAGATTTATCCGCGCATGTTAGCTTGAGGACTTTTGTCTAGTTAATTTTGGCGCCTGGACCATAGTGCGCCGCGGGCAATTTTCTTCGTGCGAGCCTAACTGGTCGTATGGGAGCCGGGTCGCACAGCCATCGTCCTCGAACCGGCATGGGAATTTAGGAATATCCAGTAGCTGCCTTAAAGGGGTGCACCGGACAGTCGTGAACTCCGAACACCGACACGTCGGGCAATGGCTGTATCTGGGCGATCATAAGGAGCAAATCAGATGTCCGTTGGCCTTGCAAACTATATAACGCCGGTGTTTATAGGAAGCTATCACCTCCCAGCAGGTCGGACATCTGAGTAGTTCTATAATCTGATCATATAACGCGTTGTACGGCCCGGTCGACCGCGGCGCCTCGACGGTAGAGTTCGAGTCCATTGACATGGCTGTGGGGAATCAGAATAAAAAAAATTACGCTAATGTTTATGATAATTCTGCGGCGGCGGACTGGCCTAAACCAAAAAAGAGCTTCTACATAACTAGTTAACCCTGTCTCTGTTATTAGTTTGCTGCCCGATGTACGAGATAGAATTGAATCTATTAGGGCTTTAGAAAATTAAAATGATGTACCTAATAAATCTATGGTTATACATATAGCTTCTCAATATCTAATACCAGAAAGAAAATGGTGATCACGTAACGCATCTAGAATTACTATCAAATACAACTAAGAAGTGGGCAAGTTTTATCTAAAGTATAAAATAATATAGGTATGGACCTCGAAAAGTGACTAGAGTAGGAGATAAATTAAGTGAACACTTGCATGTTCTCTCGAAGAAATTACCTAAAAAATGGTTAAAAATAAGTAAATGGTGCTAAATTTTAAATCAGCACCAATTTAAGATCAGTGGCAGGGAATAAAGTCATATGAAATCTACCATTACAGTTCAGCTCTCCTCTTGCGAGTCACTGTCTTACCCTCCAGTATAAAGCCGCGCCGCGCCGAGGAACGGGAAGGGTATTTGATACCCCCCCCCCCTCCAGTAAGAGGAGCACGGTGGCAGTGGTCAGAAGTTGTCTTTCCTCTGTGGTTCCACCTAATAATGCGATCTACGGGGGAAGAGGGGTTTTGAAGAGAGTTGGTGCTGAGGAAGGCGGTGGTACAGCCTCAGCTTGCCGCGGGTGGAAGAGGCAAGTCCCTTCGTGTCTTTGGACTAGACTCGAAGGGGTCGCGCCTGGGCTCCCCGCGTGAGCGCAAGGGACGGTCAGGAGCTCTGTCAGTAGCTGCTTCGGGAACTGTTTGACGGCTTTAAGGTCACTATCACAGCAGACCGGGCAACTTTCTCGATAGAACTGACTTTCCCCAGTAGATAAGGAGCCCGTTTCCGCTTCCTCAAGGCGCTGCCGGTGAGGACTCGACCTTGTAACATACTCTGCGCTCCAGAAGGGCAATAGCAGCGTCGTTCATTGACGTCATGATCTGAAAAGTCACTGGGAGGAAAGGCCAGGATTACGGTGACTTTTCATGGTCGGGATTTTTCATTTGCGCTCGAACCTGATAAAGAAATACACTTCTTGCTCTTTCATCTTGAGAGGGTGGGGGAGGGTAAGTTAAATCCATTACCAGAATTCTTGCTCATTCATGATAAAGGCAGAGGCCTACTCCATTCGGACTTCATTCGGCTACCCCTCTCCGTGCTAGGAACTCTCGAAAGATTCAAGAAAAGGATAAAAAGCAGACTAGCGAGATTCATGTGTACTCTTAGCGTTACGCTTTCGAACTAGTCTCCACTCTTCACTCACTTTTGCGACCAATCTCCTAAGGCTTTAGAAGGATCTATATCTGCTCGTGTTTTCTGCTTCTCAATCCAAATACAAATTAATATGGGCGATTCATCCGAGGATCCGTACGGTTTACTTATTCATAACGTAAACTTGGAAGGAGGTGGAATAGACGCGGAAGGCATAGGAATTACTCGCGTCGAGATGCCAGTCTACTTGACTTTTGCGGACCTGGCAGTACGGAAAGCGGCGTTCGAAACATTCCCGAAAGTTTTGCTACATCTAGTCGACAGTCTGAGTGGCACGGGACTATTTTACTTCGGACGCAGTGATTGGATGGCCTGTTATCAATGCGGCGTCACTCTAACAGATTGGGATTTGGATGCCGAGCCGTTCCAAGAACACTCAAAAATTTCTCCAGACTGTTATTTAAACAAAATAGTTCGCCCTAATCTAACGGAAACCAGAGTGATGATAGGTACCCGAAAAAAATCAACGAGGGACTCCAAAACTGATAAAGTGGCCTCTATTCCGCCCGGTATAGAAGGGGCAGAATCAAAGGCAGGCGTTCATGACAGGGCTTCGTGCACAATCTGTCTCGATAGAATGGTGAATGTGGTATTCTTGCCTTGCGGACATTTATCATGTTCGGCTTGTTTTATCAGATTACCGATTAAAACTTGCTATTTTTGTCGGCAGAATATCCTTGCCACGAAATTTATTTATTTTTAACAATGGGATACATTAAAACCTTTTCTTTTTTAGGGGAGGAGGCACGATTTGCAATTGGTGTCCGACTGAGGGGGGGGAGATTGAATTGGAATGGAAGGTAAAATGTTGCAATCGTTATAAGAAATCAATAAAAGCATCGATTTTCCACTGACTCCTTCAGTATTTTCTATTATTTGTCTAGTCTGAGCGCTATCAATTGTACTCGGATCCACGCCCATTTTCAGGAAGATTCTCAGTTTGGCTTCGCTGTGGGACGATAGCAGTTTTTTACCAGGGAGACCCATTCCTGAGTAAAACCGCTTTGTAATTTCATTAGAAGCTTCAAAAAGTAGCTGAATCAACTATTCAATACGTGAAAATTAAATGTATATTTAATATTATAACCCCCATCCTTTTCCCGTGGGCAATCCCTCATTTTGTCACCATCTTTGTATCTCGCTAACCGTATTAATTGAGATTAAATTTTGAGACTCGGAAGTGCTAAACGAGAACTTCGCGTGGTGGATAAAAAGGTACCGATAAAAATTTTGAAATCGATTTCAGTTTGAAATTTCAAAGTAACTAAAAAATATACAAGGTTATCTCAAGATCGGACTAAGTCAAAAGTAATACCTGTGAAAAGGAGGACGACCTCCGCCAGAGTTGCCCGGACCGCCTGTATCGGCCCGTGTACTAAAAACTGAGTGTATCGGGCGTTGGGCACGTTCAATTTACTCTCGAACTCCTTCATGATAATATCTTTAGCCACTTCTGGGTTCATTATGACTCGCAATAGAGTATCTTCAGCTGTTTAGATGGCTCTGAGAAGGTCTCCGACTAATCCTGAAACATTTTAGAATTGGCAACGTCGGATTAGTAGCGTCTCGCACTAAACCGACGCTGCCCTAATAGTCCAGGATAGATAGATTTGAATGCTACAATAAATGTAGGAGAAGGTTTTTACAATGAGTCTTCTTTATTTTTGGTCGCTGAATCCGAATCTGATGTTTGCTCACAAAAATTTTGAGAGCTAAAGCCGCCATCTTGAAAAAATGGCGTAAGATGTAGGATTTTTGCATAAATATCGATATATATCGTTTAATATCGATTTTTTGGCCAACATACTCCCTTTAAGATCAGATACAAATACACAACTTTGATAGGTATCTTTTTTCCTGTAGAATGCAATTTGTTGCCGCTAGAGTGCGTTGATTTTTTAGCCTAAAATCGTAAAATATGATTTCGCGCTGTTTTTCGTGAATGACACGCATGAAAACGCGCGTTTGAGCATCGGGGCATCAAATAACGCGCACAGCACATGTTGGAGTGTTTGATGTATCCATTTTCTTATTCATATCGTTATATCGCATTCCCAAAAATTGCGATAAATTGCTGAATAACGCTAGATAAATTCGCATAAAAATAGAGCTGTAATGAAATCGAAATTCATCTGGAAAAACTTCAGAGCTTTTGCCTCACTCTGACTCCGAAGAAGAAACCTGCACCAAAGTATCCTCTCTGATTGCAGAAAAAACCAGAATTTTGGAAATTCTTGATTAAAAAATTTGACTAGTTGTCTTTCAAAAAGTAAGTAAAAAGTAACTTGGGTTCCGCGGGGTCGATAATATCTACCCGTTGGCAAGGTTGCCACCCTGCAGGCTAAAGTATAAGTTCCTTTACAAATTTACAGGTTAGATGAATGTGAACACAACTACTTAATTCTAAGATGGTTACATGATACTTTACATTTTCGCCAGAAATCTCCCAGCAAAAAAAACAAAAAGCGAAAGGACGCAAATTGAACTAAAATAGGTCCGCTGGTCTACTAGCCCTGGATCCTATTTAGTCCGTCGGATTTAAGTGACGTCTTTTCCTCGAGCCTGCCAGAAGAAAAACTCTGGCTCGGCCTTGCTTGCTGCATCTCTCTCTCTTCGGGAGCCCCAATTTCATCTGATTGAGGCGCGCGATGACCTACTTCTCTAAAAGGTATATTTCGGTTCGCGGATCCTTCCGCGAACCGAACCGACGGGCAGATTTTAGTTTCGACCGGGCAACAATGCTTATGAACTTGTCCTTCAATATTCCATAGTAATGGTAATAATAATAAAATGCTACAAGTGGACTAATAAACAAGACTAAAGTTAAAATTACGTTTGTTCCACTTGGCAACGTTATAGTTGGAGTGGCGAATGGCGGTACCTTTAAAGGCCAGAATTTAAGAAGGTGCCACATTGTCACCGGACTAGAAAGAAAGTGATAAATTAACTGAAACATCAGCTGAACTATTGCTGTCACGCAAAAGAAATTTGACAACTTGCTATCACCAAATACAGGGCTTGCCCTTCCAGTTACCCCGTGACTATTTTTGAAATTACCGTTAAGGGTTGAATTCTCGTGAGATTGTGAAGGCGAAACATTTGTTTTATATTCCGATGGAATCACGAAATCTACCTGACGAGAGAGGGGAGGCATAGGAACGGGTTCGGCCGATGGCACTGGTTCCGATCGGAAAATTAGGTACGGACCCCATGGGTGAACTGGGACTTCTTCTTCTGCATAGCACATCACCTTTGGCGGAGCGCTCCCACCCCCGCCCCCGTCCTCTATTAAACAATTAGCTCTTAGATCTGATTCATGGAGTTTTATTGCTCCTGTGAATCCTAAATCGGCGGCGGCCCCTTTCACTTCAGTTTTTGATTCAGACGAATGTGTGAAAGTGAATGAATTAATTTCCTCTACCCTCTTGGGGCTGCTAGAGCTCACGATTGGAAAAGGGACTCCTAATAAATTGCAAATCTGGTCATGCTCTTCAAAAGAAATACAGGCATTAAATTTCCTCAAAAAGTCATTCCCGACAAGCCCGTGGCAACCTTCTCGTATGTAAAAACTGTCAGAAACAACGTCAAAAGTTGCATAATGGATGGCACCTGCGATATTTAGTCCAATAACAACAGCTCCCAGCGTCTGAATACGATTCCCACAAATATCTCTAATTTCCTTTACCTGAGTAACATCTATATACGAATTCGGACGTAATTGGGAGTATTTTATAACTGATATTTGGGCACCTGAGTCGAGCAAGCAAAGAATCGACCTGTCGATCGAACGGTCCATTTCAAGCTCTATGAACTCATTTTCTGATTGCTTTCCCTTTTCACCAACACTGGTTATAGCCTTACAGTTACTGGCCATATGTGATGTCTGCTCTTGCTCTCTTTTCAACTTATTCTGCAAAGAGTAACAATTTTCATTCGCGTGCCCACCCTTCTGGCAGTAATTACATGTTAATTGCTGTCTATTCTGATATTGGTTCTGAACTTCTGCGCTGCTCACAAGACGTTCATTGCCTATACCTAAATTAAATTTTCGCATCGGGGAAAATCGTGCAATATGCCCCGGCTGCTGACAGTTAAAACATTTATTTTCACCTCTCTGGTTATTCACATTGTGATTACTACGATTGGAATATGAGTTTTCCGGAGGGACTCGCATGTCGGTCCTCGTTGCAAACTCTCTTTCTAAACGACTAGCGGCCGCTTGCGCCTCAGAAAGATCCTTATAGCTCCCATTGATAAGAACTTGATATACTTGAAGGTTCAAGCCCCTAATAAAATAATCTTTGACGCGATCGTTGACCATTCGTCTATCGACTGCGTTCGCTCCGTAATTTTTCTGTAAAATTGCGGTGTAACGGATCGATAAACGACGAATTCTCGCGGCAAAGACATCAACTGTCTCATTTATTTCTTGACGCGCTTCCATCAAATTGCGTTCAATCTCTGTGATCGTCTTTTTGTCACCGTAAATTTCAAAAAGAACCCGTCGAGTGGAAGGCCAGCTGTCATCTGAACCCCTAATTGCCATTGAGGCCTCCCCGACAATTTGCGTACGGATTATCTTAAAGAAGAGGGTCTTTTCCTCTTCTTTTACACAATCTAAAATGTCATCCGTTGCATAAATAAATTCCTCCACATATCCCCTACCATCAAATTTAGAGAGTGCCTTTACAGCTAGCCCTAATGAGAGGGTCCCTTGGAAACCGCTGTCTGTATTTGAATGAAATGAATCCATTTTTTTCCCCCCCAGTTCTTTTTAGTCAATAAATAATATAAATAAAATAGGATGATGAGAGAAAGGTATCTAACTTAAAATTTATAACAACACTACAGCCCCTAAAAATTTCTCTCTGATGTTCCTCACATGCCATATTAAATTAAAATAGAAGAAGGGGACAACAACAACAAAACAAAAATAGGAAATTGAGTTTGGATTAAGATTGAAAACTAAAAAGGAAAAAAAAATAAAAAAAAAATAAACAAAACATAACGAAATTAGAATATCATTGATCTCAAAATCAATAATATCAACGAAAGGAAATGGCCCTGGGAATCCAGCTCTGCAAAAATTAAGCAATTCTTTAAAACTAAGTAACATTGCGTGATAAACGGCTGGTAGCTCTGACGACGAAGATTCTCCTCAAAAATTGTCTTTTAGAAAGTATTGGTACGCATTGCGCCTTACCGGTAATAAGAGTGTCATTTTGGATTAAGTCGATGATTCCGTTTGGAAGGACTCGAGCGGTAGTCCTGACGTTCTGATGATGTTTGACGGTTGGCGCTTCTCCGAAGCGGAAGGTCGAAATTTTAATCCATGTGTAACACTGCACTTCACTTCATTAGGAATCAAATACCGGTTTCCTTTTTTTTTTCTTTAATAAATTTTCACTCGAAAAACACTTGATAATCGTGGAAAACGCACACTCGAAGAAGAAACCAATAATTTTTGTGTGACCGACAACAAATAATGTCCCGGGTCGGTATAAAATTCAACGCACAAAAATAAACAAACGCAGGAAAAAATCGCAGCTATACAAAAAAAATTGTCTTTCACGAAAGAAAAAAAAATTATCGAAATCAGCTCGCCTGATTTTCGGCCCGACGAAACTGAAAATAAACGCACACAACACGTCCGGCGGTAGAAAAAAAATAATTTTTGAAAATAAAAATATTTCTCGCGCGACGTAAGTTCGTATCGCGGTCTAAAGAAATTTTCAGACCCCACACCTGACACCAATTTTTATGTAGCGATCCGAGAAAGTTTCTAGAATAAGGGTTCTCACCAAAAAAAATGTAAACCTTTTCTTTGTATACTAAATAATTATTTTTTCTTCTTTAATTTCGGATAGTTAAATACACACAAAAAAACTGTTAACAGATAATTACACAACAAACAAAAAAAAAACCACGGACGACTTCCACAAAAACTCCACAAAAACTCATATACTTCCAAGACTCTCGGGCTCTCCACCGGAGTCCGACTCTACTCAACGAGATCACAAGACTGCTGATGCTGATTTCACCAAGGAAGATCCTAGGGCCCTCCTTGGTGAAATCGCTGAAAAATACGTTGGAACCAAAGATTACACGCCCCCAACAGCCTTCTGGACTGCCCATTGGCTAATGGCCCAAAATTAGCCCGCTGATTGGCCTTATCACATTCAAAACTCTTGTGGGCTATCTATTCCACGTGGAATATCCTGGCTCTCAGGACGCTAGCTTCAAGTTCTCAGAAACGCTTTGCACCCTGAGAGCCATTCAGTAAATCGACAAAACGAACCCTGTCACTTGACATTGACATCGTAAAACTTAGGACAATCAGAGCGTGAGTCGCTGCATAAATTACTCACCGGGAAAAGGCATTGCTATTGAAAATCTCTCTCGTTGTTTCTCAGGCAGCTTTTTTTTCAGGGATGCAACCCGCGAGGATGCATCGATGGCACTCGCAGCGGTCCAACGACGGCGGCTCAACGATGACCAAGAGACAAAAAGATAACAGAGAAAGCCATCGATGCATTTCACCCGGTTCGCAACCCCCAAAACCCGGTCCTACCCGTCGGATCATCGGACACTCTGATTGTTTAACAGTTTAAACAATGTCCGATTTACATTTTTACGATGGCTCTACAAATCACTCAATGTCACCCATGGCTTTCAATTTTCGGGTCGAATGGATGCTCGCGTCCGCTCCGAACTCCAAAGCAAGAGTGTTTTACGACTTTAGCAGGTGGTAGGCTAAGTTACTAAAAGAATAAATTATTTTGTAAAACAACTCAAGCTTCAGAATTTGGACCGGGCGCGATTACAGCCACTCTCCCACGAAAACCAAAGATTTCAAAAACAATACTATATGTTACTTGGAATCCTCAGCCCTGTGGTGGTCTGAGCTGAGAGTTCCAAGTCACACACTGGTTGGAAAATATGATTTTTCTGGCCAATAAGGGAAAAATAAAAAAAATGAAAAAAATGAAAATTTGAAAATTTCCATATCACTACACTATTCTGTGATAATAATTCTTAAAACTAAATAAGTTGTCGCAGATTCAATCAAATTTAATTACTTGGAGGGCTGCGGTATCGGCTGCGATACCGAACCCCACCGCGAAGAACGGTTTCTCTTTGCCTCGTCTTTTTATCAGAAGTCTTTCCTGGTTGAAGTCTATGAGGTCCCAAGAACCCAATAACATTTGGACTCTTGGGACGACCTCCGCCAGAGTTGCCCGGACCGCCTGTATCGGCCCGTGTACTAAAAACTGAGTGTATCGGGCGTTGGGCACGTTCAATTTACTCTCGAACTCCTTCATGATAATATCTTTAGCCACTTCTGGGTTCATTATGACTCGCAATAGAGTATCTTCAGCTGTTTAGATGGCTCTGAGAAGGTCTCCGACTAATCCTGAAACATTTTAGAATTGGCAACGTCGGATTAGTAGCGTCTCGCACTAAACCGACGCTGCCCTAATAGTCCAGGACAGATAGATTTGAATGCTACAATAAATGTAGGAGAAGGTTTTTACAATGAGTCTTCTTTATTTTTGGTCGCTGAATCCGAATCTGATGTTTGCTCACAAAAATTTTGAGAGCTAAAGCCGCCATCTTGAAAAAATGGCGTAAGATGTAGGATTTTTGCATAAATATCGATATATATCGTTTAATATCGATTTTTTGGCCAACATACTCCCTCTAAGATCAGATACAAATACACAACTTTGATAGGTATCTTTTTTCCTGTAGAATGCAATTTGTTGCCGCTAGAGTGCGTTGATTTTTTAGCCTAAAATCGTAAAATATGATTTCGCGCTGTTTTTCGTGAATGACACGCATGAAAACGCGCGTTTGAGCATCGGGGCATCAAATAACGCGCACAGCACATGTTGGAGTGTTTGATGTATCCATTTTCTTATTCATATCGTTATATCGCATTCCCAAAAATTGCGATAAATTGCTGAATAACGCTAGATAAATTCGCATAAAAATAGAGCTGTAATGAAATCGAAATTCATCTGGAAAAACTTCAGAGCTTTTGCCTCACTCTGACTCCGAAGAAGAAACCTGCACCAAAGTATCCTCTCTGATTGCAGAAAAAACCAGAATTTTGGAAATTCTTGATTAAAAAATTTGACTAGTTGTCTTTCAAAAAGTAATGATCGATAAAAAATGACCACTTCATTAGAGAAAGATATTAATAAACTAAATATTATCTATCAATTTTAGAAAGACGTACTGATACCGGAAAAAATTATGCAGACTATGAAATGTTAAAAAAAGGAGTCTCAGATGAGAGATTAAATTAGAGTCTGCTGTGATATTCCTGGCCAAAAACGGCCTAGTTTAGTCTAAATAGTAATTTCACGAAAACTTTCAGCCAAAAGCTTCAAGTAAAAGGTGCGTCCAAGTATAAAACTTTTCTCAACTCCGCTTCATCGTCTTGCCTCCCCCAACATGATACAAATTCTATGAAAGATACTTGCTCTCTGTTTAATCGCCGAAGGGCACTGATATCAGAGAGCCAAGTTCACTTTCTTCCTTTCTCTCCCCCCCCCCCCCCCCCCCTCTCTCTAACAATAAGGCAGAGAAATTTGGCCTCTCACTCTGCAACAATGTCCTAATACTATCTAGACTGGACATTCGGCCGATTTCAGGGCGGGGGAAAGTGAAGTGGAAGAGTAGGACTAAAATCGCATGTTGCTCCTGGCTACGCCGCAACCACGATTAAGGAATGTGCTAAGATTTTCAGAAATACATTGAATAAATGGGAAAATGACTTTTTTTTAAAAAATTAATTAAAAATACTAAAAAAAATGTTATTCCAAAAAACATGGTACTATTTGAAAGCTCATGATATGCAGATTCCGGTTCGGGCCGGTTTTATTTGTGATTTCTGCACGAGAAACATTCTACAGGGGCTTAAAGTTGGGTACCGATTTTCTACAGGGTGTTTCATTAAATTGTTTTCTTTGTACGTTTTTGAATGGTTGCAGCTCAAAAAAATAAAATTTCTGCTATAAATTATTGAGATACAATAATTATAACTTTAATCATAACATACATTACGTAAAATCGAGCGTATACAGCTATTTAGGTTGTCTCAGCGGGGTACCGAAACGGTGGAACACCCTGTGGAATCGAGGAAAATTGACCCAACTTTGAGCCTCGGTAGAATGTTTACGGCGATTGAAAATTGTATAAAAACCAGCCCGAACCGGTTGCATATCATGAGCTTTTAAATGGTACCAAGTTTTGTGAAAAAATATTTTTTTTAGTATTTTAATTAATTTTTTAAAAAAGCCATTTCCCCATTTAAATCAATGTATTTCCGAAAATCTTAGCGCATATTGTAATCGTGTTTGCCTACCGATCGGCTTCAATGGGCAGGCGTTGTGTCCAGTCTAGATAGTATAAGAAGTCTTTGGTTGGTCAGGCATTCGCCTAACAAAAAACAAAAAACAAAAAAAAAAAATCATAAATCAATAACTTATTTTGTTTTATAGGCTTGTCAGCCTCCAACGATTAGGGATCTACAAAGTTGTTGGCTCCGACTAGAATTGTGTGTGTCCCAAAATATTGCTGATATTTTCACGAAAACTTTCAGCCAAAAGCTTCAAGTAAAAGGTGCGGCCAAGTAAAAAACTTTTCTCAACTCCGCTTCATCGTCTTGCCCTCCCCCCCCCCCAACATGATACAAATTCTATGAAAGATACTTGCTCTCTGTTTAATCGCCGAAAGGCACTGGTATCAGAGAGCCAAGCTCACTTTCTTCCTTTCTCCATCACTCTCTAACAATAAGGCAGAGAAAGTCAGCCTCTCACTCTGCAATAATGTCCTTGCTCGTTAGGTAGACGGTACTACCGTTATGCCCCTGATATTGCGTCTTCCGGAAAATGAAGGCGCTTCAAAACTATGACGTCAAACTCCCTGCAAGTATGGAGACACTTTCTCCTGAATAGCTCCATACAACCGAAAGACCCTGGTCGCTCTGATTCAACTTGCAAATCCTCTGATATCAGAACGACCAGGTCTAAGTTTCCTCATCGATGCACCTCCATATTAATACAATAATCAATTACAACCACAGGGGGTAAGCCGACGCCGCGTTGCGGCGCGGCGAGTGGGCTATTTTTCTAAAGAAAAGAAGAAAAAAGAAAGAATGAAAGGAAAAAAAGAAATAGATAGAAGGAAAAGAAGAAAATAGATTGCAGAAATTAGAAAAAAAAAATTCTGTACGGTATTTGCTGAAGCAAATACATTTATTAGTAAATTTTAATTTACTGTTGCCGGTTTTTTTGTGTTGTTCATATATTTTGAATGTCGAATGATTTGCCACATGGTTGGAATTTTTTTTTGACATTTTTGGTAACTGGTCAAATTGAACTGTAATTTTTGATTGATTAACCGGTCAGTGTTGAACATATTTCTCAAATATTAATATGGTTGCTTCTGTTTGATCGATGCATCCTCTAATCTACCCTCCCCTTATTTGGCCCTTCCTGCTTCCATTTCACCTATATTTATCCTCCAAAATCCAATATTTCAATCGTATTTGGTCCCTTGTTCCCTCCATATCCCCCATATTTGGCCCTTTATGCCCCTATTTTCCAGTAATATTCCTTATTGACTCCTATTTCCCAGTATTTGCTCTTATTTGCACTTATTAATACATATATGCGCCTTCATTCACCTCAATGTGTTCCCGTTCGCCCAAAGTACTCCTTACTTGGGGGAGAACCCTTTTGGGCGAGCTATTGTTAAAAAGAGAGCCCTTTTGGGCGAGGGTAAAATAAATGTAGAGGAGAATGAGGGAGGTCTTTTGGGCGAGCAGGCGAAAGAGGAATATCGTGCGTGAATCTGGCAACTATGCCTGCCCAGAGATGCAGGTGTGAGCTTCGGAATCTTATCAGACGGGCGGACGGAGGCGATAGATTTTCGGTCAAGATGACTAATGCGTGGTGATACGGTTCAAATGCTGTCCGGATCATTGCCTCTGTTTTGAGTAACAATTATGTAATTAGTAGCGCGGTGACTGCTTGTAAGACGGCACGCGGAGTAATGGATACCGTAATTTCAGAATCGTTTCATAGCAACTACAATAAGGAGTTTTATCACACGCATCCGAACACTCACGATGTCGTTCAAGTCCTTCGTCAGATTCAAGCAGAAAGTTTCACTAAAATAACTTCCGTGAACATGAATGTCACGAATATTGTCAAAAAGGACACGGTTGATAGAAATACTTATGCGGTAGAAGCCTGGAATACTTATGCAACGAGCCAACGCGATAGCAAATCTAGGCTGACGTACCTAAAAGACTTAGGACACCATTTTCAAGCCAAAAAACTTTGAACCTTGATCCAGTTTTAACAATTGACGACCAGCCTGGAGCTGCGATTTAGCAACTTTAAATGACAAATGGTGAGTCAAATACTTCATACAATATAAATACTTCGACACCATTTTCGGTTTTTCAAATTTCCCGGTTTCGATGTGTCGTGCGGTGTTGTCGATTCCACATATTTGGTCAAATATTTCCTTTTTTCCTATCGCCCAAACGACCTCCTAAGATCCAGTTCCTCGCCCACAAGTGCCCTTTTTCACTCGCCCAAAAGACCCCTCTTTTTCGCCCAAAAGACTCACTCCTCGCCCAAAAGACCTGCCCCCCTTACTTGCTCCTTTTCTGCTTCATTCCACCCATGTTTTCCCCTTCCTGACCTCAATGCAACCCGAAAATAAATTGGGAAATCCTCCAGTAACTGGGGAATTCCCTAAAATCTGGAAATGGGTGTTTCTGATTGGTCAATAGATGAACCAATCAACATCGAGTATTCTCCAACTTTGAAATGGACGCTTCTGATCGGCCAAAGGATGAACCAACCAGAAGGACATTCCCATTTATTGAAATGGACGCATCTTATTGGTCAATGGATGAACGAATCAGCATCAAGTATTCCCTAATTTTGAAATGGACACTTCTGATTGGTCAATGGACTTTGAAATGGACGCTTCTGATTGGTCAATCAATCGACCAATCAGGATCGAGTATATCCCATTGATTGAAATGGATGCTTCTGATTGGTCAATGGACCGACCAATCAGCATCGAGTATTCCCCATTGATTGAAATGGACGCTTCTGATTGGTCAATGGACCGACCAATCAGCATCGAGTATTCCCCATTGATTGAAATGGACGCTTCTGATTGGTCAATGGACCGACCAATCAGGATCGAATATTCCCCATTGATTGAAATGGACGCTTCTGATTGGTCAATGGATCGACCAATCAGGATCGAGTATATCCCATTGATTGAAATGGACGCTTCTGATTGGTCAATGGACTGACCAATCAGGATCGAGTATTCTCCATTGATTAAAATGGACGCTTCTGATTGGTCAATGGACCGACCTTTGTGATCGCATTTTCCTTTATTGACACCTACTTGCCTGAATGCGCCCATATTTCCACTTATTCATTGCTATAAGCGCCCTCAATTTACCTTATTTTTCTCGTTTGCCCCTGATTTTCCTTATTTTGCCCCTTCATGTCCCTATTTCACCCATATTTGGCTCCTACTAACCCCTTTCTCACCCATATTTGACATTTCTCCCCTGCATTGTACCCATTTTTGGCCTTTTTTGCCCCTATGTGCTCGTATTTTCCCTTATTGACACCTATTTGCCTGAATTTGCCCATAAAATCTGTGGAATTCCTTGAAATCTGCGGAATTCTTTAAAATCTGGGGTATTCCCTAAATTCTGGGGAATTCCCTAAATTCTGGGGAATTCCCGAAAATCTAGGGAATTTTATAATTACCGTTGAATTCCCTAAATTGTGGGGAATTCCCTAAAATCTAGGGAATTTCATAAATACCGTTGAATTCCCTAAATTGTGGGGAATTCCCTAAAATCTTGGAAATTCCCTAAAATCTGGGTAATTCCCTAAAATCTGGGGAATTCCCTAAAATCTGGAGAATTCCCTAAAATCTGGGGAATTCCCTAAAATCTGGGGAATTCCCTAAATTCTGGGGAATTCCCTAAATTCTGGGGAATTCCCTAAATTCTGGGGAATTCCCTAAAATCTGGGGAATTCCCTAAATTCTGGGGAATTCCCTAAATTCTGGGGAATTCCCTAAATTCTGGGGAATTCCCTATAATCTGGGGAATTCCCTAAATTCTGGGGAATTCCCTAAATTCTGGAGAATTCCCTAGATTCTGGGGAATTCCCTAAAATCTGGGGAATTCCCTAAAATCTGGGGAATTCCCTAAATTCTGGGGAATTCCCTAAATTCTGGGGAATTCCCTAAAATATTGGGGAATTCCCTCGAATTCTTCCCTGCATTTCACCCATTTTTGGCCCCTTTTTGGCCCTTTGCCCCTCTGTGTGCTCGTATTTTCCCTTATTGACACCTATTTCCCTGAATTCGCCCATAAAATCTGTGGAATTCCTTGAAATCTGCGGAAATCCATAAATTCTGGGGAATTCCCTAAAATCTTGGAAATTCCCTAAAATCTGGGGAATTCTCTAAAATCTGGGGAATTCCCTAAATTCTGGGGAATTCCCTAAATTCTGGGGAATTCTCTAAATTCTGGGGAATTCCCTAAATTCTGGGGAATTCCCTAAATGCTGGGGAATTCCCTATAAACCCCTCTCTTACCCATATTTGGCCCCTTCTCCCCTGCATTTCACCCATTTTGGGCCCCTTTTTGGCCCTTTTCCCCCCTGTGTGCTCGTATTTTCACTTATTGACACCTATTTGCATGAATTCGCCCATATTTCCATTTATTTATTGCTATAAGCGCCCTCATTTAACTTTATTTTTCTCATTTACCCCTAATTCCCTTTATTTGCCTCTTCAATGTCCCATTTCACTCATATTTGACCCCTAATTAACCCCTCTCTTTCATATCTGGCTCCTTCTCCCCTGCATTTCACCCATTTAGTTTTCACGTTTGCCCCTAATTCCCTTTTTTACCCCTTTTTTGGCCCTTTCCTCCCCTTTGTGCTCGTTTGAATTTGCCCATATATCCACCTAAATATTCATAAAAGCGCCCTTATTTTACTTTATTTTCCTCGTTTGCTCCCAATTCCTTTTATTTTTCCCCTTTATGACCCTATTTCGCCCACATTTGCCCCTACTTAACCCATATTTTACCCATATTTGGACTTTTCTTCCCTGCATTTCACTCGTATTTTACCCATTTTTTTGTTTTTTTCCTTCCCTTTGTGCTCGTAATTCTCTTATTGACACTAATTTGCCTGAATTCGCACTAATTTCCACTTGTTTGCAGCTATATGCGGCTCCATTTAACTTTAATTACCTGGTTTTCCCCTAATTCTCCTTATTTGGCCTCTTTATGCCCCTATTTCACCCATATTTAACCTTTACCTAACCCCTCTCTAACCAATATTTGGCCTTTTCGTCCTTGCATTTCACCCATTTTTGGCCCTTTCCGTCTTTTTGTGCTCGTATTTTCTCTGATTGACACCTATTTTCTTGAATTTGCCCGTATTTCCACCTAATTATTCATATAAGCGCCCTTATTATATTTTATTTTTCTCGTTTGCTCCCAATTCCTTTCATTTTTCCCCTTTATGACCCTATTTCGCCCATATTCGCCCCTACTTAACCCCTATCTTACCCATATTTGGCCTTTTCTTCCCTGCATTTCACCCGTATTTTACCCCTTTTTTTGGCCCTTTCCTCCCCTTTGTGCTCGTAATTCTCTTATTGACACTAATTTGCCTAAATTCGCACTTATTTCCACTTATTTATAGCTATATGCGGCTCCATTTACCTTTTTTACCTGGTTTGCCCCTAATTTCCCTTATTCGGCCTCTTCATGCCCCTATTTCACCCATATTTAACCATTACCTAACCCTCTCTTACCCATATTTGGCCTTTTCGGCCTTGCATTTCACTCATTTTGTGGACCTTTTCGCCAGCCGGGGGGGGGAGAGGGGGGGGGAAACCCCCAAAACCCCCCTATAAAAAAATAAAAAAATTGTTTATATAATGCATGTAATGCATATAATGCATAAAGTACATATATTACATTTACTATATAATAACTATTTCAGTGCTATACACATATCTACTACAATACGTGATTTATATGCTAAATACATGTTATACCACCAAAATATAGTACGTACATTAGTACAGTACTTATAAACATAATATAAAGTCTATATACAGTACGTACTTTATAGAGTCCATCCGGGGGGGGGGAGAGGGGGGGGAAACAAAAGCAGCTATGTAAGTAAATTAAAATTTACTAAAAAAACAAAGAAAAAAAATTAAATGAAAATTAGAAAAAAAACTTGGGGTTGATCGGCAATAGTGAATATAGTGGGTAATACGGACTATTAACTACTTTTTTTGGAACTGTATATTTATCGACTCGAGCGCGTGCGGATCGAGTCGGAAGATCGCCCCGACCGACTCGGGGACGTCCCGTGACCCCCCAAAGACGCGTCGGACCCGAAATCGGACGATTCGGTAAATCGACCGGGAACGGCCCGGAAAGCGGTTTCGGCCGTTCGGCGTCGGGCGGTGCGGCTTCAGGAGACGGCGCGCGTGCGTCGGACGACGGCGAACCGAGCGGGAGGACCGTCCGAGCCTGCAAGGGTGCTCGCGACGACCCCCTCCGGATATTCCACCCCCCTCCCCACCGCACTCGCGGACCGGGCCGCCCGGACCGCGAGCGCGCCGCGAGGGTCGCGCAGCCGTCGATCGCGGGCGCCAGCGAGCGGTCCGGTCGCGCCGTTCCCGCCGCTGCGTACCCGCGCTCGCGGGGACGGGGCGGGGGGAGGGGGTAGCGCGCGCGAACCGAGCTCATAAGGCCGGCCGCGCCGGCCCGCGCCTCCATTGCGGATCCGTCCGCCGATCAGGTCGCACACGCGCAGCCGCTCAGCGATGGAAGCCCCCTGCGAAGGATGCGATATCACCTGCAGGCGCATGGTGTTGATGTGCGAGGATCCCGAGGCCATCCGGGACTTCCTGATCGCCCACGGCGTGCTGTCCGCCACGTTCGACTGCGAATCGTGCGGCTCGCCCGCTCGACTCCGGTGGGAGGCGCGTGCTTACCGATGCCAGCGCACGTACCGCTCCGAGGACGGCCGCAGACGCAAGTGCGACTTCTACCGCTCGTGCTTCACGGACACCTTCTTCGCGCAGTGCCGCCTCCCGATCGACAAGGCGATGATCCTCATCGTGTACTGGCTCACGCTGCCACCGCCGCGACACCACTTCCTCGCCCGGGAGCCCGTCATCTCGGAGCGGACGGTCGTCCGCTGGCAGGTCCGGCTGAGGGAAGTCGCCAAGGACTGGGTCTTGGCGAGGAGCGCGCGCGGACAGATCGGTGGGGTGGGCGAAGTCGTCGAGGTGGACGAGTCGAAAGTCGGAAAACGGCAGGTGAGTTGGACTCCTCGACTTTCGAGATGGCGTCCCACTGCTTTGGGCTTCGGCTCCTCCAGTCTCGGTAAGCCGGTCTCCGTTTCCGTGGACGCCCTCGTGATCCTTTTCCTTGAAACAGTCTGGTATGATTTATAAGGCGCTGAGCCGCCATCAATTCCGCTGCTGCAGCTGCTGCTGAATTATTTCCCAGGCGCGCAGAAGCTATGAAAAGCATGGGCGGCTTTGGCTCAGCCAACCCCTTCCTTATCAGGATACTTCTGAGATGTTCTGTTCCGATGCATTGGGATCCGGCTCCTTTGGGTTCGGTGAGTTGGACTCCTCGACTTTCGAGATGGCGTCCCACTGCTTTGGGCTTCGGCTCCTCCAGTCTCGGTAAGCCGGTCTCCGTTTCCGTGGACGCCCCTCTTGATCCTTTTCCTTGAAACGGTCTGGTTTGATTTATAAGGCGCTGAGCCGCCATCAATTCCGCTGCTGCAGCTGCTGCTGAATTATTTCCCAGGCGCGCAGAAGCTATGAAAAGCATGGGCGGCTTTGGCTCAGCCAACCCTTCCGTATCAGGATACTTCTGAGGTGGTCTGTTCCGATGCATTGGGCTCCGGCTCCTCTGCCACCGCCGCGACACCACTTCCTCGCCCGGGAGCTCGTCATCTCGGAGCGGACGGTCGTCCGCTGGCAGGTCCGGCTGAGGGAAGTCGCCGAGGACTGGGTCCTGGCGAGGAGCGCGCGCGGACAGATCGGCGGGGTGGGTGAAGTCGTCGAGGTGGACGAGTCGAAAGTCGGAAAACGGCAGGGCAAGCGGGGACGGCCGATCAAGGGCCAGTGGATATTCGGAGCCGTGCTGCGGTCGGATCCCAGGCAGATGTTCGCCGTGCCGGTCGAGAGCCGGGGCTCGAACGTGCTCTACCCCATCATCAGGGACAGGATCGTCATGGGCACCACCATCATGAGCGACATGTGGAAGGCGTACGACTGCCTGGAGAGCAAAGGTAACTATGCGTCCTTCCCGTGAGTGTCGTTCCTCGGGGTCCGGGTGGGGCGGGGGAAGGCGAGTCCCGTTCTGTCCGTTCCGTTCTTCTGATTTCAGGCTACCCGCATCTGAAGGTGAACCACTCCAAGCGCTTCGTCGACACCCTCGTCGGATGCCACACGCAGAACATCGAGCGGATGTGGCGCGAGGTCAAGTGCCACGTGCCGCGGTTCGGCAGGAAGAAGCACCACTACTTCGGGTACCTGGCCGAGTTCTCGTTCAAGCGCGCTTATCCCGCGCCGATGGGACGCGTCCACGAGTTCTTCAAGTACCTCGCCGAGTGCGGTGACCGCTGCTGGGTCGACGACGGGCCGGCGGGCGACGCGGGCGGGGGTGCCGACGGCGAGTACGACGACGAGGAAGACGACGAGAGCGAATGGGACCGGGACGAGTGCGAAGACGACGACGACGAAGACGAGAGCGAGCCGGCCGCCGTCCCCAAGGGCTCGTACTACCATGACCCCGACTACGACCCCATGCGGCACTGACCCTGGGTCCCGCGCAACGCGCGAGCGCGCGCTAGAGTATCGAAATAAAGATCCTTGCTGTCCACGTATCTCGTCTTTTTCATTGCGGCGCGCGCTTGCCTCGATCCATAGGAGCCGTCTCGTAGCACCCGGAGGGGTGGGCGGAGGGGTCCCGGGGGGTAGGGGAGGGTGGGGAACCGCCTCTCTGGGCTCTCGGAGCATCCTCCGCGATGTTCCGGGCGGATCCAGGAAAAGTAGTTAATCGTCCGTATTACCGACCAAATGTCATAGCCTGGCATTCGAAGAGGCAATCTTGTGTTGCGCTTTCTACAATGGAGGCAGAGTATTACGCAGCCTCAGTCGCCGCACAAGAGGTTGTAAATCTGAAAGGAGTGCTATCTACGTTTGATCCCGTTTACTGTGATGTTTCAACCATCAATGTGGACAACCGAGGAGCAATATCTGCAGCAAATTCTTTTACATCCTCTTTCGGCAAAATCAATTTTGCATATTCAGCTATTGGCCCTAACGATATATATTTGGCATTTGCAGCGTTTATATAAGGCATGTATTTCCCTAGCTCGTTCCACATGACTAGATTAGGATTGAGAAGCAATATCCAAGTGATAATAAAGGAAATGTTCGCCATTTCTGCTCCTCGGAGTAGACCTAATGTTAATTTCATCCCTTCTGCTAGTAAATTAGTTCCCTGAGCATAGTTGTATATAGAGAGGAAGAACCTTCTGCGGACTTCCCAGAACACTCGATCTTGATTGTAAAAGTTTTCACAGAAGATACGTGGAGGCAAGAAGCATTTAGTCTTCTCATCAGTGCCAACCAGACCTAAAGGTACAGAATATGATTTAGTTCTTCTCGTCATCCATGTATTGTAATTAGCAGCTGTTAGATGCTTACGAATGAGATTTCCAAGAATACAAGCTCCGAAGATGATGTGAGATGATGTACAGTCAATAAAGTTGTTATGATTGTGGGGATCTGTGTTGATGTAATCAGGAAACAACAAGATGAATCCGTCAACAGTAACATCCTCTACTTGCATTCCATTGCGAACAAGTATTTCGGTCAACTCTGTCTTAAAGTATTCATCTAGGGTAGCAATAACCGATGCTTCTATCATAAGCGATGAAAAAGAACTGGGCCCATAACCATTTGTTATAGGAAAATGATTGTATACTTGAGGAAGTTTTATTCTGATTAAACAACAAAAGCATAAGAAAAAGTAAGGCTTACATTTTAAGGTTAAAGCAGAGAATGAAAATATTTTTTTTTCTTTTAATCAGCTGATTCAGCTCTCAACAAAATTCTGGGCACTGCAGGGACGCTTTTAGCGTTTGCGTGGTGCCAAAAATCTAGCTGTTCGATTTTTTGGGTTTGTAAAACAGGCGCCCGTTTGGTTGACGTGATCATTTTATCACAGTTTTTGAGGACGTCATCAGCCATGTTATTGTACATTTTCCTTAAATTCCTTTATTAAAACTGTAGGACACATTGTGATAAAATTTTCTTTGCATTGGACTATATCTTCTGGTTCCATCGGTGCATACATCAATTTATTTGCACTGATGGCGACATATTTATTCGGAGGCTGCACAAAAAGACTATATGAATCATTTTTGTGCCAAACTGGCAACGGTTCTAATTTGTGTGGGTCGAAATATCTATCCTTTGTTTTCAATGGGATATCAACCAATAATTGCAGGGACCGCTTGCGTTTGCGTACGTTCTCACCTTCATCCTCATCTGAGGAAATTAGGATTGAGTCCTCATTTCTCTGGTTTCGACTCTGGTGCCCCCGGCCTCCGATTTCCTCTTCAGGGATTCCTTTCAGCTATCATGAAGAGGACAATCTTCCTCCACAAAAAGACTATATGAATCATTTTTGTGTCAAACTGGCAACGGTTCTAATTTTTGTGGGTCGAAATATCTATCCCTTGTTTTCAATGGGATATCAACCAATAATTGCAGGGACCCATCATCGATGACTCCTTGCGTTTGCGTAAGTTCTCACCTTCATCCTCATCTGAGGAAATTAGGATTGAGTCCTCATTTCTCTGATTCTGACTCCGGTGCCCCTGGCCTCCGATTTCCTCCTCAGGGATTCCTTTTAGATATCATGAAGAGGACAATCTTCCTTCATAAAAAGACTATATGAATCATTTTTGTGCCAAACTGGCAACGGTTCCAATTTGTGTGGTTCGAAATATCTATCCCTTGTTTTCAATGGGATATCAACCAATAATTGCAGGGACCCATCATCGATGGCTTCTTGCATTTGTATAGGTTCTCACCTTCATCCTCATCTGAGGAAATTAGGATTGAGTCCTCATTTCTCTGGTTCTGACTCTGGTGCCCCCGGCCTCCGATTTCCTCTTCAGGGATTCCTTTCAGAAATCATGAAGAGGACAATCTTCCTCCGTCTCCTGTTCTTCCCATTGCTGTGGGCGTTTTTGCTGTTGTTATTGCTGTTGGTTTTACTGCTGTTGTAGTTGTTGCTGTTGCTGTGGCAGCTTTCATAGATCTTGGACTCTTGGTCCGGCAGGATGACCGGTTCCGTTGCATCCGGCTGCGGCTCCGACTCCTCTGATTTTGGTGAGCTGGACTTCTGAACTTCTGAGGTGGTCGGTTCCGATGCATTGGGCTCCGGCTCCTCTGAGTTCGGTGAGTTGGACTCCTTGACTTTCGAGATGGCGTCCCACTGCTTTGGGCTGCGGCTCCTCCAGTCTCGGTAAGCCGGTCTCCGTTTCCGTGGACGCCCTCGTGATCCTTTTCCTTGAAACGGTCTGATATGATTTATAAGGCGCTGAGCCGCCATCAATTCCGCTGCTGCAGCTGCTGCTGAATTATTTCCCAGGCGCGCAGAAGCTATGAAAAGCATGGGCGGCTTTGGCTCAGCCAACCCTTTCCTTATCAGGATACTTCTGAGATGGTCTGTTCCGATGCATTGGGCTCCGGCTCCTCTGGGTTCGGTGAGTTGGACTCCTTGACTTTCGAGATTGCGTTCCACTGCTTTGGGCTGCGGCTCCTCCAGTCTCGGTAAGCCGGTCTCCGTTTCCGTGGACGCCCCTCTTGATCCTTTTCCTTGAAACGGTCTGGTTTGATTTATAAGGCGCTGAGCCGCCATCAATTCTGCTGCTGCAGCTGCTGCTGAATTATTTCCCAGGCGCGCAGAAGCTATGAAAAGCATGGGCGGCTTTGGCTCAGCCAACCCTTTCCTTATCAGGATACTTCTGAGATGGTCTGTTCCGATGCATTGGGCTCCGGCTCCTCTGGGTTCGGTGAGTTGGACTCCTCGACTTTCGAGATGGCGTCCCACTGCTTTGGGCTGCGGCTCCTCCAGTCTCGGTAAGCCGGTCTCCGTTTCCGTGGACGCCCCTCTTGATCCTTTTCCTTGAAACGGTCTGGTTTGATTTATAAGGCGCTGAGCCGCCATCAATTCCGCTGCTGCAGCTGCTGCTGAATTATTTCCCAGGCGCGCAGAAGCTATGAAAAGCATGGGCGGCTTTGGCTCAGCCAACCCTTCCTTATCAGGATACTTCTGAGATGGTCTGTTCCGATGCATTGGGCTCCGGCTCCTCTGAGTTCGGTGAGTTGGACTCCTTGACTTTCGAGATGGCGTCCCACTGCTTTGGGCTGCGGCTCCTGCGGTCTCGGTAAGCCGGTCTCCGTTTCCGTGGACGCCCTCGTGATCCTTTTCCTTGAAACGATCTGAAATGATTTATAAGGCGCTGAGCCCCCACCAATTCCGCTGCTGCAGCTGCTGCTGAATTATTTCCCAGGCGCGCAGAAGCTATGAAAAGCATGGGCGGCTTTGGCTCAGCCAACCCCTTCCTTATGAGGATACTTCTGAGATGGTCCCCCCCCCCCCCCCCCCCCCCCCCCCCCCCCCCCCCCCCCCCCCCCCCTTTCCTTATCAGGATACTTCTGAGATGGTCTGTTCCGATGCATTGGGCTCCGGCTCCTCTGGGTTCGGTGAGTTGGACTCCTCGACTTTCGAGATGGCGTCCCACTGCTTTGGGCTGCGGCTCCTCCAGTCTCGGTAAGCCGGTCTCCGTTTCCGTGGACGCCCCTCTTGATCCTTTTCCTTGAAACGGTCTGGTTTGATTTATAAGGCGCTGAGCCGCCATCAATTCCGCTGCTGCAGCTGCTGCTGAATTATTTCCCAGGCGCGCAGAAGCTATGAAAAGCATGGGCGGCTTTGGCTCAGCCAACCCTTCCTTATCAGGATACTTCTGAGATGGTCTGTTCCGATGCATTGGGCTCCGGCTCCTCTGGGTTCGGTGAGTTGGACTCCTCGACTTTCGAGATGGCGTCCCACTGCTTTGGGCTGCGGCTCCTCCAGTCTCGGTAAGCCGGTCTCCGTTTCCGTGGACGCCCTCATGATCCTTTTCCTTGAAACAGTCTGGTATGATTTATAAGGCGCTGAGCCGCCATCAATTCCGCTGCTGCAGCTGCTGCTGAATTATTTCCCAGGCGCGCAGAAGCTATGAAAAGCATGGGCGGCTTTGGCTCAGCCAACCCCTTCCTTATCAGGATACTTCTGAGATGGTCTGTTCCGATGCATTGGTCTCCGGTTCCTCTGGGTTCGGTGAGTTGGACTCCTTGACTTTCGAGATGGCGTCCCACTGCTTTGGGCTGCGGCTCCTCCGGTCTCGGTAAGCCGGTCTCCGTTTCCGTGGACGCTATCGTGATCCTTTTCCTTGAAACGATCTGTAATGATTTATAAGGCGCTGAGCCGCCATCAATTCCGCTGCTGCAGCTGCTGCTGAATTATTTCCCAGGCGCGCAGAAGCTATGAAAAGCATGGGTGGCTTTGGCTTAGCCAACCCCTTCCTTATGAGGATATTTCTGAGATGATCTTTTCCGATGCATTGGGCTCCGGCTCTTCTGGGTTCGGTGAGTTGGACTCCTTGACTTTCGAGATGGCGTCCCACTGCTTCGGGCTGCGGCTCCTGCAGTCTCGGTAAGCCGGTCTCCGCTTCCTTGGACGCCCTCGTGATCCTTTTCCTTGAAACGGTCTGGTAGGATTTATTAGGCGCTGAGCCGCCAGCAACTCAGCTGCTGCAGCTGCTGCTGAATCATTTCCTAGGCGCGCAGAAGCTATGAAAAGCATGGGCGGCTTTAGCTCAGCCAACCCCTTCCTTATCAGGATGAGTTTGTCTCATTTTAGTCTGTATTCGGACTTGGTAAAATATTATAACATAAGTTCTGAAAGATTGCAGGAGATTAGAGAAGAAGAGTAAATAGGCATGGACGATAGAAAATAATGTCTTGAATGGATAGTAAGTGAATCGAGGAGACTGGAGGGATACGTACGTTGAGAAGTCTTTCCACTGGTTCATCCCCCAGGTTCAGGAACTGACTGCGAAGTGCGATGCGTTGAGAGGGGACGAGGAGAGGGGGAATGTTACGTAGAGAGGAGAGTGATGAGTGGAGCGAAGAGGGGGGGAGGGGCCGGTAGGAATGGGGAAGAGAGTCGAGCGACATTGTGCAGCGCGGCGATGCGATCCAAGGCTTACCATCAGAGTGGCGAATAAATAAGTATAAACAAAAACAATTTTAACAAAATATCGTTATTTTATCTTTAATTTTAGTATGAGGTTGACTATATTTTTTTAATAAAATAATGCAAACTTAGATATTTCGAAATAATAATGGGAGACAATTGGCTGCCTCTAATGAAATAAAGGACAACAAATAATGGGTGATAATTGGGTTATAATGGGTAATAATTGTAGGGTTATAAATTTTTGCTTCCTTTTTATTTTTACTACTGGGGGGTAGCCTCACCAGTCCGCGAAGAAGCGGACAATTTAATTACTAGATAGGAGACAATAGTAGATTTTTTTTTTGATTACCAACCTTTAGCCACAGCCACAGTCCAATGATGAAAGGTAAGTAATCCTCAGGAAGTAAGTAATCCAAACAAACAATAACTAATTTATTAAATTCCGTTTATTCAATTATTTGGAATTTAACAAGTAGTATTTAACAAGTAGCACAAGAACAAGAAATTTGGAAGAACAAAAAAATTTCGAATAAAAATTAAAGAATTTTAGAATTTTAGAGAGGAACACAAAAAGAAAAAAAAAGAACGAAGAACGAAATTACGAAGAAAACGAAAAATAAAAAAACGAAAGATAATAACAAACGAATCCGAGCGAAACGACGAAACAAAAAACGAAAACCAATAACGGCGCACCGATGAGCGAGAGACGACTAATAGTGATGAAAGAACAGAATGCAAAAATAAATAGTAGAAAGAGTGGTTAGGAGCACTAATGAGCTTCGAAGTTGACAGAAGCCAAATTCTTCTCCCTAAGGGTATGCCTCTTGTCAGACGCCACTTATCCATACTGATAGAAGAATCGCTTTGAGTCAATAATGTTTGTGCAAGGGATCCACAGTAATTTTATGGCTTCCATCTTGGCATTCTTGACAAAATTTGCATGGCCAACGCTTTACTTGATGTTTTATGTGTCAAGACGGGAGGAACATCGAATACGTAAAAGGGCAACTAGCGGCAAACCTTTAACATAATCTACCGCACGATGACTAATTCCGAGTAATCGAGTTACATCGAGTGCTGAAGCCTTATATGATTTCTGTTCCGGCGTATCCTCTGCTTGTTCCAGGATGGTTTGATTTTTGCCGTTGTTGGAGGGAATTTTGGCGCTTCGAATGTGGATTGAGCGTTTGGGATGGTTATTGTAAAGGTTGATATATGCTTTACTCAATGCTGATAAGTCGTGGGCCCAGAAAGTGTTCGGTACAGACGGTCCCGATGATGTTTACGGTCTTAAACATCTTGCTTCTGATTGGTTGATCGCTTCTGATGTTACCTTTAAGTGAAAAAATAAGGTGCTTTTCGCCAAATCAAAATTTTGGGGCTTAAATAATTTTGGGGCTTAAATGGAACAAACCATGGAATCGAGCCAATGGGTCTGTTGCACACTTCGGTTACAGCGTTTAAAAGTATCAATTCTCATGTAAAAAGCCGAGAAAATAACAATGGCAGCATCAGAAAACACTGAAATTCAGTAATAAAATCTCAAATTGCGAAAAACACTAGGCACTATTCACCCCTGTATCTTTCCACCACGTGCACGATATTTTGCGAAATTAGCGCTGCACATTCAAATAAACACGGCCGACCGTCATCACAGCTGACTTCATAAACAAATAAACAGTAATCACGGACGGTGTCTGTTTGAATTCTCACGTCTCAATATCTCCAATTCCTCACAAATGATTAAGAAAGGTACGGAAACCGAGATTTGTGTCGAAAACTTATCAAAATGAAACAATAACGCACAGGATGATTCCAACTTCAATCATCATCTTTGGAACTCCTGAGAGTTATTGTTTCATTTTGATAAGTTTTCGACACAAATCTCGGTTTCCGTACCTTTCTTAATCTTTTGTGAGGAAATGAAGATATTGAGACGTAAGAGTTCAAACAGACACCGTCCGTGATTACTGTTTATTTGTTTATGAAGTAAACTGTGATGACAGTCGGCCGTGTTTATTTGAATGTGCCGCGCTAATTTCGCGAAATATCGTGCACGTGGTGGAATGATATAGGGGTAAATAGTGTCTAGTGTTTTTCGCAATTTGTGAGTTTATGAATGAATTTTGGTGTTTTCTGATGCTGCCATTGTTATTTTCTCTGCTTTTTACACAGGAATTGATACTTTTAAACGTTGTAGCCGAAGTGTGCAACAGACTCATTCTGCCATTTAAGCCCCAAAATTTTGATTTGGCGAAAAACACCGGTAAATAAGAATCTGATTCAAGAGGCAATATGTGGTGAAGACTGAAAAAATGGTGAGTTACCGGTCGTCTTTCGTTTTGGAATCTTGAACATACTAAATTCCATGCAATGGCATTGTTGCTCGGAGTGAACTCTAACGTTTGGATTAACGCATGCAGTTCTTCGTCGAGGAGTGACAGTAAATATTGGAATTTTTCAATGTCATGCTTGCTTGTTATGCAATTTACTTGCTTTTATGGCTCATCTCTGCAATCAATTTAAAACGTCATTCTGTTTTATAGATCTTTTAAGATGAACACAATTGAGGAGTTCCTTGGTAAAAGGGCGGATACGCGTATACGCCCTTCTTTCGGAGATCGCTTTTCTGGAATCCTTAAGCCCTAAGCCACCAGAATATACAGCGTGTTCAAAAAGTCCGTCCCCCCTATCTAACTTTTGAACGGCTGCAGATAAAAAAACGAAACTTGGGGGATGTTTATAACTTAATGGGAACTACTTTTTGGCGTATCCGAAATTTCCGGGGGGCGCTCCTAAGGGGGGGTTTCGCCCCCTAACTCAAAATTTTCAAATAGCAACCCCTATCTTGTGATACCTCGTTTTAAAGGGCATAAAATTCTAAGACTTTTGGCGCAAACTGGAGGTCGATATCGTTTTTCGTCATCGATATATCGATAGTCAAAGTTCGATTTTGACCACTTTTCAAAAAATCAGAACTCCCGTTTGAAATGTCGGAATTTAGAAAAATAGGAGTCAAAAATACTCTAAAAATCAAGTACTTTCCAGAAAAAAATACAGTTTTGACATTAATCTAGTCTTAAAGCCCCCCAAAATTATTTAAAAAAATGACCCCTCAGGGGGGCTATCTCAAAAATTCTGAGGCACGACTCCTATCGAGTGATATATCGCTTGAAAGAACACACAAAACTGAGCATTTTGGCGCAAACCGCAAGTCGATATCGTTTTTGGTTTTCGATATATCGACATTTGACGACGGGTAAAAATCCAACTTTGTCATTCGATATATCGAAAACCAAAAACGATATCGACTTGCGGTTTGCGCCAAAATGCTCAGTTTTGTGTGTTCTTTCAAGCGATATATCACTCGATAGGAGTCGTGCCTCAGAATTTTTGAGATAGCCCCCCTGAGGGGTCATTTTTTTAAATAATTTTGGGGGGCTTTAAGACTAGATTAATGTCAAAACTGTATTTTTTTCTGGAAAGTACTTGATTTTTAGAGTATTTTTGACTCCTATTTTTCTAAATTCCGACATTTCAAACGGGAGTTCTGATTTTTTGAAAAGTGGTCGAAATCGAACTTTGACTATCGATATATCGATGACGAAAAACGATATCGACCTTCGGTTTGCGCCAAAAGTCTTAGAATTTTATGCCCTTTAAAACGAGGTATCACAAGATAGGGGTTGCTATTTGAAAATTTTGAGTTAGGGGGCGAAACCCCCCCCTTAGGAGCGCCCCCGGAAATTTCGGATGCGCCAAAAAGTAGTTCCCATTAAGTTATAAACATCCCCCAAGTTTCGTTTTTTTATCTGCAACCGTTCAAAAGTTAGATAGGGGGGGACGGACTTTTTGAACACGCTGTATACAGTGTGTACTTGTTTCTAACGTTTCAAACAAAAATAACAAGTAAGATTTGCCGAATTTCACATATTATTCGGAAAAATTTCGGATGCAGACTCGGGTCTGATGATTTTTTGTTTATTTTTTTTCTCGCTCTCTCTCTCTCTTTTATGAAGTGTTTGATAACAGGGAAAAAGCATACAAAATATATTTTTTGGGAGTTTTGCTCTGAAGAACAGAGCTCACCGAGCTCCCTCGGTGTTACTGGATGATTGTCCAGTAGACTCATCGGAATCTTGATTTCTCTTCTTCTTCTTCTTCTTCTTATTTTCTTTTGCCGTTTTATGCGCCGCATTACGCTTAGTCTGGAACTCAAGGTTCGAGTTATAACCAGCCCAGTCACCTGAGGAAAACTCGTCGTCCGTTATTTCCACACCAGTTGACACAATGGGGCACTTGCAAGGGTCTGAAATGTTTTGTTTCTTATCAAGAAAATGAAAGTACTTGATGAGCTGAGGACAAAGATACCTTTGGTTTCTAATTAAGTTCCATTGCTCCGAAGATGAGATTCTGGCCCAAAATACATTATTTTAAATGGAGATTCCGCGTAGTGACGTCACTACACGCACGATTTTTTACAACTTTACACGTGTGTATCTCCAAAACCGGGACACTAAGGAAAAAACCAAAGGCACCATTGTTTTCAGCTCATCAAAAACTACCGTTTTCTTTATAAAAAATACAAAATTTCAGACCCTTGCAACTGCCCCATTTTGAACCTTCCTCCGTTGCTGTGGCCTTTCGTTTTATCCGCATTATCGTTGGATAATTTAGTTGCATTTTTATTGGCGAAGTTATTACTGATAACTTTTTTGATTTTCTGTTGATTGTAACGGATTAGAGATTCAGGTCTTTGAGACGTTTTACTGCCATTTGCAAGCTTGCAAATGTCAGCCGTTTGTGTGGTGATTTGAGCGTCGAGTTTGCTCACTTCCGTTTTTAAGTTTTTATTTTGCTCTCTAAGTTCTATTTTGATGCTTCAAGAACTCCATCATGGGATCTTCTTTCTTATCGGAGATCTTTGTAGGAAGAAACTGTTCACCGTTTCCCCCTGAGATGATAGAGGGTCGGGATCTGGTCAACAGTGACATTTTGTTGATTGGGTTCATTTCTTTACTCATATTTGAACTAATTGGCAACACACGAGTGTTTCTGATTTTCCATTGATCATATCTGAGCTTGAGGAGTCCAAGTTTACCTTTAACTCTGCATCCATCTCAGCCTATGAAAAAATCATTGTTATTGTTTCCGCATATACGTCACACAGTATAAAACGCCTCCCCGCCGCGAGTAGGCAATCCGCACGCCGCGTCACGTGAACCAATCACAGCCGAGTCAGCCGGTTCGCACCAGTTTTTCCGTTCCCCGCTTCGTAGGCCTCGATCCGCGATTCTCTCTTCACTTCTCGTGTGTGCGCCTGGTAGTTTTGACGGCTTGTTCTCGCCTACTCGCTTCACTGTGTGTACTTCTTCGCTGTGTGCTGTAGAATCGATTTGGTTTCTTTTTCTCGCTTTCCTTTCGCTCGCTTCCTTAGACTGTAGAAGTTAGCTTCCTTCTTTGGTAATGTTTTCTTGCTTTTATTAATCTCTCGCCGCTATGCTCAATCTATTCTGACCGCCGACTTTGGCTCAAAGTCCGCTGTCCCAGCACGCGGTAGACCTCACTTTAGGCCTAACCGCTATCCGCCGCATCACATTGTCTTTTCAGGAATTACTTTGATATAATCATGATTTCTATCGACTTATTACCGCCGCCCCGCTGTCCTTAGCTATGCCTTAGGCAATCCCCCTATTTCAGGCACGAGTGACTGACTTCCAGGATTAGAATGATAACCTATCTTTAGGCATGCTCTTATGAGCTCAGATCTCATGGTGAGTTAAGTATTAAGTTTTTGGTCAAGTGTAAGTGTTTTGCTCTCTCTCTCTAGTTCTCAGATCTCTTTAATCTGAGTGGTCCTCTGTTTCTCTCCCTAGTCGCTACAGTTATACAAGTAGTAGCACAATGACCCGTGTTTACAAGTTACCGTTGGATTTTGGTCCGACATGCGCTTTCCGTGGCAATAAGAATTGTTTACACTACGCGTTCACGTCTATAGTTAACGCATTTTAAAATGATATTTAATTGAAATCTCACCTTGCTCCTTGAAGCATTATCTCAGTTCCTAAGCTCTCCAATTTGAATGATGTGGCGTAGCCTTTTCCCGATCTTTACTGCTCCCCCCTTTTCATACACTCAATACCTATACGAGCTAGAGGTTAAGCCATCCGGTATGAGTGTATGAACACACTCACTCTAGTTCTATACTATCTTTGTTGTAAGGCCGCCCGAAATAGACTGAGTATGAGCCAAACCACCCAACTACACCTGTACGAGCTACGAATAGGCCGCCCAGTGTGATAGATGATTTGAAAGGAAGAAGAGTTACTCTGCTGGAAGAATGATAACTAAGATTGCTGTTGATACGATATCATGTACTTCAAATCAAAATACTTTGGTCAATCTACATACGTTTACACTTATATAACAACTGTATAAACTAGACTGGTTCAAAGTAAAAACCCGAATGCCAATCACTCTCATTCTCTCTTTCCGCGAACTCCGGTCGTGCAGGTCACTGAAGCTTCGTGGTTCGCCCATGCGCCTTCGCTATGCCCCCCATTCCGCTTCCGTGCTCGTCGCGTCCGTGTTCACGGCGTTGCCATTCCACGTGTACCTGCTCCTGGGGTAAATAAAATATCGAATGAGATTTTATTTATCCGAACGTGAAACACTTGGCATGAGCGGGATTTTTTTCTTCTTAAATCTATCTTAATTTTGAGAACAAAAGAAAAAAACAATTTAATACTTAATAATTTCGAAAATCTTATATCTATCTTTTTATCTTATATCTACCTTCATTTTGAGAGACAAGAGAGAGAGGGAAAAAAAAGTTTTTAAGTAATAATTTCGAAAACAAGTAACATTACATTAATTATTTACATTACATAACGACCGTTACCGTTACTGCACGACCGTGTTCACGGCGTTGCCATCTCATTCCACATTGACATATTCTTATCCGGTGCCACCACTGTCATTGAGCCATCATATAATAATTTATCATTGATGAAGAAGATGTGGCTCTGAATCTCCACGTGTGAAAGGGTAGCTCCGCTCTTGCATGTTCTACAATTTTCGGTTTTCAACTTTGTAAATTCTTCAAGATACGATAGTATACTGTTGAGTTGAGGCAATTCCTGTATCGCTGGCTGGATGAAAGTGAGATCCGTCGACTTAGTTGCAGTGCACTCATACTCCGAGCATGTCCTTGTCCGTACTGCGCTTGGCGCACCATTAAGGAAGTGCTGCAAATCTGTGACATTACAATCGCAGCTGATTGCTGTGTCGCCACTTTCCTTCATTTTTCCTTGTGCTAATAGTAGTGTCCGTGCTTTAAGGATTTCTGCTGGATCATCTTCCTTGCCGAGCATGTGACAGAAATCAATGAAGGCATTACTATGAAGTTATATCTGTTCAAAAACTACAGCACGCACGCAACGCTCCACTCGAGCAAATCGATGACCAATCACTGATCCCGGTTTATGATGTTTTGATGTTTTATGTCGTTGATCCAAAAAAGAAAAAGAAGAAAAAGGAGAGGAATGTAAGGTGGTGTAAGGTTATGTTTACTGTTTATGTAATTTTATCTCACTACACTGTTTGTAATTTCACTACACTGTTTGTAATTAGTACGTTTGTGTTTTTACAACACTCATTACGAAATATTTAATTGTTTCATCAATATTTGAATAATGGAATTCCTCCATAGTGTTCTCCACAATGTCGATGTTATTAATAGCTGTCTCCAACAAGACAACCGGGAGCTCTTACCTCTTCGGATTCCAATTTTGATGCAAAACTTCTCATTTTTCTACAGATTTCTGGAGAACAACTTGCTTGATGATAATCTTAGTCATATCTTAGTCATTATTAAAAACTTCTTGCTTCATCAGCTGCTTAAGTGTAACAATTTTCTCGAAAGGTCCTCCGAATTGGAGAACAATGGAATTAATTTTCGTGTTCTGAGATGCGGCGGAGTTGGTCGCCCAAGGCGTTTTGTTCCGATCATTCAAATAAGTATGCTCAGGAATGTCGGCTTATCTTGGACCAAAATTTGTAAACTTTTAAAAATTTCACGCGGAACCCTTTGGAATGTAAGGAAGCAAAATCAGATTGTTGATTCTAGAGCTCCTAGTATACTGAGCCACAATGAACTTCGTCGTGTGATAAATGAAGTTAACATAGAGCATCCCTCTTCTGGATATCGTTATATTTGGGGTAGTCTAAAAGCTCAAGGCATCTTCATAACATGTCAACGATTAATATCACTTGTCAGACAGGTAGACCCAGTTGGTGTTTTGAGCCGTAGACGCAGGAGGCTAAGACGGAGGCAGTATCGAGTGAAAGGTGCTAATTACATGTGGTAAGTGATAAGATCCTTTGTGGGGTTGGGAATATTTAAATAACAATTGAAGATCTGTGAGTCTGATCTGAGTCAGTGCAGGGACTCGGGAAGTGTGAGCCATTGTAAATGTTTACATATAAGTAATTGAGGGTACCTACCCCGAAGACATTCTATCCTAATGACGGAGGGCGTATCAAAATTCATGTGGAAAACATAGGGTATTTGCAGGACGCACCAAAAGTCTTCAATAATCATCAAGCACACCATAATGGTTGAGGCAAACTGGTGAAGTACAAACTTACAGTTTCAATTCAATGATTGTTATTTTCAGTTCGATGAGTGTTTTAGAACAATTACCTACGCAGGTAATTAGTTAATAGTTAAAATAGGTCAATTACCACAGCAATAGTAAAAAAATAACCATACAATGATGTTTCATTCATCTCTGATCCCAAATTTCCAAAATTACCAAGTTTCATTCGGAGATTATGTCTATTCGTCACCAATATGAAGTTCCATTTTCTGTACAGAGTCTACTGTAGTGTTACGATGTTAACCGCGAGCGGATCTACTTTATGATGTAGGATACCCTCTGTCTATCTGATAAACTCAATGCCCTTGACCTATCCTGACCAAAGTACTTATCTGCATGAAATATTTATTGATCAAAATATCAGTACGATCCCCTACTTCAGATAATGTTGTCAATTTACCAAGCTAGAAGTCTGTTGTGCCAAAGATTGTAAGTGAGAGCCAAATTCACAGTTATGCCTCAAGCTGTATTTGCGGACAGGTGTGAATCTGCCGGCGAATCTGGTCTTAAGGTGATTTCAGACTAAACTTTTCCAGATTTCAATCTGATGGATAGTGCCACAAGTCACATCTGGGAAAAGTCGTGTTTTCGGCATCTTAAATTGAAACCACAGAAAAAATGCAAAATTCCAGAATGTCAGCACCTGCAAAAGTTTTTTAAAGATTTTTTGAGCCCAAAGCGAGCAAAATTGGTTATGAATTAAAGCCGTTATGAAATTCGTTTTGCCCTAGAATGAATCACCTGAATTAAACTGCCAACGGTAAAATTTGATTAAATTGGTCCCATCTTCTCCTTTTTGCTGTCTGGAGTCCTCACAGGCTGAATGGGTGCACATGTAGGTATTGAGGCTCAGCATCTAAGAAGTCTACGTAAAGAATGAAAATGGAAATTTTGGTCCAAAGTTTCATAGTTTAATCCTCTTTTTTAAACTTTCTATGTTTTACCACTGTTATCTCATTGACTTTAAATTTTTTAAAATTGAATTTACCCACCCTTAACAGGGCATTTACATCGGTTTGATCCATCCTATGGCGGTTAGATGTAATCAATGCTTTTCTGATCGTTTGTGTACAGAGGGAGGGAAATGATAGCTCTCTTTTCAAAGTAAATGGAACAGGGAGAGTAATTCTAGTCATCGATAGGAACGGGCCTTTATACCTGCGATTCAATACCGTCGAGCGGAGGGATATGATTGACACATCAGCTGTCAACGCTCGAGGAACGAACGCGAACAGTATCCACTGACCAGCTGAAAACTAGGGAAGAGCGGGTTTCTGATCGCTGTTCGTCGTTCCTCTGTTTTTGAGCGCTGACCTCTCCTCCATCGAGTAACACCATAGCATGCAACGAGGGCATTCCTGATGTGTTCCTGATATCCCTCGTGCCTTCAGCGCTTTCCATTCCTGCTCTGAACGTCGCTCGTATGTCGTTTTCTTTCGCCAGTCGGACTTCTTTGCTCTCGGCAAGGCTTCGTTTTCCGCGTCGATCTTACCTCGTATTGGACGTTTTTCGTTGACACTCGGAAGGTGACAACTGCACTGAAGCCTCATCTGCCCAGTCTCTCTGCTTTCTCTTATGTCATCATTTCTTCCACTGGCGCGGGCGACCGTTTTTTTGTCATTTACCACCTTTAAGCACGCAAAATTGTTCTACTTTTGTTTTTTGTTTTGTTTCATTACGGGTACATTTTCCGTCAAATGACCAAACTAACACATGTCATGCTTTGCTCCAACTTCAGATGTTCGATATGAGGTTCGCGGATTCCTTCGTTGTTTTTTGTTAATTTTTTTCTTTCTTTCTCTCTTTCTTTCTCTCTTTTCCTCAATTCTTTCCTTCATTAAATCCACCAAATTACTTGTATAATCTCCCTCATTACGGAAGTGTGAATAACCTAGATGTTTAGTCACCCCCTAAAAATAAACGAAAATTACCACTACTTTCTTTCTTTCTTTCTATGGCTTTCTTTGGCTTTCTTTCGTCCGAAATATTCACTTGTCTCTGCAAAATTGCCTTTCATGCAATGTCTTTCTCCGACACTCGGGCATGCTACTTCCGAAGTTTTAGGAGGAAACCACTTATGAGTGCAAACTATGAGTTGAGAAAATCTCATTTGCATACAGTTGAGTATTTTGAGTCATTTCCAAACTTCAGCATTCATTTGTTCGAATTATTGGTTTCCACCAACGAAGATCGGAGTTAGAAAGTTTTAGAAGTATTATTGATGATGTACATCGGTTTTGAAACATCGCGGGATCTAAGGAAACACTGGAAAAATGAGAGATGCGACGACGCAGGAACTCGGAAATTTAACCGATGCCGTATTTCTGTCGGTATCTTTCGTATGTAGTACGTATGTGGGGTGCCGCAACTAAAAAGCAATATCAATTTTACTGCAGACCTTGCCGGGCAACAAACCACAAAAGCAAACCCCTCATTATAAAATAAATGCACTTGAAAGCAGAGGCGTAGCGTGCAATTAGGCAAGGTTGTACTTTGTCTAATTAAACCTATGTATAGGGTCGAATGCGAAGGTGTTCACCGAACATCCAACAGTTCGATCTTTTTAATGGGTTTAAATAGATGAACTGCAACGTTGCTAAACTACACGCTACGCCACTGTTTGAAAATTTAAATGGTTGTGCCTATCGGCTAAAATGTAGGTCGATGCGATTATTATTTGTATTAGTGATGAGGAAACAGACAATAACTAATGTTACTTTGGCTTTCTCTCTCTTTGCCCATTTGACTGCATGAGTAAAGAAAGGACTGAAACAGGGGCCGAAGTCACGTGACAGCTCATATTCTCAGGTCTGTTTCTACCACATGCGTTCAAATGGACAAAGAGAGAGGAAGAAAAATTCTTGGCTACGGCTATGCGCGAACTGCGGCTGTGCGGCTGGTTAAAGGTTCTCTCTCCACCTGCGAATTTGAAAGCGCGAATAGACTGCTTGAGCCAATGGGCTTCTTTGTTGTCGATACATCGGACTCGACCTATCGACTTCAAGGCAGCTCATTGGCTCAATCAGTTTATTCGCGCTTTAAAATTCGCAGGTGGAGACACCCCTTTACGCAGCCTTTCGTCTGATCTCTAGATAAGGACCAAACCTAGGCCTCTGCGTTGGTTTATGTGTCGTTTTTTCATCAAACGTTTTAAATTGCTATAAATTGCTGAAAAATTCTGACATTGAGTAGAACGTTTTAATACACGTACTTGACACTTCAAAGTATGACTTCATTGACATGTTTGCCAAAAAAAATTAAAACAACAACAACAACACGTAAGTAGTAATAAGGGCGGTTCCGCCCGGTGACCATTAATGACCTAATTTCCAAGAATTTTTCGCGCGTATTTTCGGTGGACTAATTACCCTAATTAATTACTGCCACTTGATCACACCTGACCTAACATCATCTTCTTGGACGACACATTGTCGCTACCTCACCCCCCCCCCCCCCCCCCCTTCCTCCGACGGCCGATACACCGTTGCATCCCCGCACCCTCGCAACCTATACGCCGTGGCGCGTGCTATGATTTTCTCCCCTACCTCCGCCCCCATACTGGTGGTTGATTCACCGTTATGTTTCCCACCCGCACTCCTTATTACTCACTGCAAACCACTGAATGAGTTTTCTTTTACCTCACCCCTCCAACCTAACACCTTCATGGTGCGTAATGAGCGCTCTCCTTGGAAAGAGATCCTCCTCTCCCTTTCCTCTTTCCACCCCCTTTGCAGTGTTGTGTAGTATAAGAACGTAGTGATGTAGTGTTTGTAAACAAATGTAAACAAATCCGGTCGATACTCGCGAGTCGACAACTGTATATAAGAAGCTATGAAGTAATAAACCACAGAGTAATGTTAAAGCACTCGTTGATATTATTTCTCATATCGATCCCACTATTACATGGCGACCGTGACAGGACACGTTTTTTTTTCAGCTACCCAAGACAAGAAGCAGTTCTTGCAAATTGTGTGCCCACAACTGAGGGCTACATTCGGCGAGTTTTGGTAGCAGACGGGACATCCTCGTATCTCCGGCGGTTCAAGGGGCGTTGAGTCTAGCATAGGAATCAATTGCGGAGGCACAGGAGGGGTTTGCGGGGCTTCCTCATCATCGCTGCTGATATAAATCACTTTCTAGTGGCCATTGTTACGGTGACGGAGGCATAGCTATTGGTGGTCCACGAACTGGAGGATGGGGTAGGTATCGTTTATGCCTTCTACAAAACCAGGGGATTTCTTGCGGAGGCTCTTCCATGTTAAGGGTATGTAGGAAAAACCAAGCTGGGTGGCCTACGACGTCTCCGAAGGTGCAAGTTGCCCCAGTTCTACCAACCCACTCGCACTGCACGGATGGTCTCATGGTTCCAGCTTCAGCTATCACCAAAACAGCTCCAGGGTCTCCAGGGTCAGGGTCTCCAAGGTCAGGGTCAACCTGCGGGTTTTCATGGGGTTCTTCTGGCACAGGCTGTAGGACCGGGTCAGGAAGTTCCTCGACCACCACATCTGACACGTTTAAATCTACGTTTAACTCTTGAGCCTCGTTGATTTCATTCATGGTTCCAGCTTCAGCTATCACCAAAACAGCTCCAGGGTCTCCAGGGTCAGGGTCTCCAAGGTCAGGGTCAACCTGCGGGTTTTCATGGGGTTCTTCTGGCACAGGCTGTAGGACCGGGTCAGGAAGTTCCTCGACCACCACATCTGACACGTTTAAATCTACGTTTAACTCTTGAGCCTCGTTGATTTCATTCATGGTTCCGATTGTCATTCTGATAACGGTTGTTGTAACGATTGTCCTCGTTCCGATTCTGATTATTAAAGCGAGTTCCATTTTGATAACGGCCTCGCTTCTTGTTTCCATGAAAATAACGACGCTGTCCTTTGAATCCTTTTACATAGTTCACCTGCGCCTGAGTTTCCGGTGATTCTGACAAACAAGTAGATTCAGCTTCCAGTGCCAAAGACACTGCTTGTGAAAAATCCTGCACCATGGAACACTGAAGTACATCCCGTATTTTTCCTTTGCAGCCTGTCTTTAACACGTTGAGGGCCATTGAGTCATTTAGTGTGCGCACGACATCCCGGCTTTCTTCACCTACCGACGACACTTGCAAATCAGTCATAGCGGCAACTAACGTTTCTATTTGTGCCACAAAATCTGCTACTTTACAATCATTTTGCTTTAAACCTTGCAAATCATTTCGCAGTTTTGAAATAGTCGTACGAGGCTTTCTTTCTCTCTTTCTTTCTCTCTTTTCCTCAATTCTTTCCTTCATTAAATCCACCAAATTACTTGTATAATCTCCCTCATTACGGAAGTGTGAATAACCTAGATGTTTAGTCACCCCCTAAAAATAAACGAAAATTACCACTACTTTCTTTCTTTCTTTCTATGGCTTTCTTTGGCTTTCTTTCGTCCGAAATATTCACTTGTCTCTGCAAAATTGCCTTTCATGCAATGTCTTTCTCCGACACTCGGGCATGCTACTTCCGAAGTTTTAGGAGGAAACCACTTATGAGTGCAAACTATGAGTTGAGAAAATCTCATTTGCATACAGTTGAGTATTTTGAGTCATTTCCAAACTTCAGCATTCATTTGTTCGAATTATTGGTTTCCACCAACGAAGATCGGAGTTAGAAAGTTTTAGAAGTATTATTGATGATGTACATCGGTTTTGAAACATCGCGGGATCTAAGGAAACACTGGAAAAAATGAGAGATGCGACGACGCAGGAACTCGGAAATTTAACCGATGCCGTATTTCTGTCGGTATCTTTCGTATGTAGTACGTATGTGGGGTGCCGCAACTAAAAAGCAATATCAATTTTACTGCAGACCTTGCCGGGCAACAAACCACAAAAGCAAACCCCTCATTATAAAATAAATGCACTTGAAAGCAGAGGCGTAGCGTGCAATTAGGCAAGGTTGTACTTTGTCTAATTAAACCTATGTATAGGGTCGAATGCGAAGGTGTTCACCGAACATCCAACAGTTCGATCTTTTTAATGGGTTTAAATAGATGAACTGCAACGTTGCTAAACTACACGCTACGCCACTGTTTGAAAATTTAAATGGTTGTGCCTATCGGCTAAAATGTAGGTCGATGCGATTATTATTTGTATTAGTGATGAGGAAACAGACAATAACTAATGTTACTTTGGCTTTCTCTCTCTTTGCCCATTTGACTGCATGAGTAAAGAAAGGACTGAAACAGGGGCCGAAGTCACGTGACAGCTCATATTCTCAGGTCTGTTTCTACCACATGCGTTCAAATGGACAAAGAGAGAGGAAGAAAAATTCTTGGCTACGGCTATGCGCGAACTGCGGCTGTGCGGCTGGTTAAAGGTTCTCTCTCCACCTGCGAATTTGAAAGCGCGAATAGACTGCTTGAGCCAATGGGCTTCTTTGTTGTCGATACATCGGACTCGACCTATCGACTTCAAGGCAGCTCATTGGCTCAATCAGTTTATTCGCGCTTTAAAATTCGCAGGTGGAGACACCCCTTTACGCAGCCTTTCGTCTGATCTCTAGATAAGGACCAAACCTAGGCCTCTGCGTTGGTTTATGTGTCGTTTTTTCATCAAACGTTTTAAATTGCTATAAATTGCTGAAAAATTCTGACATTGAGTAGAACGTTTTAATACACGTACTTGACACTTCAAAGTATGACTTCATTGACATGTTTGCCAAAAAAAAATTAAAAACAACAACAACAACACGTAAGTAGTAATAAGGGCGGTTCCGCCCGGTGACCATTAATGACCTAATTTCCAAGAATTTTTCGCGCGTATTTTCGGTGGACTAATTACCCTAATTAATTACTGCCACTTGATCACACCTGACCTAACATCATCTTCTTGGACGACACATTGTCGCTACCTCACCCCCCCCCCCCCCCCCTTCCTCCGACGGCCGATACACCGTTGCATCCCCGCACCCTCGCAACCTATACGCCGTGGCGCGTGCTATGATTTTCTCCCCTACCTCCGCCCCCATACTGGTGGTTGATTCACCGTTATGTTTCCCACCCGCACTCCTTATTACTCACTGCAAACCACTGAATGAGTTTTCTTTTACCTCACCCCTCCAACCTAACACCTTCATGGTGCGTAATGAGCGCTCTCCTTGGAAAGAGATCCTCCTCTCCCTTTCCTCTTTCCACCCCCTTTGCAGTGTTGTGTAGTATAAGAACGTAGTGATGTAGTGTTTGTAAACAAATGTAAACAAATCCGGTCGATACTCGCGAGTCGACAACTGTATATAAGAAGCTATGAAGTAATAAACCACAGAGTAATGTTAAAGCACTCGTTGATATTATTTCTCATATCGATCCCACTATTACATGGCGACCGTGACAGGACACGTTTTTTTTTCAGCTACCCAAGACAAGAAGCAGTTCTTGCAAATTGTGTGCCCACAACTGAGGGCTACATTCGGCGAGTTTTGGTAGCAGACGGGACATCCTCGTATCTCCGGCGGTTCAAGGGGCGTTGAGTCTAGCATAGGAATCAATTGCGGAGGCACAGGAGGGGTTTGCGGGGCTTCCTCATCATCGCTGCTGATATAAATCACTTTCTAGTGGCCATTGTTACGGTGACGGAGGCATAGCTATTGGTGGTCCACGAACTGGAGGATGGGGTAGGTATCGTTTATGCCTTCTACAAAACCAGGGGATTTCTTGCGGAGGCTCTTCCATGTTAAGGGTATGTAGGAAAAACCAAGCTGGGTGGCCTACGACGTCTCCGAAGGTGCAAGTTGCCCCAGTTCTACCAACCCACTCGCACTGCACGGATGGTCTCATGGTTCCAGCTTCAGCTATCACCAAAACAGCTCCAGGGTCTCCAGGGTCAGGGTCTCCAAGGTCAGGGTCAACCTGCGGGTTTTCATGGGGTTCTTCTGGCACAGGCTGTAGGACCGGGTCAGGAAGTTCCTCGACCACCACATCTGACACGTTTAAATCTACGTTTAACTCTTGAGCCTCGTTGATTTCATTCATGGTTCCAGCTTCAGCTATCACCAAAACAGCTCCAGGGTCTCCAGGGTCAGGGTCTCCAAGGTCAGGGTCAACCTGCGGGTTTTCATGGGGTTCTTCTGGCACAGGCTGTAGGACCGGGTCAGGAAGTTCCTCGACCACCACATCTGACACGTTTAAATCTACGTTTAACTCTTGAGCCTCGTTGATTTCATTCATGGTTCCGATTGTCATTCTGATAACGGTTGTTGTAACGATTGTCCTCGTTCCGATTCTGATTATTAAAGCGAGTTCCATTTTGATAACGGCCTCGCTTCTTGTTTCCATGAAAATAACGACGCTGTCCTTTGAATCCTTTTACATAGTTCACCTGCGCCTGAGTTTCCGGTGATTCTGACAAACAAGTAGATTCAGCTTCCAGTGCCAAAGACACTGCTTGTGAAAAATCCTGCACCATGGAACACTGAAGTACATCCCGTATTTTTCCTTTGCAGCCTGTCTTTAACACGTTGAGGGCCATTGAGTCATTTAGTGTGCGCACGACATCCCGGCTTTCTTCACCTACCGACGACACTTGCAAATCAGTCATAGCGGCAACTAACGTTTCTATTTGTGCCACAAAATCTGCTACTTTACAATCATTTTGCTTTAAACCTTGCAAATCATTTCGCAGTTTTGAAATAGTCGTACGAGGCTTTCTTTCTCTCTTTCTTTCTCTCTTTTCCTCAATTCTTTCCTTCATTAAATCCACCAAATTACTTGTATAATCTCCCTCATTACGGAAGTGTGAATAACCTAGATGTTTAGTCACCCCCTAAAAATAAACGAAAATTACCACTACTTTCTTTCTTTCTTTCTATGGCTTTCTTTGGCTTTCTTTCGTCCGAAATATTCACTTGTCTCTGCAAAATTGCCTTTCATGCAATGTCTTTCTCCGACACTCGGGCATGCTACTTCCGAAGTTTTAGGAGGAAACCACTTATGAGTGCAAACTATGAGTTGAGAAAATCTCATTTGCATACAGTTGAGTATTTTGAGTCATTTCCAAACTTCAGCATTCATTTGTTCGAATTATTGGTTTCCACCAACGAAGATCGGAGTTAGAAAGTTTTAGAAGTATTATTGATGATGTACTAGCGGGGACAAAGATACCTGGCCAGGCGTTTTGGATATGCAATACGCAATGGCCTGGATATGCAATACGCAACGCATGCTTGATACCACCCGTCAAACACTGCCAATGCGTTGTTACGTGAGCAAGGCCGGACCTTTCATTGTGTTCAACACTCAATGAGCTGGAGACGAGACCGGAATCAGTGGAATCAGTGCAAGTGTGGTGGGGGAGGGAGGAGGGCATTGGCGTGAGTGTCGAGATATGATTGTAAAACAAATCAGTCAGTCAAACTGCTGCGGTAACCTTTCTTTGCCTTCGAATTCGACAGTTTTGTTTTTCGGACGCTCAAAGCAACAGCCTTATAGCCTCATAGCCTCATGCTTGCTTGTGCGCTCGTATTTTCTATTCAAGCGTCTTATTTATAATGCGCTGTAATTATAAATTTTACTCTCGGTCGTATAGCATTGACATCTTTCATGTGTATTTGAAAGTGCCATACTTTATTGGAGGATCTGCTTATTCTTAATTTGTTACGACTCAACACCCCCCCCCCCCCCCCCAATCCTCATGAAGAGGACGAATGTTCACAGATTTTTAGTATGTATTACTAAATAGTGTGTTAATGTCTCCTCGTTTTGATAATTGACATTGACCTTCCGCTTGAAACTCCAGTGGCGGTTCGTTCTATTTGGCACCTCTGTTTTCGTGCCATTTAAACCAATGCGAAAGTATCGATTTTTCTGGGATTCGGTGAATCTCCTGAAGACTGAATATTTTACAGGTTTGAACAGAGAGAATCCGTTGTTGTCAAATTGCACGAGCCACCACTGCTTTCCTCCCATAAAAAGAAGGTTTTAAAAAGGGAGAAAGAGGCTTATTCTTCCTTTCTTCTTGCTAGAAAACAGTTGTTGTCGAATAATTGAATGATTCTTACGGCTCCCTCAATAAACAACTCCAGTCATAGGAGACCTCTTGAGCCTTGAGAGTTTCACTATAATGCAGCAATTCACGAAATTTATGAGCTAAGATTTTTTAGATTAAAAACGTTTTTCATGAAAAATGTTTTTAAGCTCTTCACTCTGAATCTCCCACGATTTCGTAACACTCAAGGCCGTCATTTACTGAACAACAAAATATCACATTGAATCGTTCAACATTGCTACTATAAAGAGAGCCGGGCCCAGTATTTCATTTCTACCGTTCTCATCTAAAGGACTTAATTCCAAAAAAATAAAGAGCAAAAGAGAAAAAGCAAACGAAGCAAAAGATAGAGAGGCTCGCAAAGACCAACAACTTGATCCAATTGAAATTATAAATATCATGTAAATTGTAGAACAAAGCTCGCGAATTTGAGGCCACTACTCATGACTTTGAAGGGGACAGTAGACGATGCTAGGCAAAGGCATGATGGGCAGAAATTCGTTCAGAGAGGATTTTTTTTTTTTTTTTTTTTTTTTTTTTTTTTTTACCCTCCCCACCCAAGAAAGGTTGTTATTTTGGAAACTAATTTTTCTTCAGAAAGCCATAGTTTCTTAATTTTCCAAGAAAAAGTTATTGTATCGAGAGCTATGTCTCCCAATTACGCAACGTATAAACGAAAATGTAATGATAAAAATTTCAACACGCATGCAGAGTCTAGGTTTTTTATTTCTTCATTTATTCATCTTTCTATTAGATACCTCTAACCATGTTTTTATTTATTTATCTATCTATTCACTTATTTATCCATTTATTTTCTTTAAATGGTCATTTTATCACATCCCTTTCAGCGTGATGTCCCGCCAAATGGAGACGATAAAAGAATTTACGAATTGAATTTACGGCCCGTAAATAAATAATAGGACAAATAATAGGACAAATGCAATCTTACTTAACCTCTCTCATTTCAGTTGTATGTCATTTTTAAGGCTTTCAGAAGAAACTAATCCCCATTCGACATTTCTCATTCAATAAAACAAATAAATATCAACTTTTAATTGGTTGCATAGTGAAAGAATCAACTCGTTTGTGTGTTGATAATGAATTGGCAGAGGAACCATCTATGAGTGACATATGTTTTAATTGGAATGGATAGGGTTTGTTCTTCACGTGACTATCTTCCATCATAACAACTAATGAGGCTAAAGCAATTTTATGGCATTCAAATTCTCATAAGACTAGCTATCCAATGGGGCAGTTGCAAGTGTCTGAAATGTTATGTGTTTTGTAATGAAAATGAAAATACTTGATGAGCTAAAAACAAAGATGCCTTTAGTTTCTCTCTAAGTCCCATTGTTCCGGAGATGAGATTTTGGCCTCCAATACATTGTTTTAAATGGGAATTCCGCGTAGTGGCGTCACTACGCTCACGATTTTTTACAACTTTCCACGTGTGTTTCTCCAAAACCGAGACACTTGGGAAAAAACCAAAGGCACTGTTGTTTTCAGCTCATCAATTACTTTAATTTTCTTCATTAAAACACACACAATTTTAAACCCTTGCAACTGGCTCATTCGTAGTATTAAAATTTGGAGATTATACCTAATGGGCTGAATCGTTCCTGCGACAAACATTTTTTAAGAGAGGGGTCTGAGGTCAGTAGATCGGGAGTAACGAGGCCGAAACTTCGTCAGAAAACAGTAAGCATTAGGTTTATTTTTCTGCACTGTTCCATTAATGACTTCATTGCACTGTAATGGGACCAAATAGTCGACAATTTTGGCTTCTTAAGAGGAAATTTTAAAGTGGAGCCCCCTTATCTAGCTACAACCTAAAAATTGGGAACTCAGATTTCTACAAAGTTAAGATTAACCTATTTTTTATGGCATGGTAGATATAATAGTAACCCTTGACGAAAAAATAGAAAGAAAAAATGAAAGAAACTTCAGTTAAATTAAAAAAAAGTAAAGGGCTGTAATTTCTTGAAAGCTTTCACGAGATCTGGGAAGAAATCGCCGAATGACCCCAAAGTTAAGTGAAAAAATTCGATCAGTGCAAACTCGACGCAGGGTTCATGTAGCCGTGTACTCCTTCCTTTGCTTTCTTTATTATTTTATTTCATTGCTAATGGTTTATTCTGGAGAAACACTTGTGTAAAATTCCGCAAAATCTTGCGTTTTGTGGACGTCATTTCTCAACAGAAAGTCACAGCAGAAGTCAAATTCAAACAATGTGTTTTGGGTCAAAATCGCACCTCCGGAATCATGAAACCTATTCTTAAAAACCAAATGCATCTTTCTTTTCGGCTCACAGAGTTCTTTTATTTTCTTGCATTTTACTATCTCGCACATCCAAACTGCTTGTTTGGAGACGATGGAAGCCACCGATGCAGTACCCTAACCACGAAAATTGGTGCCCGTTTCGCAGGGTGAGGACGAATAGAGAGACTCAACGGTGAGACACAAAAATGAACAAATGAACAATGCACCTGATTGGCTGAAGCGCTCCGTACGCGCTCAAACGGATTTGATCAAACTGCAGGATTGCCCAACCTGGCATTTCCAAAATTCAAACCTATATACCACAGAATAATACAATTAGAACGGAAACTCCCATAAGAGCCAATGGAAGCAAGTTTGGAATTTAACGGCACCAATAGGCAACGCTGTGGTCCTATATCCCAACATGGCGGACGAGTGTGATTTGTGTTGAAACTCATTTATTTCTATAAATTCTGGAAAGAAATCTTAAGTTTTCGGCCTCACTTTTATTCTAATGGCATTTCAGAAGGAAAATTTCGCGGATCTCTGATGACTAATTACTCTGTGAATCATCCTTGTTAGCATAGAAAGAGTGACGAAATTAATATAGGAATCTCTCATTGTTACTGCCCTCGGCCACCATTACGCCCTCGAAAATAAAAGCGTTTATATGAGTTTAAGAGTGGATTTCGGAAGTTTTTAGTGCTGCCATTGTTCTTTTTCGAAGTTTTTACAGCAGAATCGAATGTTAAATTGCTTATAGCAAAAGTGTGCAAGAGCCACATTGTTTGACGTCATGCGTTCCACCTCTCTTGAAAAATATCGAAATTCTGGGTATATGGCGAACTCTCTGAAATAAGATCTTTCTCCCAGTCGGTTTTTTTTCTTTTTCTAATTTCTTTACCGGTGGCGTGCTTCCCATTTATTTGGTGATATTCTTCCTAAATTACTGTATAAATCATGTCGTTTCAATATAAATCGGAAGAAATGAAAAAAAAAAAAAAAAAAAAAATACATCCACGACTTTGAATAATATAATTTGGAGCCAATCGATCAGAGGCAGCTCGTGAACAATTATTGATTGCTATTTCTATCCTTTATGAATCTATGCAAAAGTATCGTGCGATTACGTAGAGATTCATTTGAGCTTCGCTTAAAAATATTTTTTTTTCCATGTATTTAAATGGAGAATTTATATACAGAATATACATATGTATCGTCATTCACGAGCCGCTACTACTTACGATATAACGCAGCGATTATTTTGTTTCATTTCAACAGCTTCGATTATTGAAACTATGAAATTGCTGCATATGACATAATTCTGAATTTTCAAACACTAAAATCACTTCCTGAGATAGTGAAGGAGGGAATAAAAAAATGGCCAACAGGCAGTGGCGTAGCCAGGGGGGACGTCCCGCCCCGGGCATCAAGTCTCGGGAGAGGGGGAATAATTTTCTGCGGCTAGGTAAAGAAAATATGAAAAAAGACGGGAGGAAAGGGGGAGGGGGAAAGGAGGAGGAAAATTGGAAGAAGGTTGAAAGCCTTTTCTTCTATTTCTTTTAAATGTTAAGAAAATACATTATAGAAGCCATTATTGATGCCCTCCTCTACTTTTCAATTCGATACTTCGATAAAAAGAAAAGATGCCGTTATATAGGCCCTGATTTTGCAACGACCGATTTCTCTTGAAAATAGGAATATTGTTGGTCCCGCTTTTCTACATTTTCCGAAAATTATGCCCCCCCCCCCCAAATTTTGAATACTTCATTTTGTTTCCAAAGCAAAAACCCTTGATACAAAGTCTAACTCTTGTCTCAAATTCTCGAAAAATATACCCCTTCCATAGCTCTGTCAGTTTATTTGTTGGTATGACGACATGTAGAGGAAGAAGTTGGAATTTTAAATCTAAACATATAAGAGTTGAGAAGGCGGGGTTAAAGTTCCTTACTCCCAAACTGTCTCATTCACGGCTTTGTTTCTATCTCTCTTTGTTGACTGTATTTCAATGCACTTCGTCAGTATAGGCTGTAACTTTCCTCCTAAATTGTTTGCTCTTTTTGTCCGTAGGTGCTCATTTCCCTTTAATCTACAATGGTATCTTAAAAAGCAGCAGAAATTTATTATTCTGTAAAATTATTTAAGAGAAAATAGTAAATTCAATACACAAAACACTAGAAAAAGAGAAATGAAAATGGTATGAGGGTTGGGGGGGGGGCGGTGGTGGTGGTGTTAAACGATTGTGTAATGCCTCGCTTGCAATTATAAGGGGGGGCAGTGGCGGCTCGTAAAATGCGATATATCGATGGCTACTCCATTTAAAACTGTAGAAAAGTATCGATCGTCAGGGGGTGCAATTGGACCCCCGAGAAATCGATACTTTTCTATAGTTTTAAATGGAGAGGACATCGATATATCGCATTTCACGCGCCACCACTGGGGGAGGGGGGGGGGGTTAACATTTAAAGGCCGGTCCCGGGGATCAAAATCTCTAGCTACGCCCCTGCCAAGAGGCAAGAGGTATCAAAATTTTATCAAGTATGACGAAAATATTTAACCAAGAGGAGCCCACGATGGCCGATCAAAATTAGAGCTTGAGACATTTCATATCTTTAACACGCTTCAAACGACAACTGTGATGACAATGATCGCCAGCGCCGCGCGCCTGGGCCCGGCCGAACAGCCAAACGGCAATAGTGAGAGAAATAGAGGAAAAAGCTGGAAGAATTCGTTTGACAAAAGAAAAGTTGTTTACAGCCTCATGCAACGTAAGCAGCCACCGCACCGAGTCGCCATGCACCCCCTCCCCCTCCCCTCCTCCTCCTCCTCTCGATTCCTCATTCATTCTCTGCACTGCCCGATACACAATGAAGAGCCCAGCTAACAATAAGTTCATCACAACGAAAGATTAGATGTGCTTGGCGGGTGGTATCAAGCATGCGACGCGTATTGCATATCCAAAACGCCTGGCCATTGCGTATTGCATATCCAAAACGCCTGGCCAGGTATCTTTGTCCCCGCTAGTACATCGGTTTTGAAACATCGCGGGATCTAAGGAAACACTGGAAAAATGAGAGATGCGACGACGCAGGAACTCGGAAATTTAACCGATGCCGTATTTCTGTCGGTATCTTTCGTATGTAGTACGTATGTGGGGTGCCGCAACTAAAAAGCAATATCAATTTTACTGCAGACCTTGCCGGGCAACAAACCACAAAAGCAAACCCCTCATTATAAAATAAATGCACTTGAAAGCAGAGGCGTAGCGTGCAATTAGGCAAGGTTGTACTTTGTCTAATTAAACCTATGTATAGGGTCGAATGCGAAGGTGTTCACCGAACATCCAACAGTTCGATCTTTTTAATGGGTTTAAATAGATGAACTGCAACGTTGCTAAACTACACGCTACGCCACTGTTTGAAAATTTAAATGGTTGTGCCTATCGGCTAAAATGTAGGTCGATGCGATTATTATTTGTATTAGTGATGAGGAAACAGACAATAACTAATGTTACTTTGGCTTTCTCTCTCTTTGCCCATTTGACTGCATGAGTAAAGAAAGGACTGAAACAGGGGCCGAAGTCACGTGACAGCTCATATTCTCAGGTCTGTTTCTACCACATGCGTTCAAATGGACAAAGAGAGAGGAAGAAAAATTCTTGGCTACGGCTATGCGCGAACTGCGGCTGTGCGGCTGGTTAAAGGTTCTCTCTCCACCTGCGAATTTGAAAGCGCGAATAGACTGCTTGAGCCAATGGGCTTCTTTGTTGTCGATACATCGGACTCGACCTATCGACTTCAAGGCAGCTCATTGGCTCAATCAGTTTATTCGCGCTTTAAAATTCGCAGGTGGAGACACCCCTTTACGCAGCCTTTCGTCTGATCTCTAGATAAGGACCAAACCTAGGCCTCTGCGTTGGTTTATGTGTCGTTTTTTCATCAAACGTTTTAAATTGCTATAAATTGCTGAAAAATTCTGACATTGAGTAGAACGTTTTAATACACGTACTTGACACTTCAAAGTATGACTTCATTGACATGTTTGCCAAAAAAAATTAAAAACAACAACAACAACACGTAAGTAGTAATAAGGGCGGTTCCGCCCGGTGACCATTAATGACCTAATTTCCAAGAATTTTTCGCGCGTATTTTCGGTGGACTAATTACCCTAATTAATTACTGCCACTTGATCACACCTGACCTAACATCATCTTCTTGGACGACACATTGTCGCTACCTCACCCCCCCCCCCTTCCTCCGACGGCCGATACACCGTTGCATCCCCGCACCCTCGCAACCTATACGCCGTGGCGCGTGCTATGATTTTCTCCCCTACCTCCGCCCCCATACTGGTGGTTGATTCACCGTTATGTTTCCCACCCGCACTCCTTATTACTCACTGCAAACCACTGAATGAGTTTTCTTTTACCTCACCCCTCCAACCTAACACCTTCATGGTGCGTAATGAGCGCTCTCCTTGGAAAGAGATCCTCCTCTCCCTTTCCTCTTTCCACCCCCTTTGCAGTGTTGTGTAGTATAAGAACGTAGTGATGTAGTGTTTGTAAACAAATGTAAACAAATCCGGTCGATACTCGCGAGTCGACAACTGTATATAAGAAGCTATGAAGTAATAAACCACAGAGTAATGTTAAAGCACTCGTTGATATTATTTCTCATATCGATCCCACTATTACATGGCGACCGTGACAGGACACGTTTTTTTTTCAGCTACCCAAGACAAGAAGCAGTTCTTGCAAATTGTGTGCCCACAACTGAGGGCTACATTCGGCGAGTTTTGGTAGCAGACGGGACATCCTCGTATCTCCGGCGGTTCAAGGGGCGTTGAGTCTAGCATAGGAATCAATTGCGGAGGCACAGGAGGGGTTTGCGGGGCTTCCTCATCATCGCTGCTGATATAAATCACTTTCTAGTGGCCATTGTTACGGTGACGGAGGCATAGCTATTGGTGGTCCACGAACTGGAGGATGGGGTAGGTATCGTTTATGCCTTCTACAAAACCAGGGGATTTCTTGCGGAGGCTCTTCCATGTTAAGGGTATGTAGGAAAAACCAAGCTGGGTGGCCTACGACGTCTCCGAAGGTGCAAGTTGCCCCAGTTCTACCAACCCACTCGCACTGCACGGATGGTCTCATGGTTCCAGCTTCAGCTATCACCAAAACAGCTCCAGGGTCTCCAGGGTCAGGGTCTCCAAGGTCAGGGTCAACCTGCGGGTTTTCATGGGGTTCTTCTGGCACAGGCTGTAGGACCGGGTCAGGAAGTTCCTCGACCACCACATCTGACACGTTTAAATCTACGTTTAACTCTTGAGCCTCGTTGATTTCATTCATGGTTCCAGCTTCAGCTATCACCAAAACAGCTCCAGGGTCTCCAGGGTCAGGGTCTCCAAGGTCAGGGTCAACCTGCGGGTTTTCATGGGGTTCTTCTGGCACAGGCTGTAGGACCGGGTCAGGAAGTTCCTCGACCACCACATCTGACACGTTTAAATCTACGTTTAACTCTTGAGCCTCGTTGATTTCATTCATGGTTCCGATTGTCATTCTGATAACGGTTGTTGTAACGATTGTCCTCGTTCCGATTCTGATTATTAAAGCGAGTTCCATTTTGATAACGGCCTCGCTTCTTGTTTCCATGAAAATAACGACGCTGTCCTTTGAATCCTTTTACATAGTTCACCTGCGCCTGAGTTTCCGGTGATTCTGACAAACAAGTAGATTCAGCTTCCAGTGCCAAAGACACTGCTTGTGAAAAATCCTGCACCATGGAACACTGAAGTACAGTCGGGGACAAAAAAAATGTCAGACGCGCCTGCAGTTGGACTCACCGCAATACGGAGTTGGGCCGCTCAGAAAGGTTACGCTGAATATGCGGACGCGCCTCTATTTTTGATCGGTCTGTGCCAGCTCTGTGCCGAATATTTTACCTCTGCTGATTAATGATTGTGAGTAGGATGGATTGTGTGCCGTGCCGCCCGGGCCCGACACTTCGACTCTTACTCACTCATTCACGCATTGGAAATCGACCGCATAGCTTTGATAAGAAGTTTACGTTGTCTCGCACAAACACAGGCGGGTGAAGGAAGTTCTCTTTCTCTCCGTTTCTTAATTTGAACGCATGTGCTAGAGAAGGACAGACATTGTGGTTTCGGGCTCCTAGTGCATACTTCTCTAACTCTTGCGTTCAAATGTGCAAAGAGAGAGAAAGACATTCACCGAAGTTTATGAATGAAAGAACTGGCCGAGGCTCCCCGCTCCCCTTCCCTCCCTTCAACTGAACTACTGACTCCCCTCTAGTTGTTTTGGAGAATGAGTGAGATTAGCTTCAGCTCACAATCAGTGCTTGCTTGTCTTATTTATCTGAAATTGTTTTCGCTAAAAGATTGAAACTTTTTGAAAGCATGGCAGCGGCCGCTGGCGCATAGCGTTAACGCGCGAGACCGCTGCATCCACTTCCTTTTTTTTGACAAGTCATTTTTTTAAAACAATAGTGATCCCGCGATGATTGGATCCAGTGGCGTCGCGTGCAATCTTGCAACGCTGAGTTTTGTCCATTTAAACGCAGACAAAAAGTCGAGATGTTGGAGGTCCACAATGCACTACCTCAAATCGATATTTTGTATGGGTTTAAATGGAGGAAATGCAGCGTTGCTAAATCACACGCGGCGCCACTGGTAAGTCCTGAATTAATTCTGTGATTCGCGCTATTCGCAACGGACTTGATTCTTGACCTCTTGGATTCTTATTTTACTTTTATTTTTCACTACATCAATGAAAAATGTGAACTATGTAAACCCCCTTGACCTTAAAAAAAAAAAAAAAAAATCCTGTGTAGCAGATCTTTATGTAGCCGAGAATCAATCCTTCGCTCAAAACCGAAGTCGTGGCGCAATGACAGCGTAGTGAACCCCAGATTGCGTGGTCCCGAGTTCGATTCCTGCTGGCGATGCTAATTTTATCTCGACGGTTGTGCTCATCTTTTTTTGCCATGTTTTTATATTTCTTTCTTGTTGCTTGTTTGTAGTTTGGTTTTGTTTTTGTTTTTTTTTTTTTTTAATACTGTTTGAATCGAATTATTACACATATTTTCGTGCTGTATACGCAGTTATTTCACTGTGCTTGTAAGTAAAAGTTAAGAAAATATTAGAAAATCAAAAAGACGAATGAAAATTGATCGACGAAACTTTTTTTTCCCGTCTGTTTTTTCAAGTGCTGTTGTTTTTCTGTTCCAATATTTTCTTAATTTTTATATACAAGCACAGTGTAGTAATACCTGATGCATGCAGGATGAAGAGAGGTGGAATAATTCGATTCAAACGGTCTTAAAAAAAAAAAACAAAAACAAAAAACAAACAAAAACAAAACTAAAATACAAACAAGCAACAAGGAAGAAATATAAAAACATGGCAAAGAAAGGTGAGCACAACTGTCGGTCGTGAAAAATCTAGCGCTGCCAGCAGGAATCGAACTCGGGTCAATGCAATCCGGAGTCCACTACACTGTTATTGCGCCACGACTTTGATTGAGGGCGACGGATTGATTCTCAGATACATAATAATCCGCCGTCCCTGGGGCTCAATTTAAAATAAAAATGTTGCAAATTCAGGGGCCCATTCACAAAAAGTGCTGTAAGTCCCTTCATTAGGACCCCAAGGACTATGTTTTCGCGCAAGTCTCGTTCCATTTGGCGCGCGCTTTGCCTTCGCCTTATTACTTATTAGTATAAAACTTCGAGTACTGACAATATTGAGTTCACAAGAATGTGATGGAGCCAAAGCAATGACACACGCCGATAGCGACAGGCAGTGGTCAGTGGTGCGGAGGGGTGAGAGGAGACGAGCGGGTGAAGAAGCGCGGCCACATTCTCTTATCAATAGTCGGGCCCCGGGGGGGTGGCGAGTGTCGGTCGGCTCACGACACCGACTCAGGTAAAATATTCGGCACAGCAAAGACCGATGAAAAACAGAGGCGTGTCCGCATATTCAGTGTATCCTTTCTGCCCGGCCCAACTCCGTATTGCGGTGAGTCCAACTGCAGGCGCGTCTGACATTTTTTTTGTCCCCGACTGTACATCCCGTATTTTTCCTTTGCAGCCTGTCTTTAACACGTTGAGGGCCATTGAGTCATTTAGTGTGCGCACGACATCCCGGCTTTCTTCACCTACCGACGACACTTGCAAATCAGTCATAGCGGCAACTAACGTTTCTATTTGTGCCACAAAATCTGCTACTTTACAATCATTTTGCTTTAAACCTTGCAAATCATTTCGCAGTTTTGAAATAGTCGTACGAGGCTTTCTTTCTCTCTTTCTTTCTCTCTTTTCCTCAATTCTTTCCTTCATTAAATCCACCAAATTACTTGTATAATCTCCCTCATTACGGAAGTGTGAATAACCTAGATGTTTAGTCACCCCCTAAAAATAAACGAAAATTACCACTACTTTCTTTCTTTCTTTCTATGGCTTTCTTTGGCTTTCTTTCGTCCGAAATATTCACTTGTCTCTGCAAAATTGCCTTTCATGCAATGTCTTTCTCCGACACTCGGGCATGCTACTTCCGAAGTTTTAGGAGGAAACCACTTATGAGTGCAAACTATGAGTTGAGAAAATCTCATTTGCATACAGTTGAGTATTTTGAGTCATTTCCAAACTTCAGCATTCATTTGTTCGAATTATTGGTTTCCACCAACGAAGATCGGAGTTAGAAAGTTTTAGAAGTATTATTGATGATGTACATCGGTTTTGAAACATCGCGGGATCTAAGGAAACACTGGAAAAATGAGAGATGCGACGACGCAGGAACTCGGAAATTTAACCGATGCCGTATTTCTGTCGGTATCTTTCGTATGTAGTACGTATGTGGGGTGCCGCAACTAAAAAGCAATATCAATTTTACTGCAGACCTTGCCGGGCAACAAACCACAAAAGCAAACCCCTCATTATAAAATAAATGCACTTGAAAGCAGAGGCGTAGCGTGCAATTAGGCAAGGTTGTACTTTGTCTAATTAAACCTATGTATAGGGTCGAATGCGAAGGTGTTCACCGAACATCCAACAGTTCGATCTTTTTAATGGGTTTAAATAGATGAACTGCAACGTTGCTAAACTACACGCTACGCCACTGTTTGAAAATTTAAATGGTTGTGCCTATCGGCTAAAATGTAGGTCGATGCGATTATTATTTGTATTAGTGATGAGGAAACAGACAATAACTAATGTTACTTTGGCTTTCTCTCTCTTTGCCCATTTGACTGCATGAGTAAAGAAAGGACTGAAACAGGGGCCGAAGTCACGTGACAGCTCATATTCTCAGGTCTGTTTCTACCACATGCGTTCAAATGGACAAAGAGAGAGGAAGAAAAATTCTTGGCTACGGCTATGCGCGAACTGCGGCTGTGCGGCTGGTTAAAGGTTCTCTCTCCACCTGCGAATTTGAAAGCGCGAATAGACTGCTTGAGCCAATGGGCTTCTTTGTTGTCGATACATCGGACTCGACCTATCGACTTCAAGGCAGCTCATTGGCTCAATCAGTTTATTCGCGCTTTAAAATTCGCAGGTGGAGACACCCCTTTACGCAGCCTTTCGTCTGATCTCTAGATAAGGACCAAACCTAGGCCTCTGCGTTGGTTTATGTGTCGTTTTTTCATCAAACGTTTTAAATTGCTATAAATTGCTGAAAAATTCTGACATTGAGTAGAACGTTTTAATACACGTACTTGACACTTCAAAGTATGACTTCATTGACATGTTTGCCAAAAAAAATTAAAAACAACAACAACAACACGTAAGTAGTAATAAGGGCGGTTCCGCCCGGTGACCATTAATGACCTAATTTCCAAGAATTTTTCGCGCGTATTTTCGGTGGACTAATTACCCTAATTAATTACTGCCACTTGATCACACCTGACCTAACATCATCTTCTTGGACGACACATTGTCGCTACCTCACCCCCCCCTTCCTCCGACGGCCGATACACCGTTGCATCCCCGCACCCTCGCAACCTATACGCCGTGGCGCGTGCTATGATTTTCTCCCCTACCTCCGCCCCCATACTGGTGGTTGATTCACCGTTATGTTTCCCACCCGCACTCCTTATTACTCACTGCAAACCACTGAATGAGTTTTCTTTTACCTCACCCCTCCAACCTAACACCTTCATGGTGCGTAATGAGCGCTCTCCTTGGAAAGAGATCCTCCTCTCCCTTTCCTCTTTCCACCCCCTTTGCAGTGTTGTGTAGTATAAGAACGTAGTGATGTAGTGTTTGTAAACAAATGTAAACAAATCCGGTCGATACTCGCGAGTCGACAACTGTATATAAGAAGCTATGAAGTAATAAACCACAGAGTAATGTTAAAGCACTCGTTGATATTATTTCTCATATCGATCCCACTATTACATGGCGACCGTGACAGGACACGTTTTTTTTTCAGCTACCCAAGACAAGAAGCAGTTCTTGCAAATTGTGTGCCCACAACTGAGGGCTACATTCGGCGAGTTTTGGTAGCAGACGGGACATCCTCGTATCTCCGGCGGTTCAAGGGGCGTTGAGTCTAGCATAGGAATCAATTGCGGAGGCACAGGAGGGGTTTGCGGGGCTTCCTCATCATCGCTGCTGATATAAATCACTTTCTAGTGGCCATTGTTACGGTGACGGAGGCATAGCTATTGGTGGTCCACGAACTGGAGGATGGGGTAGGTATCGTTTATGCCTTCTACAAAACCAGGGGATTTCTTGCGGAGGCTCTTCCATGTTAAGGGTATGTAGGAAAAACCAAGCTGGGTGGCCTACGACGTCTCCGAAGGTGCAAGTTGCCCCAGTTCTACCAACCCACTCGCACTGCACGGATGGTCTCATGGTTCCAGCTTCAGCTATCACCAAAACAGCTCCAGGGTCTCCAGGGTCAGGGTCTCCAAGGTCAGGGTCAACCTGCGGGTTTTCATGGGGTTCTTCTGGCACAGGCTGTAGGACCGGGTCAGGAAGTTCCTCGACCACCACATCTGACACGTTTAAATCTACGTTTAACTCTTGAGCCTCGTTGATTTCATTCATGGTTCCAGCTTCAGCTATCACCAAAACAGCTCCAGGGTCTCCAGGGTCAGGGTCTCCAAGGTCAGGGTCAACCTGCGGGTTTTCATGGGGTTCTTCTGGCACAGGCTGTAGGACCGGGTCAGGAAGTTCCTCGACCACCACATCTGACACGTTTAAATCTACGTTTAACTCTTGAGCCTCGTTGATTTCATTCATGGTTCCGATTGTCATTCTGATAACGGTTGTTGTAACGATTGTCCTCGTTCCGATTCTGATTATTAAAGCGAGTTCCATTTTGATAACGGCCTCGCTTCTTGTTTCCATGAAAATAACGACGCTGTCCTTTGAATCCTTTTACATAGTTCACCTGCGCCTGAGTTTCCGGTGATTCTGACAAACAAGTAGATTCAGCTTCCAGTGCCAAAGACACTGCTTGTGAAAAATCCTGCACCATGGAACACTGAAGTACATCCCGTATTTTTCCTTTGCAGCCTGTCTTTAACACGTTGAGGGCCATTGAGTCATTTAGTGTGCGCACGACATCCCGGCTTTCTTCACCTACCGACGACACTTGCAAATCAGTCATAGCGGCAACTAACGTTTCTATTTGTGCCACAAAATCTGCTACTTTACAATCATTTTGCTTTAAACCTTGCAAATCATTTCGCAGTTTTGAAATAGTCGTACGAGGCTTGAACCGAGCTTTTAACAAACTTTCTAGTTCCGCAAACGTTTTTGGTTCTTTGGTCAGTGCTTACAATTCAGTTCTTTGGTCAGTCCCACTATTACAGTTGCACATTATGAAACTCTGCAGCCCTTTTCGATTCATCATTGTCCTTGGTGACTACAGATTAACAATGCGTTGCCCCAAAGGCCAAGGCAAGCATCTAAGGCTTCTCCTTGTTTAATGTAGCGATTTTTAATACGCAGCCCGGCCATTTCTTGAAATGCACACGGAGTTGGTAATGATTCAAACCGTTGTTTCACAAGGAGAAACAGACCCAAGTCTTTTGATTAAAACAATGTAAACTACAAGATGAGCATGATTAGGAATTTTGACGTTCACTCCCGTAGGAGTCGATTAACGAACCAATCCATTATTGCCATATTGCAGAATATTTAGAACATAGTTGCGAAGTATTATTTCCCTCCCAAAACTACCAAGTTCGATAAATTTTACAAAAACCTTTCTGAATGAGCTGGGAATCGAACCTAATAAGACCCCCTTGATCTAGGAAGCTAACGCGTTAACCACTAGACCAAAGAGGACTTACAGGAAACAAGGAGTAATTTCCATGATTTAAATCAGGTGAAAACTACATGTTTTGACCTGTTCAAAAAAAGTGATTTCAAATCCCCCACTTGTAAAAGTGGCCGATTTGAAATCACAGCTGGATTTTAAACCATGAACGGATTCAATGATTAATGCATTTTACTTTGCATTTTTTTTTTATTTTTTTTTATTTTTTTTTTTTTTGTAAATTTCAATTTACTTATTTTATTTATTTTTATTTTTTATTTTTAAATATAAAATTGAATGAGTAATTCGGTATTGTATCGATGAAACAAAAGATTACAAGAAGATAACTTTTCATAAGGGTTAATCTGTGTATAATCTTTTCCTTCACCGATCTCCCCCTTAATAAAAATTACTGAATTCTTCATATATATATTTTTTTTTCTTTTATTAGGGGTTTATGATGGTATGAATTTGTAAGCATAAGACCAGGATACAGATTATAGAATGTATATTCCCTATAAATGACAGTTCTAATAACTTAAATATAACTTAACATCTAAACTATGACTTTTTTTAAATACAGTTAAATGTGTGTTCATATTATGAAAAAAGAGAAGCTAATACTTTTGAATATTGAGACAAATTAGAAACGATATTGGAGAACAAGATTGGTTAAAATCAAACGAACGTTGTCAAGAAATTAAAAACAAACAAACGAACGTCGACAAGAAATTAAAGTTAAACGGACGTCGACTAGAAAAGAAAAGGGAGAAACAAAGAAAAAAGAAGATTACAGCACTGACTAGATGGACACGCAAAAGATCATGGTTTACAAGACAGATTGAATATTTTTAAAATTCCGATGAACAAAAATTGAAGTTGACACACGCATTCACACGCACATTTTTTTTGGTAGATCCCGTACCTCCTATAGGTTTTTCATTTCACCGCAGAGTCTGGAAATACATTCTAATAAATCATATTTCAATCCTGTTACCTCTATTGAAGTTTTTTGTTAATCTCAAGGACAGGATTGTAAAAACATCCACACTCGTCAACCCCATTTTTCAAAAAGAGTGGACATTGAGGAACACAACTTCTTGAAAATATTTCATTTTTCATCGGTTTATTTAAAAATTTCTCAAAGAATGAAAACCATGGACAAAAATTACTTTCAGATTTCGAAGGTAAAATTATCATATGCAGCGCACCGTCACACCACTCTGTAATAACTGTTTTCATTTTTCCCCTATTTTTTTTAATTGTATTTTAAATTGAAACCAACTTTATTTTCTAAAGTTAAATGTATAAACGCTTTGAAACACAAATGTTTGAGTTCCGTAAAAATCACATCGAACTCTTCTTGAGAAAAAAGACTATCATTCGGAATATCATTAGGTATTTATTTTGTTAACACTTGAGACACATTAGCTTCATCAAAGTACAAACAATGATTATTTAAGTGAGAGCACACGCGATTAAATAATGTTTCTATTTTCTTTTCACTGCTGGAACATTTATCGACACAATGATCAATCGCTGGCATGATAGATTTAAAGTATTCCCAAAGGCCTTCCTGGATGATAAACTGTCTTGGATAGTTTAATGGCGGTGGTGAAGTTTCCGATATGATGATTGATTTTTTGTCGTACATCGTTTTGAACTGCAAAGATCTGAGGAGTGAGCCCAATGGTTTGGTCGACCGATCGGATCCGTGTTGAAAATAGTGGTCGATTTCACTCCGGCTTAGACAAAGTTCGGTCCATTCTTTTGGTGTAAGTTCGAGACCGTTTTGCGGAGCACTACACTGTGTTTATGAAACTTGATGCAGGTGGCAAAATCATCGTTAATATTATGACCGACGACGATTTGTTTCGAACCGTCGGGAGATAAAAAGTAGCACGTATTCTTCAGAGTCGACACGAGTAAGGCACCTTGGCATTTCATCTTGAGTGGTTCCAAAGATACCTCAAAACCGTTGGAGAGACCGTATCTATTTGTATCCATGGTTGTTGAAGAAAATCGTTTAAAAAAGAAAGTAAAAAAGTACCGCTGGTACAACTAAACAGACTGTTATTGAAAATTGCACAGCGAGAGGAGTGATCTAAGAACAGCACACTAGTGATGAGTGAACAAAGAGAATAATTGGGTCATTTTGATGAACTGCTATATAAGCACCCCCGAGAAGCGATGAGTTACCACCACCACCGGTAAAACGGTACTTTCAATAAAACCGTTAATCACCCTCGGAATCGTTACGTAGCAGAGACTTCTAACGGTTTTTACGGCAGCAACACGATTGCGTATCACGGGTACTCTCATGATTTCCAACGTTCCGTCTTTTAAAACAAAGATCGAATTTCTGTTTTAATAATGCGTCATTCGTAAGAGTGTTTGTTGAAAATAATCTTTGGAAATCCACCATCGAATGACCGTTGGCTCTAAAATGCAAAAAAAGTATACAATATTGTCCACACACGGTAGAGTTTAAACTCTGTAACTCGTGAGTATTGTAAATCAGTTTTTTACAATTTGCTCTTAAAAATGTTTTGTGTGGTTTAACAAATGGCGGTAGCCCATAACTATCGACATATTCACCATTTCTAAATTCATCGATATAGATTGCAACCCAATGAGTACCCGGTTTATAATCAGGGCCCGTGTTCACGATAATGCCACATGGAACAGGGGTAGAATTAGGCAGTTTATTCGCAGCATACACCATCGTTTCAATAGGCAATGTTTGCATGGTTGCATATACTTCAAGGGAACTCATACTGGGGGAGGGTAGAGGTTAAAGGGGGGGAGGGGGGTTATTAATTTAAAATTATTACGCTCCAAAATCAACGATGACGCTGCGATTCTTGTCGATCTCAATAACGTTGTCGAACTCGGCATAAGTTACGATTGTTATCGGAGCACCGAGAGCTTCTTTAAATCTAACCTCTAACCTCAAACTGCCGCCCAAGTCCCCTCTATCGCTCTCTCCTGGTTGGTGTGAGAACAATCATTTTGCGCACTGCTGCACTTCTGCGCAGGTGCGGCAGAGGCGGAAAAATAGTTTGCCCTGACACCGCCAGGGTAGCACAGGATGATAAAGCTCATCGGGAGGTAGTACCACACATTTAATCAACCCAAAATATTCACTTAGATCTTCTCGATTAATCTACTCGCAATCGGCACCATGGATTATCCGTTTAGGGTGCCCTACTGGATAACTCAAGTACTTATTACAAAATGGGTAAAGAGATGTAAAGTCTAAGTAATGAATCGTTTCCCACGTTGATAAATCGGCATCGTGAGCAAGTTTTACTGAATTGGTGCGCCCACCATAGAAAGCATCTTTTGGCTTTAAAGGAGGTATCAAATACTCATTTTCATTGTTTTTACAAAATTCATTTACGGCGGGGTCTGATTGCTTTAGTAAATTAAATTGACATTCCCATGTAGTTACAACTTCATATAATGCTCTGTCATTAATGTCTTTAGGTTTTAATAGTTCTTTCTCGCGGCTAATAGTTTTCTGATAACGGAAGTTCATCGTTTCATCAGGTGAGTCATTTAAGAAGATATCCCTCCCCTCTTTAAAGCACAAAGGACACCCATGGTAATAGCAACCGTAAAATTCAAAAATGATTTTTTGGTCCGGTGCGAAACCGTCTACTTTATAGTTTAACCGATAGGGGACTACCTCCCGACCATTGCCTGCTTGAATAATCCGAATGCCTCGTGCATTCGCTTGATTATCCAACCAACTCAGAGCTGCCTGGCTCTGCGTATCGACGGAGCGGTAACCATTTTTAGACAAAACAGGTGTGGTGTGACGTGGTAAAAACAATTTCAGATATGTCCTCATACAGGCTGAAGCTATGGTTATGCATTCCTTGAATGGATCGACAGTTGTTTCAGACAGAAATATAGTTCTAAATTTCAAACAGGCCTTCATAAGGATTTCTACATCCATTTTACAATAATGGAGAATTTCCGTTTGAAAATTAAAAATATAATTCTGCCTTACTTTTTCTGCGTGCCATTCAAGAAATTCAGTTTTTCCTTTTGAGCTCATATCATCCGGGCTGTACAACGATGGAGAGGGCATGGGGCCTTCATAATTTTGATTATCGGGTTAAGTTTTGATTTTTTTTTTAGAGTTTAGTTTACCATCTTTTATAGGTTGAACATAACACATGTGATTACGGTGGCGGAATATACGACATGAAAAACAGAACTTTTCACCACACGTATGAGGGTTATTTTTGTTTCGTTTTACGACACTGTATACCTTTTCACAGTCCTTGCATTTCATCACAGCTTGGCAAAGAGTGAAGTTTCTGGTATATATTTCCAAGTGCTTGGAGTAACACTCGGGTCCGTAAAACCAACGGTTACAGGTTTTGCAATTAATTATGGGCAAATTTCTATCACATGGTTTGTCAGCATTACACGCGAGGCACGCACTCTGGCATATGTGGTTGATTACATCGCTGTAGCTAGCCAACCTTACAGCTCCGACAGAAGTACGATGACCCCGAGAGACCTTTCAAGTTAACAATAGGCACATAGTGATTATCTTCAATTAATACATCTAAATATGTACGATGATGAGCATCGGTGGATTTGGGTCCCTCAAAAATTGTCGCCCGCGCAAATCTATCGCTCCACACGGTTAATGTGTAAGCAGTCAAATAATTCTGAAATTGGCGAATCTCTTCGATGCCGCCCCCATTCGTCAAATCGACCGCTGCAGCCTCGCAAAGGGCGAGAGCCTGCTCGGTCTGATAAGGTCTATCTCCGCGTCTGATTTGTCGATAGTGGGCGGCATCTCCAATTTTGTTTAAGTTATCCATACCTACGACCAGCGCTCGGGCCAAACAAAGGTTATCGTTATTTTGGATGGAAACGTCAGATGCCTTTGTCCTGCAGAAAACGTCGAAAGCCATAGTTTTTTTAACACCCCGCTGGATTCGATTATTACCGTATCCAACGGGCATTTTAAGGACAGTAAATTTTACCCTAAGCCTGCCCGCCAAGAGAAAGTCCTCGTTGGAATTGAGGACTTTTTCGAGGCGGGTGAAAATTGTCTCTGCGCTTAGTTGATCACCGCGACGCGGCGAAATGATGAGGGGACGCTCCGGTCTGCTGAGGCTGGTCAGTTCGAGTTGAACTCGATCAGTCGGCGAGGCACCTGTCCGCTCCATAGTGAACGTGATCAAGTTATCAAAGACTGGTCTAATCCACTCGAACTGTGCCTCAGCAGTCGGTGGCACCCCCATTAATATTTCTAATTCTTGCTGTACAGCACCAATATTAGGGTAATGCTGTACGCTATCACTAATAACCTCAAAAATAGAGTTGGGATTGCTGGTGTTGGCGGGATTATCATTTAAATTTCTACTATCTATATTTTCGTTGATTAAACCATTACCGATTTGGATGCAATCGACGGCGGCGGCGGAGGTACCGGGGGCGGTTCCGGCCAACTCATCGAAATAAATCAAACAATCAGATGCATCGAACGTCCGTTCGTACCAAGGCACGGTTTCTGGCTCGGCAGCGATTTCATCAAATTGCCTCAGCCAACCAGATGCGTCAAATGAAGACTCTGGTCCAATATCATCAAACAGTTCCTGTAATCAAAACAACACAAATTTAGTGAAAAAGAATAACTTAAATTTAATATTTTTTTCCCCATATTTTTTTTTTTTTTTACTTGTTTATGTTTATTTGTTTGTCTATTTTTATCATTTTATGAAATGAAGACAATCCCCCCCCCCCTCCCCTCCCAACCCCCCTCTCCCCACCCAACTCCCTTCCCACCCCAAATTGTTAAGTTTCGAAATAATATGTCTTGGTGCTTACGTTGTTATCAAGTGTTAGATTGGCCAATTGCATATCTGAGATGCGATCGTCCCGCCACCAAAAATCCCGCTCGATTTCGAAAATCAGCCGCCCCACCTCGCGCTCGTCGTAGCAACGTTCGACTGGTTCCTGAAACAGAAAGAAAGAAAAGAATCGTTAGATTTACAAAATTAATGAAACACTGGTTAAACATGGTTTTCGATCAACTCTGGTAATCAGAAGTTTTCGTTTTAATTCTGCATTTCTATGTACAGTTTTTGGGAACAATTTTAGAATCAATTAAAACAGCTTGAAATTCTAGGAGTATGCTTGCTGATTAAGTCCGTTATTTCTTTAACAAGAGTTCTGTATGTGTAAATAGTAAAACATCAATTTCAATCCCCCCCCTCATCTGTGATGTATGGAGGTTGGTATGTCTATAGATTGAAGGCGCATTTAGTTTTGATGCATGGCTGTACTAGTTGTCTTAAGAAGAAAAAAAAACAGTTTAATGATATATTTTCATTGAGGGGGGAAAAGTTAATTACTGGTATATATATTTAGGTGTAACTTACATCATCCGGTATCTACATTAGATCCTCCTCATTGAGGGTTTCATTAAGTGGCCATGCCGTTTCCGCCAATGCAATGCGTTCCTGTTAACAAAAAGAAAAAAAACGATCAGATATTATAACATTTCAGGATCTATAAACAAAACAAAACAACAAAACAAAAAAAACAAAAAAAAATGGAATAGATTAGTTTACTTTCATCACCGTTTTCGTGATATTAAAAGAGTATGGTTTTTTACTTTTTGATCAATAATCGATCTTATTCTCTCGAATAATTAAACCATATTTTGTTTTTTTTTTTGTTTTCTTATCTGGAAAAAGTGAATTTTTGGTTGAGCTGGAAAAAAATATATTTTTAAAAATTTAAGTATACCAAACTTACATCCTGTTCGATTTGTTGCAGGTCGTCGTCATCGAATAGTCCATCCATAACCTCCTCAACCGGCCACATGTTAGATATTCTGTGAGCAGAATTTATTTTGGATTAGGTTAGGTTAGGTTGGGTTTAGGTTGGGTTGGGTTGGGTTGGGGTGGGTAGTTGTTGTTATTGTTGGTGTTGTTGTTGTTGTTGTTGTTGTTGTTGTTGTTGTTGTTGTTGTTAAAAAATAATAGAAAAAAAATGAAAAAAAATGAAAAGGGGGGGGGGGATATTTACATACAATTTTTTTTTTTAAAATAATCAATAATACAAGTAATCGAAATCAAAGTTTTAAAAAAGGGAATCATCCCCATCCAAGAGTTGGAGATCCTTGGCCCTGTCTGCTCTTTTTTTTCTCTCTTCCATTTCTCTGTACTTGGCGGCTCAGTCATTCGCGTTTTTATTGAATTTTTCAACCTCCCTTTTTCTTTTTCTAGCATGGATGCAGGTATCTGGGCCCCAACAGATATCCCATGCCTGCATCCGATTTCCGTATGGTGCTGGTTCTTCGCTATATACCTCATGCATCTCCCCGTCACACCGGATTTTGACGGTTGTAATGTATTCAATGGATATCTCTTCGGCCGGCGGATCCCCCCCTCTCGGACGGGGGTGAGATGTCCCGACTATACAAGGTGTCACGTTTGACAAATCTAACACGGACGATTCTATTAACTCTGGTGATGCAGGGGGTTGGGGGTGGAACTAATTAGGGGGTCAAACATATCGGGGCTGAGTGAGGAAGGTGATAAGGTTGGGGTAATATCGAGGGGTCTGACCCCGCTGATGGACCCCCAGCAATTCGGTTCGGTGTTAGAAGACCAGCAATCTTCCTTCGATTCATTACTCATTTTATGTGCCATGATACTCTGTATAAACAGAGAGAGAAAAAAAAGGAAAAAATTGATAAATACCCCCAAAGAAAGAAAAAAGAAAAAAAAATGATTAATTTTAACTCTAGAGGTCGTCCATCAAAAACTGCTCGACAACATCCGCGAAATTAGGAAAATCAGATCCTAATAACTGTTTTACTCTTCCTAATTTAACTTCGTTGTATTCTTGATCTTTACACGACTTGTAGTGTGCGTACTGTGTTTCCAAATCGTCAGACAAAAGCTTCTACCGTAAAATAACACCCTTTAGATTCAGGATACTTTCGTGTTCAAAGAACAAGTTCTCTCACAAGAAACTCCATGAACCTAGGATCTATTAGATTATACGATTCTTCCGTCAAATCTTTGATCAATTTGAAAAGAAAGAATGCGTAGTCTTCGGATGTCAGTGTATATTTTAACGATAAAAGTTTTTCCTGGCCGAAATACATACACGCCGCTACATCGTTGTAACAATAAAGCACATGACCGACAATCTCTACAGCTTTTAATAATAATCTATATTTTAAAACGGGAGGGGGCGAAAACAATATGAAGAGGGAAATTATATTCTCAAAATTAAATTTTGCCAAACAGACATTCAGAAGTGTGGCCGGATAAATTGGTGCCATTGTCACGTAAAAATTTATCTGTTTTAAACAAAAAAACTATTAATTTTGAGTTTCGACGCTTCCGTTTTCAAAGTTTTGTCAATTGTACATCGATCATTTTATTTGAATAATCGCTTGTGGCTGATTTTCACCGTGTGATTCTACACGGCGCAACGGTTATGCAATTTTCGATACTTGTTCATTAATTTTAAAAAAAAAAAAACGCCTTCAATTTTTAAAGTGGTTATTTCAAAACATCCCTGTAGGTTGTGTTAACTATGACGTTTTTCTACATTTCTCAATGTGTCCAATGATCGATTTACAACTAACATGATATAATTTCGTTATTATCTTTATAATTTTAAACTGAACGTGACGTCATGGTAAATTTCAAAAATTATTTTACGGCTGGCTTTGGCAACTATTTCTACTTTTAATGAATGAGACATCTTATTTTTTTTTTTAGTTCTCCGCCATCCGTCGTTGTGTTAACACTGTTTATATTTACACTACGATTTTTAGAGTTCACACGTCATATGTTCAAACACTATGATTAACGAAAGTGATTATTCAGATAGTACTGCTCGGTGGGAAGAAAGTGTCATATTTATTTATTTCAAATACTCTAACAGGGTTCGGCATGTGGCTTATATTTTTACGGCAGATATTTCGGAAGAACTATTTGACTTTTTGTTCGAATGAATACACTTAACGCACACTATTCGAGACGTATCGACTGATATCAAAATGGATCTTTTTGATCGTGCTGAGGATGATTACAAATCCGATGTGTTTGTGGATGTGGAGGCACTCAAAGAATTAATAGAAATGTTTCCTAAGCTTGACCAAAAAGAGATGTTGCACTATCACGATGGAGAGGAACTCCTCGACAACATTTTGAATAACGGGCTTTTGAAAGGCATTGTTGGATTTTTATGGCCATACTGTAATTTTGAACAAGATGATAATGTTCAATTTAAATTAATAAAATTTTCTAATAAATTTCTTTTGAGTTTTATTTAAAAAAAAAAAATCTGCTTTGAAAAAAAATATCCTACTGGGGTTTTTGAAAAAAAAAATAAATAAATAAAAAAATAAAAAATAATGATATTCACTGCCTGTTGTATGAAATTTGAAAAAAATATATGTATATGATGGACACAAACGAATAGTACTGAGAATAAAAAGATATAATATAATGTTGAAATATTTCTTACCTGTGACACACACTTTATATTTAAAAACAAAACAACAATAATCACGAAGATTTACTACAGTTTAACTACTTGGAGTTTTACTATAAGAGTTTGTTTCAGTTAGAGAGCACTATATAGGGAAAAAAACCACTAGTAGTCTCTAGTCAGGAGTAGTCGAAGACTGATTTTGAAAATATGATTTATTTGAGAAGAAAACTATGAGAGCTCATCATTCCCACCCCTTTCTTAATATTTGTCAATGTTAATTAAGGTTTGACCACCACCCCTAACTTCCTGTTGCCAGATTTATGCGAAAAATCGGCAAAAATCAGTGTAAATGTCCTGAATTGCCAAATTTCTCCTATATAGTTTAGAAAACTTATATAAATCCAGTTTCATATATAATCTTACTTACCTTATCCTTGTTATTTTTTCTTCGTCCTCCATCTTCCATTACGTTTACATTTCCCCCATCCCCCCACTTCAAACGTAATATTAATCACTTCACTTCACGCTTTTTCGATTTGTTATCAATAATTTCCATTTTCAGTGATAACATTTTATTCTTACCACGATAACCGCATTCATATTGACAGAGGCGGAAGCGCTTCTAAAAGGGGCATGGTTATGCAACCAGCAATACATATACTCAAGGTATAAAAAACTCCTTCAATTGCCTTTGATGCAATTCCACATCAGACATATTGGTGGGGGTTACAGCCCCTTGTTTTTTTTAAGTTATGCAAATTGTAAGACATCTCCGGTTTGGTTATTCACCGGATACGTGTACGCAGCGAGGATCGAATCAATTTAACCCTCTTGTAAATGCACAACGACAACCCTGTAACATATCAAGCAAAGTCCGAGAAAAACACTCGTGAATCTTCACCCCCTCTCCTACGATCGTGGTTGCACTGGTACATGGTGCGCGGTAGAGAGGGAAGGGGTTGGAAATCTTACTCATAATATCGAAAACTGTGATTCAACGGTGGTCATCTTTGGTTATACAATGCGCTGTAGGTACGAGGTGGCGAGGGTGTAGGAGTGTGGGAGCTGTGCATGGCACACGTAACGGTGTATAGGTTGATGGATGCGGTGATGCAGGGGTGAAGGGATGCAACGGTGTATCAGTCACCAGTATGGAGTGGGGTGAGGAGGGTAGGGAGAAAGTCTTAGCACTCGTGTAACGGAGTATAGGTTGCGAGGGTGCGGGGGTGCAACGGTGTAGCGAGTTGGTTGCGGGGGTGCGGGGATGCAACGGTGTATCGGTCGCTTGGGAAGGGGCGAGGAGTAGCGACAATGTGTCGTCCAAGAAGATGATGTTAGGTCAGGTGTGATCAAGTGGCAGTAATTAATTAGGGTAATTAGTCCACCGAAAATACGCGCGAAAAATTCCTGGAAATTAGGTCATTAATGGTCACCGGGCGGAACCGCCCTTATTACTACTCACGTACGCATACCTGGCAAGGTATAAAATTGGAGATCAAACTTTTCCCAGAAGCATTGGCGGGAAAAGGGGGAGGGGTAAAAAAGAGGGCGAGGAAAGGGGAAAAGAAGAGAAAAATGAGGAAAAGGGGGTCTTCGGGGGGCAAAAACTGCAAGTTCGCCACCCCCCCCCCCCCCCCGTTCGCGAGGGCTGGATCCGCCGCCAATGCCCAGATGCTCAAAAAATGTTAAACTGGTTAAACTGTATAACAGTAAACTGTTCCAGTTTTGGACGCGTGTAATTTTCTCGCAACAGTCTCTCAGATATATGTATGTAGAGGGAAATAAGTGAAAACTGTGATGCGCTTGCGCTTACTTGCAGTCAGTCATAGCTTTGACCTCTTTGCAGGAAGAGGGGCAATCAAGAGCGTGGACAGTGAACAAGACCAATCAACGCTCCAAGTAAATTGTAAAAAGAAAGGTAAAAATCCGGCTCAATGAACAAAACCGATGGTAAAAATCCCACGCTTTTGCATTAAGCTTCAAGTGTCTTGCGTCAGGGGCATACTAACCCTGGTAAAAATGACGACTATACGACTATTCCAAAAACGACTATAAACATAGTTGCCGACTATAATCTATAGTTGGCCAACTATAATCCATAGTTGGCCATGTTTATAGTCGTTTTTGGAACGGTTATAGTCGTCATTTTTACCAGGGAAGGTTTTCGGAGATGGGGGCACGATTGCTATTTTGTCACTTGTGCAACTGAAGCCGTCTATAGATAAAGGGCTCATAAAATAATTGGTAAATTGACCTCTTCATAGGAAGCCCATACGAGCTCTCTTTCAAGAGCTCATTATTTAACTAAATTCGAGCTTAAATCCGTTCAAATGAAGAAAATTTCAAGTTACTTTACAATGATAATTCCGACAAAACTTATTGAACCTTTCTTTTTGTTCTTTTCTCTTACCCCCTCCCCCCCCTCTAATCAATAGAAAATGTTTGAACCCAATTCTTCGAGATCAAAATCCTTCACTGGTAAAAAGTAAGTAATATTTTGGTTGACGATAAAAGCGACGAGCCATTCTAAATTAATGTTTCCCATTCAACAAACGCACGATTCGCTCCTGAATTTAAGGTTCGATTTATGGTGCGATTCTGCGACAGCGTATCGTTGGAAAAAGAGGTATGATCATTCTTTTCATAGCATCATCTTATGATTATTTTGGGCAGAAAGTTGTATCGTCAAAGCAAAAACATATTTTTATTCTTCTCGCAAATGTTTAAACTATCAAAAACATCGCTTGCATGAAGCCTCGGAATCCTCTTTGATAAAGGACACCGCGCTTTGCTTATGGGAACTGGCTCCCAGTCAAATTTTTTGAAATTGAAATATGTTGCGTAAAAGTGTCTCCTGAGAAAAAGCTCTCACGGGCGGAAAAAAAATAATGACAGGATTTCGAGATATTCGCGTCTAAAGTTGGGGATTATTTGCCCGGTGCTTCGTATTCTCGTACGTAGCAGGCCGCTTAACTACTACGCCAACTGGAAACCTTCTCGGTCGAATCGCCCGACTCAACGCGCATTGATAGAACTACTTCCTTTTGCAGTCCCTCCCAACTGCTTATTTGTTTACCCCACACCCACTGCTCTGCCTCGACGGCCATGCTTCATCTTGACCACTCCCTCAACTGATTACTTACCAACATCAATCCCGTCGAGGCAGAGCAGTAGGTGTGGGGTAAACAAATAAACAGTTGGGAGGGACAGCAAAAGGAAGTAGTTCTATCAATGCGCGCTGAGTCGGGCGATTCGACCGAGAAGGATTCCAGTTGGCGTAGTAGTTAAGCGGCCTGCTACGTACGAGAATACGAAGCACCGGGCAAATAGTCCCCAACTTTAGACGCGAATATCTCGAAATCCTGTCATTATTTTTTTTTTCCGCCCGTGAGAGCTTTTTCTCAGGAGACACTTTTACGTAACATATTTCAATTTCAAAAAATTTGACTGGGAGCCAGTTCCCATAAACAAAGCGCGGTATCCTTTCGTGCGAAATAAAGGTTTTGATGTAAAGTACTACGGAATTTCGAAAACTGCCGATCGATGGGTCAGGTGCAAACTTTTTCTACAGCGTTATGGAGGGCCAAGTCCTATGTAAAATTGTGTGAAAAAAACGTTGAGAGCACCGAAATCTCAAAATCCACTCATAAGGGCAATGAATGCGTTCCACAAAATCCAAAGACGGCGGTCGAATGAGCGGGTCACAGAGGAGGAATCCCGTCTAAATGCAGCAGTCAGTAGCGTACACAGGAATTTGTCTTTCTCTCTCTTTCCCCATTAGAACACGTGTGCAGGAAAAGGACAGAAACAGGGGCTAGAGCGTGACTTCAGCCCCTATCTCTTTCCTTTTCTAGTGCATACACTCAAACGGGAAAAGAGCGAGAGAGACTAATCCCTGCGTACGCCATTGGCAGCAGTCCTTATGATAAATCACTTTTTCAGCATACAAAGACGCGTTTCGTTTATAATGTGACCCGCTCATCTTCGATCTTCGATGCATTCATTGAGATTTTAATGAAAATTAACGTAGGACTTGACTCTCTATGATGCTGCCGTGATGCTGCCGCAAAAGTCTGCAACACCATAAAGTCGCTGTGCGATTGCGAAATTTGACACTTTCAATATCATATTACTTTCTTTCGTAAATTATTTCACGCAAAGCTCCCTGATAGTCTCCGCGAGGCTCCGTGAAAGTGGTTTTTTGAGAAAACGAGCATTTTTCAAATTTTAGGCATGAATCGAACTGGCATTTAATTTCAATGTTCTATTTGCTTTCGTTCGTTTCGTTTTTTATCGTGACATTTTGATTGGTCTGAATTCCATTGAGAGCCATCCCCCCACCCCTTCCCCCACCCACGGGAGTCCTAGTATGTTTGCCTGCAGGTTTGACTATACGTGACCATAAAATCGTTTACTCGTTGACTCAATGCACTCACTTATTTCCATTTTTCCTTGCATTTCTTTCGAACCCGCTATTATTTCATTTCACTAAAGTCTGTTCACTATTCGACTGCAGTTGGCTGAAAATATTATAATGCGTAAATGGCAACGTTGAGGTCGGCTTCGAGTTTACCATTCTCAGCGTAATTGTCTCTTTACTCATTGTTTGCCACTTCGTCGCGTCTTGTTGGCTCGGACCCTTTTTCACTCCTCATTTCGACCTCCCACTCTAAAATTAAACTTTTGCGGCATTCGAGAATTTAGAATAACTGACTTTCAATTTAAATTCTGCTCAAAGTGCATAGAAAAATGATGCCAAACTGCGGCTCAACATATAATTTTTGAAAGATTACGGCATTCGGAAATCACTCAATCTGCAGAACTGCCGAAATCTTTCAAAAATTGCAGATTCAGCCGCCGTTTAGTATCATTTTTCTACGCTCATCAACCAGAATTTAAATTTAAAGTCAGTTATTCAAAATTCGTGAATGCCGCAAAAAGTTGATTTAAGAGTAGGCGGTCAAAATGAGAAGTGAAAAATGGTCATCCAAACCGACGAAGTATCAAACATTGAGTCAGGAGACGATACGCAGGCAAAAGTGAACTCGGGGTGGACCTCAACGTTGCCATGTACGCATTTTAACTTTTTTGGCCAACTGCAGTCAAATAGTGAACCATAGCATTGTAACAAAATTTGCTCTTTGCTCTTTTTTCTTACCTCTAATGACAATCCGTGACGATTGATAAATAAAATCGAAGAACGCTGCGTACTTATCCAATTAAAACCATCGAAAATATCGATCTATTTGGTGCGTAAGAATACCCTCGGATTCGATCTTTGGCAGGGTTTGAATGGATAAACTGCAGCGTTGCCGGATTGTGCACACTTAGCTGCTGTAGAAAACTATACTCACCGGCAGCCGAATTGGCGGGTGTAAATCGGAAATAAAATGCAAGAGAGGCAACACTGAGAACCCTTTCGAGCCTCAAGTCGTTGCAGTGAAAGTCACTGTTGACGCGCTCTGATTGTGAGTGAATAGCGGAGAGCCGGCTATTGTTTCGGAGGATCTCCGGTGTCCTTCTATCTCGTACCCTTTTCCTTCACCCAAAATTTCTGATGATTTTTTTTTTCGTCGGACAAACGCGTCGTTTTTATGTAGAAATTCTGTTTCAGCGTGACTAAGTTGATGAGATAATTTGAAGCTGTTTGACTCATCACTGTTTGGCTATCGGTGATGAATCAAACAGCTTAAAATTAAGCTAATCAGCTTAGTTTTTTAGTTCATTTCCATGAAAATTTCACGCTGAAACCGAATTTCGACATAAAGTTGGCGCGTAGTAGGGGAAAAAAGCGGGTCCAAGCACAGTGCGGGTCTAAGCACAGTGCGGGTCTAAGCACAGTGCGGGTCTAAGCACAGTGCGGGTCTAAGCACAGTGCGGGTCTAAGCACAGTGCGGGTCTAAGCACAGCGGGTTTAAGCACAGTGCGGGTATAAGCACAGATCCAAAGGATAACTTATAAAAGAGTATGATGATTTATGAGACTATATTACGCAATGATGTAAACGGAAGATTTTTCCTGTTTTCGGACTAACCTAACCCACCCCCTCCCTTCTCTTCACTGATATGTTAATTGCTTATGGTGGAACGTTCTAGAACAAAGCACCCCCCCCCCCAAACGGACCGTTCTAGAACATTAAAATGTATGGAGTGAGGTATTGCAGGCAATTTGGCAACGCTGCATTCAGAAAATTTAAACCTGTGAAAATAATCGAACTATTGAGGGAACACAGAACTCTCGCTCAAAGCGAAAATTTACAAGAGTTTAAATGGTTAGAAATGTAGCGTTTCTAGATTGACGTGACACCGCACGCGCGGAAAAAGAGCGTGAACCCATACCAGCGATTAAACAGAAATCTTAACCTGTACCCCCTCTTCTTCCTACCTAAGGTCAAGTCTCGAACTGAGCGGTGACAGCTCCGCATACCAGCGGATAGTGATGAAAAGAATTTGCTCAGTCCGCATACACATATTCTTCCCACGCTCGAAACAAGAAGCGAGAAGACTTGCTCTACTCTTGGTGCAGCTGCACAAACCAGCGGAATCTGAGTCAGCCGTTTCCTCGAAACAGGATAAGATAAGACTTGCTCAACTCTCGGCACAGACTCTTAACTCTCTTACGCATTCCAGTGGAATCTGAGTCAGCCGATTTCTCGTAACAGGAGAAGATAAGACTTGCTTGCTCGACTACTCGACAAGAATCGCCGAACTCCCCCCCCTCCAAATATTTTTTATGATCTCAATGGTCAGGTCTTATCGAGATGTAAACAAACCTGAGAGAGGGGGGTACCCCCTCCCCTCCGTTCTCGAGTAATCGGAGGAACAAAAATGTTTACCGTCTTAAATTAAATAACGTCTCGAAGGACTTCTAAGAATGTCAAGGGGGGTAACCCCCTCCCCCTCCATTCTCGAGTAATCGGAGGAACAACAATTTTTACCGTCTTAAATTAAATAACGTCTTGAAGGACTTCTAAGAATGTCAAGGGGGGTAACCCCCTCCCCCTCCATTCTCGAGTAATCGGAGGATCAACAAAGTTTTACTATCTGAAATGAAATACTCCCACGAAAACATGCAGAGACAAAAATAAAACACTCTCACGCTCGTATAACGAACAGAGATTCCAACCATCGAAGTTCTAAAAACACAAACCCCCTTCCGTCCAATGCAACAGTGTGACCTTCAACAGGTTTCAACTTGTACCGGCGCAGCTGCGGAAGCCAGCGGAATGCGAGAAGGCAAAAGCGTGAGAATATGAGAAGATTAGAAGAACTCGACACTCACCAAGGAGCCACCTGTATCGCAGCTGTGGAACATACCACTGATATGAGTAAGCAAATTTTCCGCGAAGAGTTTAAAACTAAGTCGAATAAACCGAAGACTAAGGAAGAAAATTCTTGGAAGAGAGAGAAATGCGCACTGGGAATTTAATTCCGTGGGAAACTTTTGTGGACATGTTTCTCACGATGTGGGTATAAAAAGAGAGGATATTCCATGCAGAGGCATCATTCGCATCCAGTTAGCTCTCTGGTATACTTACCTACCGTGCTCTCCAGTGCAAGTGTTTACTGTCAGTACTCTCTTGAGTAAGTGTATACGATCCGTTTTCTCAAGTGCAAGTGTTTATTAAAAGTATTCTCTCGTGCATAAATTTATTTACCTCACTCGTGGAGTGTCTAGAAGATCAAAACACGGTTTACTCGCATCATCAATATACAATATTGTGGTTATTAGAATTACCAATTTGGTAAGTACAACGCATTAAAATCTTGTTCCCTTTATCTTTGAATGTTATGTGCTATAGGGAAATTATTTTGGTGATTTATAAAAACAGTAAATAATTAAAAAAAAAAAAAAAAAAAAAAAAAAAAAAAAAAAAAAAAAAAAAAACAAATAAATAAATATGAAAATAATTAACGAAAATGTTTCTAAAAAGAATTTTCATGGTGTAAAGTGCAGTGAATTTTTTTTTCTCAGGTGTAAAGAGCTCAAACAGACGTAAATGCTTAACCAAAACAATTTCCCTTTACTACCTTTACGCAGTGAAAGTATTGAAATAAATTTAAAATATGAGAGATCAATTTAAATTTAAATAAAATTTGATATGAATATTACTCAAGAATGGTGGAGAGATAAAAAACGCAAGAAAGGAGCAATACAACCATAGAAAGATTAAAAAAAATAATTATTATTTCGAATGAAATTATGCAAAACAATAAATGATTCAAAAAGAAAAAAAAATTAATACGTATGCCCGCAATTTGGACATAACATGCTTTCCGCATCGTTCGTTTCTTCGATGTCACTGTTATTAGAACTGAAATTATTTTCGTCATCATCATTATTGGCATCGTCCTCGTCCTGATCCTCATCAATTGTGATGAGTGGAATGGGCTCAACTTCTTCTTCCTCACGCGGCCAAAATTCTTGGCCCGTGAAATGAAGAGAGGAATCATCACTGAAACAAAACAACGACATAATTAAATAAATAAATAAAAACATAAGTAAATAAGTTAATGAATAAATTAATAAATAAATTATGAACATTATTCTGCTTGCAGGTACTTGACTAGACCCCGGAAGATTTTACCAAGACTGCCTATATAAATATGAAAATAATTAACGAAAATGTTTCTAAAAAGAATTTTCATGGTGTAAAGTGCAGTAAATTTTTTTTTTTCTCAGGTGTAAAGAGCTCAAACAGACGTAAATGCTTAAGCCAAAACAATTTCCCTTTACTACCTTTACGCAGTGAAAGTATAGAAATAAATTTAAAATATGAGAGATCAATTTAAATTTAAATAAAATTTGATATGAATATTACTCAAGAATGGTGGAGAGATAAAAAACGCAAGAAAGGAGCAATACAACCATAAAAAAAAAAAAATAATTATTATTTCGAATGAAATTATGCAAAACAATAAATGATTCAAAAAGAAAAAAAAATTAATACGTATGCCCGCAATTTGGACATAACTCTTTCCGCATGTTCGTTTCTTCGATGCACTTTATTAGAGAAATTATTTTCGTCATCATCATTATTGGCATCGCTCGTCCTGATCCTCATCAATTTGATGAGTGGAATGGGCCAATTTCTCCTCACGCGGCCAAAATTCTTGGCCGTGAAATGAAGGAGGAATCATCACTGAAACAAAACAACGACATAATTAAATAAATAAATAAAACATAAGTAAAAAGTTAATGAATAAATTAATAAATAAATTATGAACATTATTCTGCTTGCAGGTACTTGACTAGACCCCGAAGATTTTACCAAGACTGCCATATAAATATGAAAATAATTAACGAAAATGTTTCTAAAAAGAATTTTCATGGTGTAAAGTGCAGTGAATTTTTTTTTTTCTCAGGTGTAAAGACTCAAACAGACTAAATGCTTAAGCCAAAACAATTTCCCTTTACTACCTTTACGCAGTGAAAGTATAGAAATAAATTTAAAATATGAGAGATAATTTAAATAAAAAATTATATGAATATTACTCAAGAATGGTGGAGAGTAAAAAACGCAAGAAAGGAGCAAACAACCATAGAAAGATTAAAAAAAATAATTATTATTTGAATGAAATTATAAACAAAAATGATTAAAAAGAAAAAAAATTAATACGTATGCCCGCAATTTGGACATAAATGCTTTCCGCACGTTCGTTTCTTCGATGTCACTGTTATTAGAACAAATTATTTTCGTCATCATCATTTTGGCATTCTCGTCCTGCTCCAATGTTATAATGTGATTGAATCTCACCGTCAAATTCTACCGCAAAAAGGACTAAAAAAAAAACACAAATAAAAAATAATTAAATAAATAATAAATAATAATAATAAATAATAAATAAATTATAAATAATTTGACATTATGCTTGCAGGTCTTCTGACCCCGAGATTTTCAAATGCCTATATAAATATGAAAATAATTAACGAAAATGTTTCTAAAAAGAATTTTCATGGTGTAAAGTGCAGTGAATTTTTTTTTTTCAGGTGTAAAGAGCTCAAACAGACGTAAATGCTTAAGCCAAAACAATTTCCTTTACTACCTTTACGCAGTGAAAGTATAGAAATAAATTTAAAATATGAGAGATCATTTAAATTTAAATAAAATTTGATATGAATATTACTCAAGAATGGTGGAGAGATAAAAAACGCAAGAAAGGAGCAATACAACCATAGAAAGATTAAAAATAATTATTATTTCGAATGAAATTATGCAAAACAATAAATGATTCAAAAAGAAAAAAAAATTAATACGTATGCCCGCAATTTGGACATAACATGCTTTCCGCATCGTTCGTTTCTTCGATGTCACTGTTATTAGAACTGAAATTATGCGGCCAAATTCTTGGCCGTGAAATGAAGAGAGGAATCATCCTGAAACAAAACAACGACATAATTAAATAAATAAAATAAGTAAATAAGTAATGAAAATAAAATAAATTATGAACATTATTCTTGCAGTTTCGTCATCATCATTATTGGCATCGTCCTCGTCCTGATCCTCATCAATTGTGATGAGTGGAATGGGCTCAACTTCTTCTTCCTCACGCGGCCAAAATTCTTGGCCCGTGAAATGAAGAGAGGAATCATCACTGAAACAAAACAACGACATAATTAAATAAATAAATAAATACATAAGTAAATAAGTTAATGAATAAATTAATAAATAAATTATGAACATTATTCTGCTTGCAGGTACTTGACTAGACCCCAGAAGATTTTACCAAGACTGTCTACTGCCTTTCATTCACAAGTGGAGCGACGCTTCGACTACACATTGTCAGATTATTGTTGCGACGCGACGCTTCGGCTACACATTGTCAGATTTGCGAAACTAAGTTCTCAAAAATTAATCCAAAAGTACGCGATCACGATCATCAACGCGTGGCTCCTATTAAATCTAATTATAGGATGGCTCTGTGTCGAAATTGTAATTTATTGTATAGACACAAGAGAACGCTAAACGTATTTTTCCACAACCTATCTCGTTACGATTTACATTTCATTGTGAAAGCATTGAACGGACGGAAAAAAAGTAGAAATAATAGCTTCCACGGACGAGACATATATCAGTCTTAAGATCTACGTTCAAAATCGAAGGTTCTCACTTAGATTTGTGGACAGCCTGAGATTTTTACCTTTTTCTTTTGACAAACTGGTGTCCACCCTTCCGGAGAGCAGCTTCGTTCGAACGAGGAAACTCTGTTGGGCGAAAGAGCAATTCGATATGGTGAGACAGAAAGCTTTGTTTTGTTATGATTATGTTACGGATGAGACAAAGTTGTTACGAACAAATCCTCCTCCATCCGAAGCGTTTTTTAACAATTGACTGCTGCCATATTTAACAATTGACTGCTGCAGATTACCTCAAGTTTTTTGCGCAGTGTGACCGAGAAAAAAATACTAACAAATTGGCTTATAAATTGTAAACTTTACAAAACAAAAGGTTGGGTGACAAAATACAACACAAAAACTTGTTTTAATATGTTTGCTCATAATGAAAGAAAAAATTTACTAGGGGATATATTTTGCAAATCAAGAGAAAACTTTTGACTTTTAAAAAGACTTAAAGTTTTAAAAAATTCAAGGACTCGATGTGGATGGAGACAGATTGATTGAGTCCGACGAAGAAGAGTTTGACGACACATTTGGGTCAATCGGAGAAGATGGCTTGCCGGTTTGCTTATTGATTTCCTCCTGTATTCATATTCACTTTCAAGCTGCTTCCTCCTATAGTTGGCGTTGCTCCGAATTAAAAGGATATCCTCCACAATATGTGGCGCTAAATTGTACCGCTGCGACGAAAATATATATTTAACACCGGAAAACAATCTTTCAACGCTAACTTGCGTTGCTGGAGCTGCCAATACGATGTCGGATAGCTTTGACAGAACTGGCCACCTGAAGCCTTCGGGGCTTTTCCACCATTTTAGCACATTATCAGTTTGATCTAGTCGCCGAACTTTCATTTCTTCATCGAGGGCTGCTGATGACGAGGGGCTGGTTGCGGAGTTGACATTACGACGAGGAACGTTGCGCGATTAGTCGGATTTTCTCATCATCGCTTCAAATTCATCAATTGCTTCTTCCACCTCTGGTACGGGAGGCTCTGTTGGTTGTTCTTCTCCAGTCGCTGACTTTCCCTCGACGTGGGACCATAATTTCCTAAGGTTGCCTTCTGCTGTTGCTCTTTGCTCTGAGGTTAGGATTGGCATAACACGTGGGTCCAAGAATATTGCTGCGAGTACCCCAGGATTATAGAAGAGACCTTGCTTCCTTAATGCATTCCGTTGGCATGGTGACGCTTCTCGTGCCTCTAAGCATTCTATCATACTGCGAGCAAAAGGGCATGTGAGCTTTCGCAATTTCAATTTCATCCGAGCCCATAGGATGTAACAGTCGCCCATCAGCAGTTGCTCGGATTCAAACAGCTTTGTTGCCACTTTCGCAGGCTCTAGCACTGCGACCAGGTCTTCCAATAATTTCCATTCTTCCTCATCGGACGTGATCCCGAGCTCCAAACTGAGTGATTTGAGCCGTAGGAGAGACTTCAGTAAATCATGGGTTGAATGCCATCTAGTGATCACATCTAGTACTGGGATAGGCATGCAATGCTTCCGGAGAAGGTTTACTGAGTTGGTTGTTCTTAAGTTCTTTGCGAGCGCACGAAACCTCTCTAGCTTGGCGCGAAGTTCATTTTTCTTTAAAAAATCATGGACTGCTAGTTGTAAGACGTGGGCCACACATGGTATTGAACTAATGCTGTTTAATCCGTCAATAGCACAATCCAGGTCCACTTGCAAGAAGGCGTCATCTTCCTCTCGCTCGAAATCAGCATTGGCGTCCAACGAAGAAATAAGTTCCTCTTCTTGCAAGTCCTTCACCAGCTCAATTGCTTTAAGCATATTTGACCTATTATCTGATGTTATGTTGGTAACATTACTGTGACAAACGAAACAAAAACAAAAATTAGAACTGAAGGTACAAAATACAAACCAGAAAAAACCAAAAATAAAATAACGTATCAGATTGCGAAAACCTTAATAAAAATTATCGATCCCTTCTATTTTTCAGTGAAACGCGTACCAAAAGAGATAATCGACGTTGAAATTGAAAAAGCTGGCGGTTTGACCATAGCGGGAGTCACGAAGGGTAGGCAAGCGCCCGCCGCGCCGTCCAAGTGACATGCAGCTTGTGTCACGCCCGCCATAGTCAAAGCGGTAACTTGTCCAACTTCAACGTCGATTAATTACTTGAAATTCGAGTCGCATTGAAAAATGGAAAACATTGAAAATCTTTATTACGGGTTTTGCAATCTCATTCTCTTATTTAAGTTTGAAAATGTTCAACGACAGTTTAAAAATGTCATCAAATAATCAAATATCAGAAAAGCTAGTACACTCGTAATTATTATAGGATTATTTAATAGGCTTAAATGAGTTTCGCAACTGACGATAAGTCTCGTAGCTGAATGGGTCTGTTGCGTATTTTTGCAACAACAATATAGAGCCTTGATCCTTATGTAAAATTCGGCGGAAATAACGCTGCTACGGCTGAGTCTCCGCTGTTGTCATTTTTACCGGTCTTTCGTTCATACACCATACATGCGTTATTTTCCCAGGGTAGCTCCGAAATTGAACTGAGTGTAGCAAACATCACGAGGCATTTTTGCTGCTTAATTATTGGGGGAGGTAGACTTGATTATGATGCCATGCGATTTTTTGTGACTCAATTTTTAGTATAGTTTATAGTTTAACCTAGATGCCACATTTCCGTTTACTTTCCAAATCGACGAAAAGAAAATTGGAAAAACGCAAAAAAAAATGCATAACTGGCGTTACCTAGAGTCCCTATACATATATGAAAGAGTCTCGCCATACGAGGCTCCATCTCTGATTTTTCAACAGCGAAAAGCCCGAAATTTCTTACTGCAACGCTTAAAATTTAAAAATTTATGGGCGTGCTCCCCAAAAAATTTTCTAGATCAGGCACTGGCCGTGCTAGCTTCTGAAAATATCTTGTCCTACTCTTGGTTTTGGAGAAAATGTCGGTAGAGTAAACTAAATGATACCATTTAAATTTATAGCACAAAATGCTTTATTATTTTTCGTAATTGGCTGTTCGGCTAGAAGTTGACCCGCCTGCTAATTTGCGGCCCCAGCATGAATCCGTCTTATTTCAACCATGTGGGAGCGTGCCAGGTTCACCGGGGGGGGGGGGGAGAAAAATTAAAAAGGGATCTTTAGCGAGTGGAGCTGAAATGTGATTATCCCAAAATTTAACTGAAAAATTGAGAAAAAGGCAGAGTCGGGCCGTTGTGGAACTCGATGAAGTTGTCGGTCAGTCAATTAAAACAGTTTTCAAGGAAAAAGAAAAAAAAACAAGATTAATCAGCTTTCGTATCTCCCCCCCCTCCCTTTGGATACCCCTGAAACGACGCGCCTGGAGCCTAGGCGGCTGGACCAAAAGTGTCAACCACAGTAGGTCAGAGAATCATGGTACGCTACGCGTTAGCGTGGATAAAAACTGTTCATGGAGCAACGCCGCGCCACCGCGCCGGGCTGCGACGAGCAAATAGACAGGGTGTGTTGACTGTTGAGAGTGCGTAGGAGGGTAGCACGATCGTCATATTTAAATATGTGGATACTATGAGAAGCGAAAGCGAATGGATGGGCCCAGCAGACTGGGCGACCAAGTCCACACGGCCGGCTGAAAAAGGACTGATCAAGCGCTACAAAATTCCCTCAAAAAATGCAAAGAGTCTTGAGAGCATTTCTCGGCCAGTCTCAACGCCGCTCACAGGTATGAACGAGTTTTGCAGGGCTCGCTTAATGCCGTCACAGATCGAGGGAATATGAATGCAACAACACCATCCTCCCTCAAAAATGACCTGAACTGGCTACCTTTCTCGCAAAACTCCGCGCTCAGCTCGAGGTACGAGGGCATTCGGCTGCCTTGGCCCTCCCGATCAGCGAACGCGACACGATAGAAAAACAATTCCCTCGGAGTCCCTGCTATGAATGCTATTTTCCCAATATAAACCCTGTGAACCGGCCCATTCGCAAAAAATGCCACTGAGGCGTTGATAAGTACTCTTAGTACCTCCATGCAAAATTTGAACGATGACGGAGGTGTCCCTGCTGTGACCTCTCCTTGTGAGTTGGATGAACTTTGGCACAGTTGCACCTTCAAGGAAGGATTGAGTTCTTTGGGAAAACCACGTATAAGATAGAGGGTCCACTCGTCCTCAAAAAATCATATTTCTAACAAAGGGAGTGCACAAATCCGGACCCTCCAAATTTGATCAAATTTTCAGGATTGGTAGTTCGTAAGAAACTATTTGATGCATGTTTCGCCATTTTTGTGAATGGGCCTTAGAAAGAGAGAAAAAAAAAATTAAGCTACACGCATGATCTCAAATAGCTGTAACTGGCTCCCTCATACAGGGTGTCCGAGAAATGAGTTCACACTTTTGCTGTGAGCGCCTGGTTGATTGTAAAAATCTGAAAAATTCAGGAATAATCTATTACCCCTAAGCGACTTCAGAGAAAATGTCGGGGGACCCCCATCCCCCTTTAGGGGGGGCGTAGGCCCCAAAACGTACCCCGTGTTGCCAATATATCGCATATTTCAAATGTCAGGGGGTATTTTTTATTTCATCATTCAAAAGAGCTCAAAAAACTGAGCAATTTCGTTTTTTCAGATTTTCGGTAGCCCCTCTCAAAACAAAATGGCGGCCAAATAGCTACCCCATACTTTAGAGGCCCATAACTTCGGTTTGAATTAATATTTTTTCAAAAACTAAAAAGTTTCTGAATCCTCAGAACGTCTTCTTTCCAATGATGTGCCACACTTTATCATTTGGTGGAAATAAAATGGGGCGCGGAGCCCCCCCAAAAATTGTTAAGTTTGGGGGGCTGTAGCTCAAAAAAGTCAAATGTAAAGGGGGGTCGTGTTGTACATTAATCGAAAGGTCTTATAAAAAAGAAGAATTTAGCGCAAACCCGAAGTCTCTACGATGCGTCTATCCAAAATGGCGGCCATGTAACAATTTGGGGGTGGGGGACTGCCCCCCAAATAAAACCCGCTCCATCGAGTGATACATCAATCGAAAGGTCTTGGAAAGAGAAAGAGAATGGCATAAACCGGAAGTCAATACGATGCTTTTATCCAAAATGGTGGCCGGTCAAAGTTTTCTGGCTTATGACCCTGCAGGACTACAGGCAAAAAACTTTGACCGGCCACCATTTTGGATAAAAGCATCGTATTGACTTCCGGTTTATGCCATTCTCTTTCTCTTTCCAAGACCTTTCGATTGATGTATCACTCGATGGAGCGGGTTTTATTTGGGGGGGCAGTCCCCCACCCCCAAATTGTTACATGGCCGCCATTTTGGATAGACGCATCGTAGAGACTTCGGGTTTGCGCTAAATTCTTCTTTTTTATAAGACCTTTCGATTAATGTACAACACGACCCCCCTTTACATTTGACTTTTTTGAGCTACAGCCCCCCAAACTTAACAATTTTTGGGGGGGCTCCGCGCCCCATTTTATTTCCACCAAATGATAAAGTGTGGCACATCATTGGAAAGAAGACGTTCTGAGGATTCAGAAACTTTTTAGTTTTTGAAAAAATATTAATTCAAACCGAAGTTATGGGCCTCTAAAGTATGGGGTAGCTATTTGGCCGCCATTTTGTTTTGAGAGGGGCTACCGAAAATCTGAAAAAACGAAATTGCTCAGTTTTTTGAGCCCTTTTGAATGATGAAATAAAAAATACCCCCTGACATTTGAAATATGCGATATATTGGCAACACGGGGTACGTTTTGGGGCCTACGCCCCCCCTAAAGGGGGATGGGGGCCCCCCGACATTTTCTCTGAAGTCGCTTAGGGGTAATAGATTATTCCTGAATTTTTCAGATTTTTACAATCAACCAGGCGCTCACAGCAAAAGTGTGAACTCATTTCTCGGACACCCTGTATATCAATCGGCAGCATGGCCAAAGGGACAACGTCTCTGACTGCAAGTGGAGAGGTCGGTCGTTCGAATCTGGCTCCCGCAATAGTGTTTTTGCGCTGTGGGTTTGTATTGACATATTTTCTTCCTTGTGACAGAATCATTTTTTATATTACAAGTAACAATTATAGAAAAATTAAACAGTGAAGCGACACACATTTTTGCTTGGGTGAGGGAGGGGAGAGAGGTAGCATTGTCAATATTAGGATAGTAAGAAAGTAGAAGATTCCCTGAGAAACAATAATAAATATGATTTTTCAGACGCACCAAATGTACGGAACATCAGGAATCTCAACATGACATTCTTGGTGCCTTCCACTGCAGGGATGAAGGTGATTTTGTATTTTTTTGCACACAAATTTATGACTTTACAAATTGCACTTCAGGAAGAGAAGGAACTGAGGAAAGTACTCACCAAGAAAAAGGAGAAAAAAAGGAGTAAATGTAAATGAATTGCAAGAAAACGATTTATATTAATTGTTGGTTTTTCAGCGAGTCTTGTATTTCCTTATACTATCCTAATATTGACAATGCTACCTCCCCCACCCTCCCCCACCTATGCTAAAATAAGTGTAATTTAAATGTTTAATTTTTCTAACATTGTTACTTGTAACATATAAAGTGATTCTGTGCACACGTTAAAATAACCCATTCGTAGAGGGAAAAAATATGTCCATGCAAACACACAGCGCAAAAACACGATCGCCGGAGCGAGACTGGAACCACCCACCTCATGACCAGCAATCAGAGGTGTTATCCCTTCGGCCACGCTGCCGATTGATATTTGAGGGAGCCAGTAGCAGCTATTTGAGGTCACGCGCAAGGCCCATTTTTTTCTCTGTTTCTGGCCCATTCACAAAAACGGCAAAATATGTATCAAACAGTTTCTTGTGAACTACCGATCCTGAAAGTTTGATCCTGAAAGTTTGATCAAGTTTCGAGAGTCCCAGTTCTTGCACTCTCCTTGTAAGTGACATTTTGTGTGTTTCAGATGAGTCAAAGGCTGGTTGTTGTGTTTTACCTGCTGACATTTGATGCTTAGTGCATTTTTCAAATAAAAAGGTCAACCAGCTTAACTCATCAGAAACACAGACAACGCTGTGAATATAGACAGTTCAGGACGAGCGTACCCTCTGTTTTATTCTTAAGTTTTTCTAAAAGACTTCTCGATTGCGGAAAGGTGTGTGCACACTAATGAAAGGCAGACATAAGTATGAGGTAGACAAAAAAATATCTCGTTCGAGAAAAAATTTAAAAGTAAATAAAAAAAATTGAATAGTATAACAGAAAGGACCGTTTACGGACCTTTACAATAACAATAATACTGCAAATTTAGAACCTTAAAGAGTTTTAACAGTAACAAAAAGCTCATAGAAAACTTTCAAGAACTTTGAAAGAAAACATAAAAACTTAAATAATCAGGCAGAAACGACCATTCGTTAGAGATGTTCTTGAAGCACTAAACAATGCTGATGTAAGACTGAATGTAAGTGAACTGGAGTTAAATAAATCACAATTTGATATCTTTGGATACACGCTAAATAATGATTGTATTCGACTATCCTCTTCAAAGACTGAAACAATTTTAAAAATACCTGCTCCAACAAATCCGGAAGACAAATTTTACCAAATAGCCTTATCCCTCTACACCGAGGGTAAGGTTAAATTGTGATCTCTGAGGGCATTCTTTTGGAAAAATGAAGTTACTTAAACGTTAAGTATTAGAACAATAATTATATGTAACAAATGAACACATTCAAGAAGAATTGACAGAGGAAAAAGGGCCCATGGCTCCATAGCCCGCCAACAAATTGAACTTCTGAAGTAGGTCCTGAATACGTCCGAATAATGTCCTAATTTTCCGTCTCTTTGAAGCCTACGCAGGATCAGAATTAATGTCCTTTGGACATCCAATGCAATTTGGATCTTTCAGCTGTATCCCTAAATGTCCTACGGATAATAAATCGACTTTTAAAATTAAAGCTTTAATGAGTAACAATGCGGATTTCAAAACGAGGGAAAGTCTTCAAAACAGCCCAGAAAAACTGCTTGAATACTCAGAAATATTCAGGGCCATTTTTAGGACTTTCGCAGATTTCGAAACTAGCTTGGTTATTCATTAAAGCTTTAATTTTAAAAGTTGATTTATTATCCGTTGGACATTTAGGGATACCGCTGAAAGATCCAAAATGTTTCGGACGTCCATCGGATCCGATCCTACATAGGCTTCAAAAAGACAGGAAATTAGGACAACATACGGACATATTGAGGACCTTTTACAGACGTTCAATTTTTTGCTGGGAGGCTCAAAAAAGCAAAGTGGCTCATGGAGGGGGCCTTTATCCGGAATAAATTAACTATCATCAATTATTGCATAACACAAATTTAAAAATTTAAATGAACACGAACGGCAGGACCGTAATCAACTAGGAAAAGTAATCTATTGACTCTTGACACTACATTATCTACTTAAGAGAACAACATTGGTTTGTAATAAATTTAGATTAACTAGAGACTAGTTTAAAAAAATAAGCAATAAAACAGAGAAAAATTAAACATCGTCAAGTTTCATAATCCTGAGACCAGTATCTATGACGGCTTCAAATTCACCGTATGTTTCCGCCAGCCCCAGCAGATGTAGTTCATTGAAATACACTTTTCCTTTAGGGAAGCAAAGTTCTCGAACGAGTACAGTTGGATTACCTCCGGAGAATCCAAGGGGTGGTATTTCGCTGAGTCCAGTCCCATATTGCAACAGCCGATTCAAATTACAAAGCTTATCCTTGCTATCTAAGCAGAAAACAAAGAATAAAATTCATTCATGAAAACAATCCAAATATTCACTGTAAATAAATAAAGTATCATACTAACAAGGGGACGGTACAGATTGTCCAGCGCCGATTTTGATGAACTTAGTGCAAAAATGTAGCTTAGGTGATGCTGACAATAAGGGCCTCCACACTAGGGTATGTGGAAAACACAAAACAATAGGGTGCGCATGACACACGTGTTTGGAACGTAATAAAGTATGTGATCTTCAATACATGTACACCTTTAGAGACCGGTTGTCTTCTTTGTAAATAAAATAGCGCTAAATTATCAAAAAGGTTCACGCATTTACTCAAAGAGATCTGTGAGACAAAAAACTAAAGACACAAAAAAACCAATCTAAAGAACAAATAACAGGAAAAAGAACAGGTCCACGCATCGCATGCCCGCACCAAAACAAAACAACCTCAAAACTATCCCATGAGAGCGTTCTAGAATTATCCAGACCGATAACCCGATGAACCCAATAATGTTTTGATGTAGCTCTTCGGTCCTCCAATGATTTTCGAACGATCGAAGGCGCAGCGTGTATGATAGTTTCTGGTAAAAATGTCTGTTTCAATTTCAACAACCTCCAAAACACCCGTATGAACACACGGAAATAGGTTGTTTACTTCTTTGCGGTTAGTTTTCATCGGCTTAACCGCCGGGGTAACCCGAGGAAGAGCTCGGATGAACTTCATCGGGAATCAAGAACAGAATAGAAACAGAATCGGAGAATAAAAGAACGACTTGGAGCTTCACCGGGGAATTCTAGAACTCCCCCATGACAGAGGTCAAAGATGACTAAAGTTAGTATAAAAGAAAAGGTACTCTACAGCGCATTCACGCGACGCAACGGCAAAAGCGCTACCTACGAGGTCGACGCGAAACTACGGTTGTAGATGCCAATGCCAGTCGCCACTACACATAAGTGAATTATGAATTTTGAATCTCGGCGCTGCAAACTGCGATAAAAAATGCGAACTTTTTCCAATGTATAGCGAAAATGTTGTTTAGCGTTTTACATATTGTTACAAAATATGGACACATTTAGCAGAGTATTTCTTGATTATTTCTTTTCTGAAAAATTCCCTGACCTGAGCACAATTTCGACGAAATTCCCTGACTTTTCCTGGTTTTCCCGGTCGCTGGCCACCCTGCTTTTCAGAAAAATATACAATATTAACAATTTAGTCACAACTCAGTTTTAGAGCCCCCAAACGTTTTTAAAGTTTTTGCCCCCAGGGGGGGCTACCCAAAAAATTCTCTGAGAGTTGTCCAAACAAGAAACACATTAGATTAGGTATACGAGGTATCAAATTTGTAAATTGACATTCGATACCTTGAGTGTGAATAACGATATCGACCTCCAGTCTGCGCCAAAATGCTCAGTTTGTTGTGCCCTTTCAATTGATGTATTACTAGGTTGGGGTCGTTTCAGGGAATTTTTCAGGTCCCTCCCCTGAGGGGCAAAAAACGTGAAAAATGTGAACAGAGGTCAAGGTTTTCCCTGTCCTTCCCAACTGAACAATGGAATTAATGCTGGACCCAAAATATTCTCCATTGCTTGCCTGGCAGTTTTAACTATGCTGCTTTTGCTGACATAATCTTCCAAAGCAGAGGCCTGCAATAGAAATAAAAAATCATAACCATTAACGATTTGAAAAATTATTTGAAATTAAGAATGGACAACAAGAAAAATGGCCCTCACTAAGTAATTGATTTAAATTAAGAAGAAGAGGCTTTGATAACGCTATTGCATTTGTATTCGCACTGAATTTACTACATTGATAAGTAACATAATCTGAAAAAATACCTACTTTGATTGATCCAAGCACACTTCTTTTCAGAGAAATAGAAACAGAAAAAATAAGTGAAAAGTTAGCAAGTAACTTGTGCATTTCAGAAGCTCCACCAAAAATATCCAGCATTAGAAGTCGTTTAATGAGAGTTGACCGATGATTGTTCAGATTTTCCACAAATTGGAGACGTGATTGCACTCCAGCACACATGCAAAAACAACCACGTCTTTCCGCAGTGAACAAAGCGAACGTCAGCGGCCAAATCTCCTGAAACGACCTCTAATAAACCTACCTTTTCAAACAGAGTGTACCTGGTAAAATTGGTATCCAAGGTTACGCTACATCCACACCAAATCTCTGTATGGTAAGCCTTATTTTTAAGGTTTACACTAATTTTAATTCTCTGACCCAGTGACGTAGCAAGGATATTTTTGAGGGGGGTCTGGGGTCCAAAAATTGTCAAGGGGGGGGGGGGGGAATCCAAAGATACTAATTTGGTATAATTTCTCTGAAAACGAAAAAATTACCTTTTTTAGGGCTAATTTTGGTGTCAAGGGGGGGGGGGAGGAGTCCAGACCTCCTGGACCCCCCCTTGGCTACGCCACTGCTCTGACCATGGAAACTGACTTGAAAAATTTAGGATACTTACAATTTCTTTTTTCAGCTTTCTATTGCCTTGTAACTTGTCCTCTAGCTCGTCTAAATCCTCCATAGTTTTAAGCGGAAAACAAGACAAAACTCCTTTTTCTTTCGTAGAGCTTGAATCACTACTTTCATCGGTTTTTTGTCCGTCAGGTTTCTTCCCAGTAGGTTTTTTCTTAACAGTTAAGGTCTGAGCTTCCGCACGCTTGCTACGGGATTCTAAGGTGGATTTTAATTCGAGGATTAACTTTCTAATTGAGAGGGTTTCAGCTTTTAATTCGCCTATTGAACAAAAACAGTAAGGAGTATTTATTAGCATGACCACAGAATAGAACGATCAGAACAAAAACTTAAAATTCATTTTGAAAACTCTTTACTTTGGGTCCGCCTTATTGTTGAGTAGGAATTTCCGGATTTCCATAATGAGACAAAAAGGTTGTACGACTGTACAAAACACGTAGTAAGAAGTAGTAGTAAAGTCCAGCCGCCCAAACTATGTGTTCGTTATGCTTGTATTTCAAAGCAAACACATGTACAAAAATTGTATTCTTCTATTATTAGTTAGCATGAAAAAAATCCAATTTTGGTACATGTTTTGTACATTCGTATGAATAAACTTTTTTTTTTTTTTAAACAGAAGATGAAAGTGTATTGATAGTCCCTGATGGACACAATGCCCTGCAGGCTGATTCTGCTCTTTTGGACGAGACGAGACAGCAGGAATCGATTAATCCCATTGGTTGAAACAGCGTCTTGTGACCATGTAAACAAGACTCGCAGTCGTTGATCTGAAAAGAACGACTCCCAGTCGTGCTCACATAGTCACGTGATGCTGTTAAAACCAATGGGATTAATTGATTTCCGCTGTCTCGTCTCGTCCAAAAGAGCGGAATCAGCGTGCTGGTGCACAAACCTTCAGTGATAAATACTGATAGATTACAGTATTTGGAAAAAAAATGGAGCGGCAAAATTATGCAACGGTTCCTTCTACTGAAAAAAATATTCTTAATTTTATTGAATGAAAATAAGGAAATACTTACTGAGTATTTGGCAGTCGGCACGTGCAAGTGAATTAAGATTTACAATGCCATTGTGAGGACATGTGTGCTTTGATTTAACTGGACAGTCATAGGAAAAACCAGTTGGTGTTGCGGTATTTTCAGTCTTTAAAGGGGCGGAGGATGTGTCCCTTTTCTTTGGTGTGGAACTTCCAATAGGGTTCATGATGAAGCATTTAGGAAGGGCTGGCAGTGTTGACAACACAGCTCCTCATAAATGATAGTCATTTAAAAAAAAGGCATTTTTTGACTTCTATGCCAAATAATCAATGCATGGAAAATTGATTAATCCTGGCTTGTTTGAGATGAAGAATAGCGGTTTAAACATTCATTCGATAACTCTTACATTGATGTATTATTTCTGCAATGTAAGATACGGTCAAAAATTCTACTTCATGAATCTTCAGACAGCACACACCACGAATGTAGGTGCTCAGTTCAAAATTCACCTAGATTTTATTATTGACACTTATTTCAAAGTAATTTCACCTATTCCGGATAGAACTCTCTCTATACATTTGAGGGACAGTATGCGAGATATATTGCAAGTAGGTCTTTAGTTCAGAGAACATGAAGCTAGGTCTCCATAAATTAAAGGGTAAAGAAATTCAAATGGTTAATGTAAAGTTTCGAAACTCAGCAACTTGAAATTAGCAAGTAGAAGTCGGTTTGAATTCAATTAATGCCATATTTGGAAAAGCCATGATTATATATAATTACCCGAGTCATCAGTGATTGGATTTCATTTGTAGGTTATGAACGGGGATAGTTTCGCTAAGGGCAGAGACGAGTAGAGACCCAGCGCAAAGCTTGCGACAGGTGTCCAATTTTGGACAGGGCTCATCAAAACAACAGCCAACAGTCGCCTACTGTTAATGATGAACATAGGTTACGTTATCTTTACGGTTTTTTTGACAGAATAGCAGTTTCTGGCAAAGTAATTCAAAATCAATGCCTTAATTATTTTTGTAGATTTAGGACTTCAAAAACAAAATTCTCGGTAGACGTTAATTGGAGCAATGTTCACCACTCAACAGTAGGGAACTGTTGGCTGTTGAGCCCGTGAACAAAAATGTACCCAATTTTCTTGCTTCACTTTCAGAACACGCAAAGCATAGCGTGTGCTAGCAGGTCTCTGCTTCTCTTTTTCAAACTGTCACAACCGAACATTTCTCAAGGATCTTCGGACATCATCTCTTCACAAAGTTTATCTCGAGAATCGAACTTCAAGAAACAGTTGAAAAAAAAAGAAAACTGGAACCAAAGCTAGTAGCAGGTCTAATAAGAAAAATTCCGGAGCCTCCTCACCTGAATCATCAGCAGATTCAACAACTAGAAAAAGAGTCATGACAAAGAAGACCAAATTGGTGCGGGGGATCATGAGGATGAAACATAATTTGGGCCTATGAGTTTAAGGCAACTAAAATCATGACTGCACGGAAAAAAATCAGTGGTAAAATTAACCATAGCATAGTTGATTTTGGCACCTCCTACAAAGTATGGTAAATTTCACCTGATGTTTGGTATGATGAAGCACACTACTAGTTTAATATAACGCGCAGATGGATGCGTTGACCAAAAGTGTACCTCATCATGCCAAACATCAGGTGAAATTTACCATACTTTGTAGGAGGTGCCAAAATCAACTATGCTATGGTTAATTTTACCACTGATTTTTTTCCGTGTGAAAAAAAATATTTCCGTCTGCAAAGTGTGAAGCTTTCCATTCTAGCAGGCACCTTCTCACACATCAAACTAAACAGTTGAATTTTCAGATCACATGTGTTCACCGATTGCTAGATATTAGAATGTAACAGCATATGAAGTACTCAGTTGAGATTCAAGGATTTAATACTACATGGTGCTGCTTTGAGCATAGTTCTCACCCTCCAGTAATTTCCTATAACTTGAGTAACTTGCCTTAAACACCATCAGATTTTCAGTGGTTATTGAGTCAAGCTAGTGGTTTAATGTTTCAGACCTGAGCTCGCCTTATCGTACCGAGCCTAAAAGACAACAGTTGTAGTAATTACAGAAAAATCAGCTCTACTTACCATAATAATGGACTGCAAACGACAAAGAAGTAAAGAATACACGGCACTCCAACTAGACTATCGGCATCTCCATGCTTGCTTGAATGCACAATTAATTAAGTATGTATGATCAACAAGTAACAACGAACACACCACTGGACAAAGCGTTATTCGCAATCGCGTCGTAGTATTTGCAGATTTTGTTTTAGGCCTATTTCCTTCGATCTGCGTAACCGGCGTATCCTCACCAGTCACCAACACGCAACACCACACGGTGCGGGTGGTGGAACTGGTGGAACAGGTGTTGGGTGGGGATGACGCCGCGATGACGGTAAAGAGGAGGGGGTCGCGTTCTCCGGTCTGGTATTTCGAAAAAAAATAAAACACAGATTTGTGCAGACGAAATGCCATATCACTCTCCTGCCGGCAATTCTGATGACATTTTAATTAAATGATTTCAACAAGAAAACAATAAACAATGGGAAATACGTGGCAGAAAGAAAAAAAAAAGAAAAAAAAAATTATCTGTAATATGTATTTATATATATACAGGGTGTCCCAAAATTGATAGTAAATATTTTTACCACGTATTTTTGGGGCCAAAATAAGACTTTTTTTTCCTATGAACACGTGTCCGAAAATGCCTCCGCTAGGAGCTACAGCCCCCCAAAGTTTTAAAAAAACCTCGGTTTTTCTTCGATTCTAGCAACGGATCTCCGTAAAAATGGATGAAATTGGTTTCCATCGGTGATTTTAGGCGTTCTTTCCGATTCCGGGGTTGAAAATTTCCGAAAGGGTCAAGAAAGGGGGGTTTGAGGGGGGTTCCAATTTTAAATTGAATAATTTTTTAGTGCTCCGTAAGAAAATGAGAAAAATAACAAATGAATCTAATGGAACAAAACAAAAAAAACATTTTTGATCTCTTGTGTTTTTTTCATAAGACGCACGGAAAATGAGTAAAATCGATTTTTCGCCGGGAGCGCACAGCCCCATAGCGCTGTTTCAGTGCCGCGTTGCGTCGAGTCGATCGTTGAGTCAGTTGAGTGCACAGAGCAGCGCTATCGGGCTGTGCGCTCCCTGCGAAAAATCGATTTTACTCGTTTTCCGTGCGTCTTATGAAAAAAACACAAGGGATCAAAAATGTTCCTTTTGTTTCGTTCCATTAGATTCTTTTGTTATTTTTCTCATTCTCTTCGGAGCACTAAAAAATTATTCAATTTAAAATTTGAACCCCCCTCAAACCCCCCTTTCTTGACCCTTTCGGAAATTTTCGACTCCGGAATCGGAAAGAACGCCTAAAATTACCCTTAGAAACCAATTTTCATTCATTTTTACGGAGATCCGTTGCTAGAATCGAAGAAAAACCGATGTTTTTTCAAAACTTTGGGGGGCTGTAGCTCCGAGGGGGGCATTTTCGGACACGTGTTCATAGGAAAAAAAAGTCTTATTTTGGCCCCAAAAATACGTGGTAAAAATATTTACTATCAATTTTGGGACACCCTGTATATTTCAGAAAGCAGCCACATCAGAATGCGAGAAGTTTATATAATTGAAATTTTAAACGGATTTTGTACCCATTAAATTTGCATGATAAACACTATGTCCGATAGAAATAATGCCTAAATTTTATTCCAACAATGATGAAATAAAATCGAAATATAAGATAAATTTTATGCCAAGAATCGAATTTGAATAAAATTTACATAAAATTTTAATTTTATTTCTATTTTTTTGATATTTTATAAAATTTAAATTTCATAAAATAGCAACAAACTTTGAAGCGATGCTGCTAGGGAACTCTAAAGGCACCCCTCCCTCAGAGAATCAAAATATCTTGATTCATATGGTTTTAGTACGATGGAGCACCCGGGAGCTCACCGGGGCATGTAAACAGAGCCGGATTGGGAGCCGAGACCCTGGGTAACCTAAAAAAACTCTAAATAATTACGCGAGCTTCCAACATCGGTGATTTTTCTTGTTTCTTCCGAGTCCGAATTATGATTTTACTCACATAAATACTTATTGGATGTAAAAGCAACGAAGCTGACTGTCGTACTTATAGCTTGTCGCTTGTGTTTATCTGCAGAATACTTATCATTTTTAGCTCCAAGCCTCTCTAAGTTTCCGCTCATTATTTTATTCAATTTGAAGTGTTTATACCGAAAGTCATCCTCTGCATTTACAACTTTACTTATTGTCAAACCTTGTGATCGTTAGTATTGACCCGGTTCCGTGTCACTCATGTGCTTAACTCAGGTTGATTATTAGTTCCATATGATATCATTGTTTCAGTTTCTCTCCTTATCTTAAATTTAACCAGTACCGTCCCAAGGGCGGTGCAAGCAATGTGACTACCCTGGGCACCTTAATGCGGAAGAAAGGGAAAAAATTAGAAAAAAAGGGAGGAAAAGAGGAAAAAAGAGAAAATAAGAAGTAAAAGGGATTAAAAGAGCAGAGAAGGTATATAGAGAGGAAAAGAGAAAGAAGAGGGACAGAAAAATTGGAGGCACTCATGAGAGGTATGGAAAGCAGCGCATCAAAAATGCTCTGAGAGCGCTCTACAAGAGCACCAAGAAAGCCCCAAAAAGGCGCTAAAAGCGATTCAAACAAAGGTACCGAAAGCGCTCTTAACAAGTGCCATGAGCGCTCCTGAGAGGCCTTGAATGCGTCCTTTTACGGCACCTGTCAAAGATTTTCCCATGAGAAAATGAGGAAAGAAGCAAAAGAAAATAATTAAATCTAAAGAAGGAGAAAGGGCAAGCCAAATCTCTCGCTGATTAAGGTGGAGTGCCTCCTAAGGGGCGCATTAAGGTGAGCACCTATACCTTTGCCTCTTTGAGCCGCAACCTCAGGAATATTCGGCTCTTCTTTCAAAAAAGCTATGTTCTAACACAGAACACTTCTGATTTTTCAAAATTAAGACCCTCAATTTTATGTTACCTGTATTCGATGAAGATTTCGTGCTTCATCTTATGAGTGCTCTAAGATTTAAGTTCCCTTTTAACTGTGCGAAATCACACTCTGAAGCTCTTTTATTCTCTAAAATTCTCCGGGAGAAGGCCCCTGAGCCCCCCCCCCCCAGAAAGTTATTGTTGTAAAATCGGAGAAAAGACTCTGATCCTTTGGAAATACAAACGTAGGGAGCTGCTGACTTTTCTGAAAGTAGACCCTGATTGTCCCCCTCAGTTGGAGGAGGATGTCTCTTTGACCCCCACTAGGCACCACGAAAAGGCACCAGGAATCAAAATCTCCAGACGGCACTGAAATTAACCCATCTCCAGAGTAGATTGTTGCAAAACCATGTACTGGCTGTTTTATCTGCAGTGTAGTGAGTAAGTTGACAAGAGACTGGACTTTGAAAGGCACAGTTCCTGTGATATGGAACATTCATCATTTTCCATCTATTCGGCCTCTCAAATTTTCTGCATTAGTTTTGATTCACTAATATTGTACAACTCTTTTCATATTGTCAATATTTTGACTCAAAGCTAAAACTATCACCGTACAACAGCTTGAAGAAATCGCCATTTTAAAGGTGAGTATTTAGAATCCACTATAATATTATGTTCTGAAATATTGACATCATCTGATGTTTTCTGTGAGTCAGAGACTTACTGAAGCAATCTGGTTATACAGGCTGTGACATTGCATGATCTGCATTCTCTAAACTTATACATTCATTACGAGAAGCTCATTAAGAGCAACCTTAACTTCAAACGAGAGATCGTCTTTGCGTATGTTTCTGGAATGGACGTGTTTTGTCCTTGTTAACTTTCGCTTTAAATATTTTTAAGTTTCAAAACATAAAACCCAGATCAGTCATTGACTAAATCGTTAGCAATTGATTGAGCTGGTCTATGGACCTTGTCTTTCAAATAAAGAAGAGACCAAAAGTGACCTTGCAGTCTTTTCCTTACCGCCTGCAATGTATGCAAAATTTAAATTCTTGACTTTCATTCAAACTTCTCTTTTTTGGGTTTATGCAGGTGTGATTTGAGAGTTGTAAAAATTGTAGCCTCTTTCCAACCCCTCACCCCTTCATTCATATTGATAACAATCAATAAATAATAGAATTTTGATTTCTTTCAAAGGAATCCCAAAAATTTTAATTCGTGTAACACAAATGACCAAATTTCAGATTCTTCAATGTATTATATGTATTTCACAATAAACAGAACAAAGTCAGACTCATAAAGAACAAAACCTCTACCTTTGGCAAAGGAAAGGAAAATATATAAATAAAAAAAATCGAATAATAAAGGACACACTTTTAACACTATACCTAGGTCAATTTTCTTGGTTTTTTAATTAAATATAAAACAGGAACAACAGTTACTGGTATCAGCATAGTTAGTGGCCAGTTGGACTTTTTTCTAGTGAATACTGAAAATAACAAAATTATCTTGAGCTTCTTTCATTAATTTACAAGAATAGAGAATCAAAAAATAAAAATTGTCATAGTGACATAATGCAATGGCCCATGAGTTAAATTACGAAAGAAGGAGACTGCTTGCTAACTTTCTACGGACGGAGTTCTGAAAATTTCAAAGAATTTACTTAGACAACAAGAGGCTACGCGGTAGCATAACTTTTGCTCGCTCTGCTAGAGTATGGTATGGTAACCACAACATGTACTGAACCCTTTCAAGCGCGCAGTTCAGGAATTAGTTTTTTATCAAAATTGGTTTGTACTGTATGTACTACAGTCCTGGAGAAGAGTTAGAGCTTAAAAAAATAAAAAGGATAAATGATCGCAAGCACAAATATGAGTACTAAGTACCTAGAGTATACTATAAGACCCGAGTATTCTCGACGACGCCATGTTCGGTTAGCGAAATCAACCGCGCGGTTAGCAGACAGTTTTGGCGCGTCGTTCAAATAAGACGAAGCACGCTTCCCCTGCTATCAAAATATGTTGATTAACTCATTTTACTGTTTCAAATATACAATCACGATTAATTTCGCACTGAAAAAATTACTAATCAATACGACACGACTGAAGAAACGCGATTGCTCACTCAATGTTTACATTCCTGAGATTCTGATCGCCGCCATTTTCGGTTAGCCACGGCTCTCTCATAAGTAGCATTGATCGGGAATACTCGGGTCTTATAGTATACTCTACCTTGGACAGCAGGGAGCATGGCCCAATGGCTAGAGTGCTCGAGATTTTGCATACATTGCAGGCGGTAAGGAAAAGACTGCAAGGTCACTTTTGGTCTCTTCTTTATTTTAAAGACAAGGTCCATAGACCAGCTCAATCAATTGCTAACGATTTAGTCAATGACTGATCTGGGTTTTATGTTTTGAAACTTAAAAATATTTAAAGCGAAAGTTAACAAGGACAAAACACGTCCATTCCAGAAACATACGCAAAGACGATCTCTCGTTTGAAGTTAAGGTTGCTCTTAATGAGCTTCTCGTAATGAATGTATAAGTTTAGAGAATGCAGATCATGCAATGTCACAGCCTGTATAACCAGATTGCTTCAGTAAGTCTCTGACTCACAGAAAACATCAGATGATGTCAATATTTCAGAACATAATATTATAGTGGATTCTAAATACTCACCTTGAAAATGGCGATTTCTTCAAGCTGTTGTACGGTGATAGTTTTAGCTTTGAGTCAAAATATTGACAATATGAAAAGAGTTGTACAATATTAGTGAATCAAAACTAATGCAGAAAATTTGAGAGGCCGAATAGATGGAAAATGATGAATGTTCCATATCACAGGAACTGTGCCTTTCAAAGTCCAGTCTCTTGTCAACTTACTCACTACACTGCAGATAAAACAGCCAGTACATGGTTTTGCAACAATCTACTCTGGAGATGGGTTAATTTCAGTGCCGTCTGGAGATTTTGATTCCTGGTGCCTTTTCGTGGTGCCTAGTGGGGGTCAAAGAGACATCCTCCTCCAACTGAGGGGGACAATCAGGGTCTACTTTCAGAAAAGTCAGCAGCTCCCTACGTTTGTATTTCCAAAGGATCAGAGTCTTTTCTCCGATTTTACAACAATAACTTTCTGGGGGGTGGGGGCTCAGGGGCCTTCTCCCGGAGAATTTTAGAGAATAAAAGAGCTTCAGAGTGTGATTTCGCACAGTTAAAAGGGAAACTTAAATCTTAGAGCACTCATAAGATGAAGCACGAAATCTTCATCGAATACAGGTAACATAAAATTGAGGGTCTTAATTTTGAAAAATCAGAAGTGTTCTGTGTTAGAACATAGCTTTTTTGAAAGAAGAGCCGAATATTCCTGAGGTTGCGGCTCAAAGAGGCAAAGGTATAGGTGCTCACCTTAATGCGCCCCTTAGGAGGCACTCCACCTTAATCAGCGAGAGATTTGGCTTGCCCTTTCTCCTTCTTTAGATTTAATTATTTTCTTTTGCTTCTTTCCTCATTTTCTCATGGGAAAATCTTTGACAGGTGCCGTAAAAGGACGCATTCAAGGCCTCTCAGGAGCGCTCATGGCACTTGTTAAGAGCGCTTTCGGTACCTTTGTTTGAATCGCTTTTAGCGCCTTTTTGGGGCTTTCTTGGTGCTCTTGTAGAGCGCTCTCAGAGCATTTTTGATGCGCTGCTTTCCATACCTCTCATGAGTGCCTCCAATTTTTCTGTCCCTCTTCTTTCTCTTTTCCTCTCTATATACCTTCTCTGCTCTTTTAATCCCTTTTACTTCTTATTTTCTCTTTTTTCCTCTTTTCCTCCCTTTTTTTCTAATTTTTTCCCTTTCTTCCGCATTAAGGTGCCCAGGGTAGTCACATTGCTTGCACCGCCCTTGGGACGGTACTGGTTAAATTTAAGATAAGGAGAGAAACTGAAACAATGATATCATATGGAACTAATAATCAACCTGAGTTAAGCACATGAGTGACACGGAACCGGGTCAATACTAACGATCACAAGGTTTGACAATAAGTAAAGTTGTAAATGCAGAGGATGACTTTCGGTATAAACACTTCAAATTGAATAAAATAATGAGCGGAAACTTAGAGAGGCTTGGAGCTAAAAATGATAAGTATTCTGCAGATAAACACAAGCGACAAGCTATAAGTACGACAGTCAGCTTCGTTGCTTTTACATCCAATAAGTATTTATGTGAGTAAAATCATAATTCGGACTCGGAAGAAACAAGAAAAATCACCGATGTTGGAAGCTCGCGTAATTATTTAGAGTTTTTTTAGGTTACCCAGGGTCTCGGCTCCCAATCCGGCTCTGTTTACATGCCCCGGTGAGCTCCCGGGTGCTCCATCGGTTTTAGTAAGTGCAATGAGCATAAGAAGCTGTAGCATCTGCAAAAATCGCTCTCTCTGCACACTGCGCACAGTGCACAGTGTTGTGGGTAAAACTGACCACATTCACCCAATATCTGACGGGAGCCTCCCCCCCCCCCCCCGCCCCCCATCATTAACCGACCTTTTTGTGTGATTGCCGTCGTAGGAGCTTAGGACAATTTACGACTCTCCTGGGAATATCCTGTAGAAATTCTGAGGATATTTGAAATTACCTGGGAATATTCTGGGGGATCAAAACTTTTTCCCACCGGAACATTCTGAAAATATCGAAGAATATTCTGAGGATGTCCTCAGAATATTCTTGGATTCTCACAGAATATTCTCAGAATATCAGTCTGCTATCTGGGATCCTTGCCCGCGACATTTATCTATTAAAATATTGTGATCGCTCAAAAATGTCAGCACTTCACTCTGCAAACCTTTAGCTTTTTGATCTTTGACGGCGATGTATACAAGAAACGATTCTTTCAAACGAATTTTCGCGCTTTCTATGGTTACGCATCGGATTATCATTGATAACTGATCAGTTCTAGATATATCTTGCGTAGTGTCCAGAATCAAAGAAAAAAATGGGGCTTCTTTCACTCCACTTACTATTGCATTTAATACATGTTTCGCGGCCAAATTAATGAGTTCGTTCTGAATATAAGGAGAGAGTAATTTATTTCGCACTTTTTTGTTTTCAAGATGATTGTTTAAAAGAGGGTTGTACTTTGAAATTAAACCTATCAGATTGAGAAAGTTTCCCGATGAACTTGTGATTTGTAGAGGATTTTCTTGACGATGTTCGGAATGCGAACATCCAACAAGGCTCACAATAAACTCCACCAAGTATGGGTCAATAACACAACCAAAATCTTTCAATTTGCTTTCCATTTTGAGTTTTAGAATAATAATAGTCATTTGATAAAGACCTTTTGCTACTCGAGTCTTTTGGAAAAGGTCCTGTAGGCTTGATAGATTTTGCAAACAAAATGGATTTTATCACTTCATCGGGAAGTTGGCATTTTCCAACATAAAACCCTACATTGGTCTTCCTAGAGCTGTGTTCGTCGTTCAAATTAACCGATGCGATTTTTTCGAACTCTGTCTCAGTATCAACGTTAAGTATGTATTTTGTGCCTTCAGTGTCAGAAAGCTGACAAGGGCGCGTTACCGATTCAGTAACACTTTGATCGCTCCACTCTTTTTGGGCATCTTCACTTTTATTTCTCGAATCTACACAAACTTCGAAACTTTGGTAGGTTGTAGTATTTTCAGAACCGCTATGCTACAATTTAAGTTGAAGAAGGTTTATTTTTGAACGTTCAAATAACAAAACAACTGAATTTAGAAAGTCTTACAAGTTTATGCTTGTATGTATGTTTGTTGCAAATGGACTTACAGAAATTCAAATTAATAGCAATTAGTTCTTCTAATTCTGTGGAGCCAACGAAGTAGGAGAATATGTGAATCCAATCTGCAAATTGAAAGAAGTTTAGTCTCTCCATATTCTTTTGCGGGCAATTGTATATTGAAAAATTTAATTCCTTTCTCTTCAATTCAGTTCTGGGAAAAACAGAAGTCACTGGTCTTTTCTTTGACGGAGGAAAAACTATCTCGCACTTCGTCACTAATAGATTTTTTTTTTTTTTTTTTATATAAAAAAAGACTCAATCCGAGGGTGTTTGATGATTAAACTGTCTGCTTCTCGCTTCTGTTTTCTAACCTCTGCACCACTAGGTTTTTTATGAAACATGATTATAAATTAAGTTCACGCGGTCTTCCATCAAATATGAACAATGGGTCTGTTGCAAACTTTGACTACAGCGCTACAGATTGTTCAAGGTCATGTAAAATCGCGTGAAAAGTCCATTGGTGGCATCAGAAAGTCATGAAATACCATAATAAACTCACAAGAGACGTTTAATGAAATCCAAGATGGCGGTAAAATATCGAGTAACCTGTATGCATTCACCACGAACATTCAAGGATAGCCAACCTCACAATATCGATCACACCATTCACAACGTAGATAAACACATAACCGCTGAAGCTGTGAGGTTGTCAACGTTGGCAATCCTTAGATGTTAAAGGTGCGAATTTCTGATGCCACCAATGGACTTTTCACACGAGTTTACATACGATGAAACACTCTTTATCGTTGTAGCAAAAGTTCCCAACAGACCCATTGTGGAATCGTTCACTGGTCAATTTAAGCACTTAAAGACACAATACTTAAACATTTGAAGACTTAAAAGAAACACTCATTAAGCAAATGGAAAATCCTAACCGTCAAGAACACATCAAGTGGGCACTTTTGGGACTGCGCAACGCGAAGGTAAAAGAAAGACTAATTTTGGATGATGGAGAAAAGTGCAAACTATGTGTGTTGTTAAAAAAAATATGAAAATAAAGTTATAATCCTCCACCCCCACCCCTCTACGTCCTTTACCAGGTCATATGCCCCGCGAAGGTCTTGGGTATTCATAAACCGGAATTCCAGAAAAAAAAAATCGGACGAAAATTGAGGACGAAGATTTGCAGTCATTGAGTCGGCCCTTGGATGAAGGCAGATCCGATGCAACAAAGACGAAGTTAATCTTTTTTGCACAGAAAAAAAGGTATGTTGATGAACGCTATAAAATATGAGTCTGACCGACATACTCTATGTCCTTTTCAGCAGCTGCTGAATGAGTATGTCATTTATTCACACACTTACCAGTATGTCGAATGGGGCTATTGCACACTTTTGCTATAAGCTATTTAATAGTCGATTATGGCGTAAAAACCTCTACAAATAACAATGGCGGCACTGAAAACTTCCAAAATCCACTCCTAAACTCAATAAACGCAGTTATTTGCGGGAGCGTAATGGTGGCCGAAGGCACTAACAATGGGAGATTCCTATCTTAATTTCGTCACTCTTTCTATGTTGACAAGGATGATTCACAGAGTAATTAGTCATCAGAGTGATGATCCACATCCGATGAATGGTACCGCAACACCAAGTGACACCGGTGTCAAATGAAAGTAGTCTCTTATTGGTCACTTCTTGATAGAGTTTCAGAATTGTTAGATGGGAATCTCCCATTGTTAGTGCCTTCGGCCACCATTACGCTCCCGCAAATAACTGCGTTTATTGAGTTTAGGAGTGGATTTTGGAAGTTTTTAGTGCCGCCATCGTTATTTTTTGAGGTTTTTACGCCATAATAGACTATTAAATTGCTTATAGCAAAAGTGTGCAATAGCCCCATTGGATAGGATAGAGAATATGTACTTACTTAATAGACATACCGTATGCAGATAGGAGACATACCTTACGTCGACGAAGTACATACCGTATGTAGATAGAAGACATACCGTACGTCAACGAAGGACGTACCCAGTGGCGCCAATTCGGCAACAATGCGATTGTTGCCTTTATTTAAGCCCACTATACATATTCATAGGGTTATTCAAAAGTAACGCCCGCCCCCTTAACTTTTTTTCTAATTTAGATAAAAGGGGGCGGTTTAGACCATTCTTATTTATACCGGAGGGGGTTATTTTCGATGACCCCCCCGCCCCCTTCCACGGGGGGGGGGGTTAGAGGGGGGGGGGGTTTACGTCATTTTTTCTTATGGCACCCCCTTGATATTGCATGTTAATAAGTTGGTGGGAAGCATTCAGTACAATCCACTCCTCCAGAACATGGGTCCGTAACACTAGGATGGAGTACAGACTTGTGAACTTCCTTGAGCTATTTCCAAATACATTATAGAAGAAGACCGGCCTCTGCTATCTCTTTGCACGGGGGAAAAGTGAAGCCGGTCTTGACACGGGCTGATGGGCAGGACACATCCCCACGCGGGGGTATGGACCAATTTAATATTAGCTCTTATGGAGCCTTGCTCTTCAAACCTATTTTAGTCAATTATTTTTTGCAAATAACAGTATCGAGTCTCACGTACGAGTATGTTGTACAGTAGAGCATAATATACATTTAAACCTAAAATTGGGATCAATTCAAGGCGTCGGATCTTTAAAAATCGAAGTTAACGATCGGTGAGTCATTGTTTACTATAGCACCCCCATAACCTCTCTGCAGTACTTTCTATCGTAAATATCTAGCTGATAAATTTTCCGAAACTTTCATCTAACAAGGGGAGGCTCAGAAGTCGCCGCCTCCGATTTTGAAAACAATTGCACGAAAATGTAGCTAAAGTAAAACTATTAGACCCGTGTTTCTCCTTTTTTGCCAATGGGCCTTCCTAAAGCGTCAGGAATTTTTTGAAATTTGCCGAAATTCACGTAAATATTCGGAACGCTCTCTGCTCGGGTTTTTACGTAAATTTCGGCAACTTTCAAAAAATTCTTGACGCTATAAGAAGGCCCATTGGCAAAAAGTGAGAAACACGGGTCTAATAGTTTTACTTTAGCTACATTTTCGTGCAATTGTTTTCAAAATCGGAGGCGGCGACTTCTGAGCCTCCCCTTGTAAGTTCGTCAATTCCAACTTTGAGATAAGCTGCATATTATATCTGATTGTGAGTACTTTTGAAAACTAAAAGTAATTAGCATTCTTCTGGAACAGTTTCTTGTCTCGGCTCCGTAAGTCGCAATGCTAATTTAGTTCATACCCCCGAGCGGGAGAGCCTTGCCTATGCCAGTAACCGGCTTCAAATCTCGCCGCTAGGAAAAAATTACCCTATCATTTTCTTTATAAAAAACGTAACATTTCAGACCCTTGCAACTGCCCTATTTTTGACTTTTAGATTTTTGAACTTATGTTCCTCAAAAACGGTGGTATGACTCACCTTCTCGTTTGTGTCATGTTGTCGCAGACATCATCTCAGGCTTTACTTGACATTTACGTCACTTTACATCACAGAACTTTTGTGTTAGAAAAGAACAGATAAGGGGCAGTCATGTTTAATCCGCCCCTCCTCTTATTCTTTTCTAACGCATATATTCAAAAGGCCAAAGAGAGAGAATTCCTGGGACCCTGACGCTGCTTTGAAATTTGGATCGGAAAATTATCATATTTCCTTTGCTCAATTTGAGTAGATATGAAAAGCAGAAATTAAATCATGATAGGTTCCCTGTTTAAAATGAATAGCCTCTACATTTACAATGTAGCAAAAGTATACAACAGACCCAATTTGACACATTTCTAGGCTAATCTCGGATCAACTTTCTATTTTTTACTTGGCAACTTTCAGTTCAAATGTTACGAATTTACAGGGATTTTTCATTATATCCATGCAATATTCGCACTAAATCACCTGAAACTTTTTTTTCTGCCGACTGCGCGACTGTTAATACCGGAACGGCATTGAGGAAAACTTCAAGCGTCGATAAAACACGAAAATATTAGCATTCTTCGTGCCAAGCAAATAGGTATATACGCGCCAGCAAGATGGTTTAATACCTATCGTATCATCACTCATATGAGCAAAACTATTTGAATAAGCGCACCGCTGTGGACGCGCGCCCGCCGAGGAAATGATGCACTTCTCTAAGAGCGCCTTCAATTTCAGGCAACGCAATACCAACTCCTCAGCGTAGGATTAGTTATCTCCAAGTTTAAATGTGTTTTCAGTGCAGGCGTTTGTTCGACGTAACGAGGTTTAGCAATACAGAGGCTCATACATGTTAAGTCCTCTCTCAAACGGAGGCAGTACGGATCTGATTCTGGATTGTTTGTCTAAAATTTGTTTACCTCAAATCAAAAATTTTAATCAAGTCAGTGGAAATAATTGGTTTTAAATGGAAAAGCAAGTGTTTTAGAGTTGCTATCTATAGACACAGAATTTTAATACTAAATATCTAATTGAGAAAAATAGGCTTGTTTCTGTCATGAGTCAGTTTTTTTTATCGTGCAAATCCTTCCTGAAGAAACAATTTTATATCGATTCCTGTGTCCAGATAGACACCCTCAAACACTTGCACTTTCGTTTAAAACCAATTTCAAGTGGATTTGTCGCAACTTTCTTTTTATGGTTAAAAAAAATGAGACATAAAAAAACGAGCCCGTGTAAAAATGTCCATAAGAGATTTCCTTCATGCATGGCTATACCAGTATACTTCCTTGAAGTCTCAAAATCACGTCCCATAAATCCTCTGTATTGAAAGCTCGTTGGTTTGGCGTTACCATCGACTAAGGGTCCCTTGAAGAGAACTTATACGCAGTGGCGTCGCGTGCAATTTGGCAACAATGTATTCTATCCATTTAAACTCATGTAAAAGATCGAATTCAGAGGGTGCACAGTGCACAAGGAAAATTCGATATATTTAATGAGTTTAAATGGAGCAGTTGCATTGTTGCCAGATGGCACGCGACGCCACTGCTTATACGAATAGAATGGAGAATAGAGCATCTTCCATTGTGCCAGCCACCATCAGCATCACGCTTTCTATACAATGTTTTAGTACAGCCAATGGTACATACAACGAAAGTGACAGCTCGTGCAATTTGGCAACCATACTTCTTTGCCATTTAAACCTATGCAAAAGTATCGATTTATTGGGGGTGCAATTGCACCTCCTCAAGATAGATTGTTCTACAAGGTTTAACTGGAGGTATTGCGATGTTGCCACATTGCACGAGCCGCCAGTATGCAACGAGAATCTCTTCTGTCTCTCTTATTTCCCCTTTAAATGCTTAAGGAATTCATAGGATTAGTCAGGATGAATATTATTTCCAATGTATTAGTTAGGACTTCTGAGTCCTATTAAACGAAAAAAACCATTTACATGAAAAAAAAAAAAAACAAAAAACATAAAAACAATTTATGGCACTAGCCGGCTCTAATCTAAACTACGGAGTTTCTATTTGGGGCCTTTCAAACAAAAGTCTGAGAAAAAAAGTTAAAAATAAATTATTAAAATGTATACACCCACACTTAGATCATAAAACAATTAGACAAAAATATGCAATACAGAATGTAGAAGAGAAAGTCTTATACTACTATTGTTTGCAATATTATTGGAGAGACGACCTACATAGTAGTACACTATGTTATCAAAATTTACTCGGATAGTGATCAAACCCATCATTTCACGAGCCCCTTTTCCGGAGACGGCTTCAATTTTTCAAGGCAGTTAGGCTGTTGCATACTTTTGCTGTAAGCGATTTAATAGTCAATTCTGTTGTAAAAACCTTAAAAAAAAACAAAAACAAAAACAAAAAAAAAAACAAAAAAAACGATGGCAGCACTAGAAACTTCTGAAATCTATTCCTAAAGTCAATGAACGCTTATTTTATCTGCGCGAGCGTAATGGTGGCTTAAGACAGTAAATGTGGGAGATTCCCATCTAACAATACTGTAACTCTATAAAAAAGAGATCAATAAGAGACGACCTTCATTTGACACCGGTGTCACTAGATGTAACCATTCATCGGATGTGGATCACTACTCTGATTACTCTGTGAATCATCCTTGTCAGTATATAGACAGAGTGACAAAATTTAGATAGGAGTCTCCCAGTATTACTGCCCTATGCCCCCATTACACTCGCGCAAATAAAAGCGTTTAACGAGTTTAGGAGTGGATTTCGGAAGTTTCTAGTGCTGCCCAGGGGCGTCATTTCGAGTTCGGCTTGGGGGGGGGGGGGGGGTGTTATGGACTTTTTTTTCCTTTTTTTATTCTTCTTTGCTCATCAATAATATTTTAGGCACTCTACAGCTCTGCATATCCTATATTTAACTTCCAACAAAACTCGTTAATGACCAAACTTTAGATCGAAACTTTTTCTTTTCTTAAAAAAAAAAAAAAAAAAAAAAAAAAAAAAAAAAAAAAAAAAAAATCAATCATTACTTTTTTACTTTCGGCCGATCCTGGGGGGGATGTCAGCCCATCTCCCCCAAATATGACGCCACCGGCATTGCCGTTGTTATTTTTGGCGATTTTTACACCAGAATCGACTATTAGATCGCTTACAGCAAAAGTGTGAAACAGCCCCACTGATTTCACTGTAGTTTAATTTTTTGGAGCATCAAGAGAATCATGAAGAACATTATGAAAACACTTGCTTGCTGCAATTCTGAAAGGAACATTAGCCGAAGAGGAAGACTTAGTAAAATATTTCAAACAAAAACCAATTGGCCTCAAATTATAAATTCTTAGATCCTCAACAGGTACTGTCGGATTCTGCCTATCCCTCAAAGCTGGTTCATATATAACCACTAAATGCCAATCAACTTGGCCGTTTTTATTATTTGTGAGAAACGCGCCAATTTCCCTTTCTGTCTGTAAGTATGGACCTCGATTCAAACAAGAAGCCATTGGTACGTAATTGTATTGATTATCCATCCCTCCTCCGAGCGAGTATGCTAATAAGTGTCCAGCTTCATCATGAACTCTCATATCTTTAGCCCTCAACGAATCCTGTATTTCCTGAGGTATACTTGATCGTGGAAGATCATTCTGTAGATGTTTGTTCGTAATTGTAGCATGAAGATAAACTGGTAAAAGAATTTCTTTTTTTGAAGGTAGAGGTATTTGTCTATATACAATCTTTTTGAAAGGCGAAGAACGGGGATCGTAATCATCAATGTCGTAAAAACGAGTATTTTTCGGATCGTTTGCAAGTCTCACAAAATTCTCCTTCATTGTTTCAATACTTTCTCTTGGGAAAGCACTCATCCATGGGTTCGGTACTGCAGCGACAACAGCTACGAATACAACTGTGAAATAAAGGAAAATATTAGTCTTATGTTTCTGAATACACAAAAATTGAATGGGGATTTTGCGAACTTCTGCTACGCGGGATTGAAGAGTAAGATAAACCTGTAAAAATGACGTTAAAAATACTAAAAAATCACGAAATTCACTCTCAGAATCGAGCTTTATGGCGGTTCGAAGCAGGTATCATGGAAGATTCCTATCTAAATTGAGACATACCTCTGTGTTTCCAAAGAGAAAGTGGCATATTATAGATAGGAATCTCCCATGATACTTGCGTCGAACTGCCATTACGATCTTGCCATTTAAGTGGTTATGTAGGTTTATTACTGAATTTTAAACTTTCTCAGTGTGATTTTCGTGATTTTTGCTGGTTTTTACATCAGAATGGACTATCCATTTCCTCACAGCAAAAGTTTGCAAGTCTGTTTTAATATAAAGTCATCCATTTTCCGAGACGCGACTGTTTTTATTTAAATTTTCGGTTTTGTTGTCCCAGCTATTTGTTTATGATGATATCAGTGCTCCGCATCTTGAGATGAGTATTTTTTATTGTTTTATATTTTTACTTTCTCACTACTAACAAAGTTAGAAATAGAGAAAGTATTGCAAAGGCGTTGAGATTTTCAAGGTATTTTATTTCGATACTTGGCCCTCTACAACTAAATAAATCAAGATAATTATAAAATAATTGGATCTCACCATGCTTAATACTATCCGAAAGAATATTCTTCCGTGAAATTTCGATATTATTTAACCATAAGTGGCTTGGAGGTGTAAATACACCAAACTTTTTTTGGCGTTTGTCTGTCCGTTTGTCTGTCTGTCTGTAGCCATATAACGTGAAACCCCGCATAAATTTTTAGCTATTAATTCATATGTATCCAAATTTTGCAGATATGTTGCTTTTAACATTACAAAGAGGAACTGTTTGATTTTTTGTTTTTTTGAAATTTAAATTATTAGGTTAGTAATGGCTGGAAAATTGTATCCATTAAAATCAATGGGAAAGTGGGTCAAAAAAGGGGAAACTTTAAATATTTCAAAAACGGATTTCCGGGTTTGGATAAAAAAATCAAAGGGCGGTCTGGGAGTCTCCCCCAGAATATTAAAAGGGGGTCTGGTGGTCTCCCCCCAGAATAGATTTGATATGAGAAAGTGTTCGTAGGGTATTCCCTACAGTTTATTTTCTGTATCACTTCCAGCATTTAAAATTGTTTAGGACGAGTAACTTTTTGTGGGCGGAGGAATAAAACGTAGAAATGTCCCGACCTTCCGCTGTCCCTGCTCCTAATTCCGCTTTCAACGCAGCATCGCAACGTTAAAAAATGAATAATAAAAACGACTAAACTACTCTACCTCTTCCTTTATAGCTCTGGATTGAGAAAATTATCATACGAGGGTCATCCAAAAAGTAAGGTTCCCTCGTCTATTTCTCCAAAAGTAAGCACGATAGATCAAATCTGTAAAAAGTTTTTTATTTCTGATACTCTTAGCTTTCCAGCGGTACCAAGTTTTTTAAATTTGGACCACTGGTTCACTAGAAAATCAATTTTTAGCCGGACAAGTCGCGGCACGATCCGTCCACCTCTCGACGCGCTGACGGAGATACACATCACGTTGTTGCATCATTGTTGTCGCTTTCCACACCTCACCAGGTATCACTGATAAGACAGGCACAATCATCTGTCCACTGTTTTGAAGATTTATCATTGAAAATGAATTTACTGATAAAATTTGGGCAGCTCCATTATGATCGACTGATCATTGAATCAGTGTTACGCGTATCATCATGGAGTTGCCACTGCAAAATTTTTCTCAGTGTGAAATCCGTGCCGTTATTCGTTTTTTTGTCGCGAAAGAGAAGAGTGCGAAATTTTTCCTCATCCTCCGTATTCTCCAGATCTTGCTCCCAGTGACTATCATCTCTTCCCGCAGCTCAAAAAACACCTTGGTGGACAGCACATTCAAAATGATCAACAGGTGATATCCGCAGTTAATGACTGGCTCTGTAATCAACCAAAGCAGTTCTTCGAGAGAGGCATTAAGAAACTTCTGCCACGGTATGAAAAATGCATCGATCGGAATGGTGATTACGTGGAAAAATGAGATAAGACTCTTAAATAGTCAATTTTAAGTTTCCAAAAGGCACCTCTCCATAATTGTTTCCGAATCGCACGAAACCCAAAACATTTGACGAGATTTATAGCGCGTCGAGAGGTGGACGGAACGTGCCGCGACTTGTCCGGCTAAAAATTGATTTTCTAGTGAACCAGTGGTCCAAATTTAAAAAACTTGGTACCGCTGGAAAGCTGAGAATATCAGAAATAAAATACTTTTTACAGATTTGATCTATCGTGCTTACTTTTGGAGAAATAGACGAGGGAACCTTACTTTTTGGATGACCCTCGTATTTTGGGAATAAATTGTCTGTGGACTACTGTGCCACAAGAGCGCTCATAACTGACCGGACAGTGTTATGGGACCCGAGAAGATAGGTACACTACACTCGTATAATCGTAATACGTACTCAACAATTACAAAGCTTTCCTCTCCCATTTACCTGCATGAACCCATACAATTGAATCAACTCTTGCGTCAGAAGTCGCTAACCAAACAAATTGATCATTTACTATATATTGGTATTATACAGGGTGTACCAGACCACCCGGATAGGTACTTTTTCTCGAAAACGGCTGGGCGTAGAGAGCTGAAACAAAGAAGTCAGATAGGGAATTGACCCCAAAGAATTCAATGAAAATATTTTCAAAGCCCCCCGAGGCTCCCCTGGGGAGTTTTGGGGGGGGGGGGGGGGGGGGGGTTCAAAACACATTTTTCCATTTTTGGCGGGAAAAAGCCTATAAAAGGTACAAAAATAAGTTCAGATCCTGAAAGAACAACTCATTGCCGACATTTTTGTTCCAGTAAATTTTTCCATAAAACCCCAATTCTTGGGGTTATGGGCCCTTTTGGGGGGAAATTTTCATTCGGCCACTGTGACCACACTATTCAATATTTGTGCAAAAACTAAAAACCATCTGAAAGAAGAGATAAAGACCTTTCGATTGATGTGCCACATAATACCTAAAAGTGAAAAATTAAGGCCCCCACTGAGATTCCAAAATTTTGGGGTCTTTGGGCCCCCCCACGTAAAAAAAAGTCAAATAGCAAGGTATGGCTTGTGATACATCGATCGAAAGCCCTCAAAGAGTAGAATAAGATGGCGCAATCCAAAATCCTCTATTATCATTACTTTCAAAATGGCGGCCATTTGAAAATTATGGGTGTTCAAAGGTAAGTCCTGGGAAAAGAGTCCAAGGATGAACGATACATGATTTGAAAGGCCTCAAAAAAAGCAAACGAACGGCGCAAACCGCAAATCAATCCGCCTCTTCAATCAAAAGTTATGGCGGATTGAAATTTAAGCAGCCTTAAATAGGCCTTATTGAGCCCTTTAAGTTTCAATCGGCCATAACTTTTGATTGAAGAGGCGGATTGATTTGCGGTTTGCGCCGTTCGTTTGCTTTTTTTGAGGCCTTTCAATACATGTATCGTTCATCCTTGGACTCTTTTCCCAGGACTTACCTTTGAACACCCATAATTTTCAAATGGCCGCCATTTTGAAAGTAATGATTATAGAGGATTTTGGATTGCGCCATCTTATTCTACTCTTTGAGGGCTTTCGATCGATGTATCACAAGCCATACCTTGCTATTTGACTTTTTTTACGTGGGGGGGGCCCAAAGACCCCAAAATTTTGGAATCTCAGTGGGGGCCTTAATTTTTCACTTTTAGGTATTATGTGGCACATCAATCGAAAGGTCTTTATCTCTTCTTTCAGATGGTTTTTAGTTTTTGCAAAAATATTGAATAGTGTGGTCACAGTGGCCGAATGAAAATTTCCCCCCAAAAGGGCCCATAACCCCAAGAATTGGGGTTTTATGGAAAAATTTACTGGAACAAAAATGTCGGCAATGAGTTGTTCTTTCAGGATCTGAACTTATTTTTGTACCTTTTATAGGCTTTTTCCCGCCAAAAATGGAAAAATGTGTTTTGAACCCCCCCCCCCCCCCCAAAAACTCCCCAGGGGAGCCTCGGGGGGCTTTGAAAATATTTTCATTGAATTCTTTGGGGTCAATTCCCTATCTGACTTCTTTATTTTAGCTCTCTACGCCCAGCCGTTTTCGAGAAAAAGTACCTATCCGGGTGGTCTGGTACACCCTGTATGTAGGATAGCGAGACAAAACAGATTCGTCGAGTTCATAGGCGGATCCAAAAATCTGGCAACTGCGCATTCTTCCCATTTAAATGTACGATAAACAATCGATTCTTGAAAAGGACGTAGTCCCGTGAACAGTCGATTATATTTCATGCAATCAAATGGGAGGGATACGCACTGTTGTCAGGTTGCTGGATCCGCCAATGGGTCTGTTGCAAACTTTTGCTACAAGGATTAAGAGTGTATAATCTAATGTAAAATCACCTGAAAAGTCTATTGGTGGCATCAGAAAATCATAAAATGCAATAATAAACTCACAAGAGGCGTTTAATGAAATCCAATATGGCGGAGAAATATCGAGCAATCTGTATGCATGCACCGTGAACATCCAAGGATGGCCAACTTTGACAACCACACTGGAGGTAGAGGTTAAGTGTTTGTTTACGTTGTGATTGGTTGTGATCGATATTGTGAGGTTGGCTATCCTTGGATGTTCGTGGTGCATGCATACAAATTGCTCGATATTTCTCCGCTATCTTGGATTTCATTAAACGCCTCTTGTGAGTTTATTAGTGCATTTTATGACTCTCTGATGTCACCAATGGACTTTTCAGGCGATTTTACATTAGATTAAACACTCTTAATTGTTGTAGCAAAAGTTTGCAACAGACCCATTGTCCAGTTCACCACTCCCGACCGGCGACCGCCCGTCTCCTTTATCAGCTCATAACACTAGCGCAACCAGGATCTCTTCCATCTCTCTCATTACCCATTTGAATGTATAAATAGGAAAAGGATAGAGAGAGGGGGTTCTATACCCTTGTCCATCCTTGTCTAACATACGTTTTTTAATGGAGAAAGGAGAGAGATGAAGAAACTCTCGGTGCGCTACTGGCTCATAACAGTCAAAACAAGCATTATTTTCCTTGAAAACGTCATGAAAATTGTAACTCTCTCTTCACAATCATGTGACCTACCAGTAACAAAGAACTTTGAAAGCAATCAAATGCAGGAAAAGAAGAAAAAAAAACCAGGACAAACTTTCCTAGATAGGAAATTTGCTGCTTCAAACGCGAAATTCTCCGCACCAACGTAAAAACTCAACAAAACAGCTGAGGCATGATGACGACTAACCTTCAATAAAACTTACTTGGATGGGTCTGTTGCGTAATTTTGCTACAGCAATATGACACATTGATTCCAACGAAGAATTCGGCGAAAATAACGTTGCGCTCATTAAAAACTTTCAAAATCCACTCATTAACTCAGAAAATACCTTCCATTTCAAACAACCCACGCTACACTAGACACTTTATCATCGACTTATAACTACCATCTCGATTTTGTGAACATGAACAGAACTTACAAACATTGGAATGTTTCATTTAGATGCGTGCATTTCTTATATTATTTTGTAATCTTCGATAAACCGAAAAGACCAGGCAGCAAATGCAGCTTATATTTCACGTATTAAAAAAGAAATTCCATCATTTTGTATAGTTACGATGTTGTTTACTTATGCACGCTGGTTACGTCTATGTAGTAGTAGTAGTATACCATTGCAAATAGTGTCTAGTGCAGCGCGGGCTGTTTGAAATTGAAGTGATTTCCTGAGTAAATGAGTGGTTTTTGAACGTTTTAATGTGTGTGTCGTTATTTCCGCCGAATTTTACATAAGAATCAAGGTTCTATATTGTTGTAGCAAAAGTATGAAACAGACCCATTTCAACTATCTCCTCATTTTCGGGTGAAAACCCGCATAAGCAGCAGGCTGATTATGGACGATCATATCGTAATGCTATCGAGTCGATGGTCGAGTGCGTGTTATTTTATGGGTGGTGCCATTCCAATAGGATTCATTCCGATTGAAACCCTCCCATCGCCCTACAGAAATTCTCCGATAGCTCAGGTGTCATCGGAGAATTTCCGCAAAGATGGGAGGGTTTCTATCGGAATGAAACCACTCATAGATAACACGCACTCGATCATCGACTTGATAGACCTTTGCAGTGTGACGTCACGAAAAAAATTGGTTCTAAAATAAATGCTCCATCTCACTCGCTCTCGTGGGTTTTCCCGTAAGAAACACGATCCAAATTATAATATAACCTTAAAATATGAGCACGCTACAGCAAAATTTTTGAAACTTAGCGCATTAATGTACAATCACAGTTATATCGAAGAAAGTCCTATGTTTTGTCCTTGTCACACTCACACTTTCTTATGGGCACAAAAGTCTAGGATATAGGCTCATCGGCACCATCACACCATGTGTTACCTATACCTCGAACAAGCTTCGATACGACGAGAGGTTTTTTTTTTTTTTTTTTTTTTTTTTTTTTTTTTTTTTTTTTTCGGACGCTGTGGAAAAGATTTGCTGACCAAATTCTCTAGACTGTCGCGGACGACGAGAGGTTAGGACGATTGAGTGTCATGGCGGTGATACTCCCATGAGAGACCGTGAGTAAGACAAGGACAAAACATAAAACATCTTTGGGTATAACTGTGAAGGTTAATTCGCTTATCATCTTTCAGGAATTATGTTAAGAGTGAAAAGATACTTTGACACACGCGGAATCTAATGGTGCAATAAAATTTGAGAAAACTGATGGTTAACTAGCATGAATTTGCATTCGAAAATTTGGATCTGATTTCATATGGATAAATCCACGAGAGTGAGCAAGATAGAACATTTGTTTGGAACCAATTTTGATCGTGACGTCATCACTAGAACAGGTCTATAGTATTGCGATACGATCGTTCATAAGCAGCCTGCTGGTTTGATAAAAAGAAGGGAGGTTGGGACAATGAATACAACTTTTCGTGACCTCATAGAAGAATGCCTTCTTTTATGAGTTTCATTTACCGAGTGGCGTCACAATACTTTTGCATTGGGGGGGGGGGGGGGGGGGGGAGGAAGATGTGAGATCTCTTGAAGGAAGTCTACCCCCTCCCCCCAGTTAGCGGGGGTCCGGTTGTTCAGTGTCCACCCCAGAAGATTTTGAAAAAATTGAGGTTTATTAAGCTAAATTTCATATTACTATTCTGAATTTAACTATGAATCACTGACGAAAATTGCCAAATTATCTCCTTGTTCCCACTTGGAACAATATAAAAAGTAATAATTCATCAGACTTTAGGTCAGTATCTACGGTTAAGGCTTTGTTTTATTTAGAGATCGGTCACAATTAAACTTTTAATTGGATTTAAAATCCTATACTCTGAGATTGAAAAAAAAACAAAAAACAAAAAACAAAAAAAAAAACGGAGTGTTAACCTTCGCTTCGAGCTCCTCTAATATTTATTTATTTAACTACAGTCAATATCTTTTCCTTCCCCTTCCCCCTTACTTTTCTCCTCCTTTGTCTCCGTCTACGATTTCTTTCTTTTTCTACCTCTCCCTTGTTTTTCTTTCGTTTCTTTCTCTTCTCTTCTTTTCTTTCCTTTACTTTTTCACAAGTTTTCTCTCATTGCCCCCCCCCTTGATAAAGCTTTAGAGGTAACTTTCATCATGATCAGTGAAAGTTCATTTTCGCAAATGTCAAACGTCAAAAACTAAAAGTTAATTAAAAACACCAACTCACATACCAGTAATTAAAAGTAGTATCATCATGATGATGACGTTGAAGCTGCTGAATGTAACGAGACGAACTTTAATAAAATTAGCTCGAGGACGTATGAGCAGTGAGCAAGCTGCTTGTACGGTGGATCTGGATACACTATTAGAAATATTGACGATTACAATGTTCCCTATATGTATACTTCAATACACGTATTCAATATAAATAATCTCTATTGGTATGTATTTCTTATCGGAATTGCTTTTTTTTTTTTTTTTTTTTTTAATGTACCAGAAGTCAATTAAAGAATGCGACTAAAGAAAATATGTGGTTCCTCACTTGGCAAGCGGCCGAGCACATATATTTTAGTACCATTCTCTAATTAACTGATAGTACACGATAGGTACATACAAAAAAAAAAAAACAAAAAACAAAAAACAAAAAAAACACATGACTAAAGGTCATGGCTGATAATCGCGTCGCTTGAAAACAGCTCGCAAACACCGCTGCCGAAAAAAAGTGTTACCACGCACACTTCATAATATGTGCACTGAGAAAACAATTTAGGTAATATAATCGGCTACTGTTAAAAAGGCGAGTACAAACTCATTTGTTGATTTAACAACCATTTTGTCATAAACGAATTACGAAATTGGTTGTAAACGAAAGTGCAAGTGTTTTAGAGTGGCTATCTGGACGCAGAAATCGACACAACTGTCTCTTCTGGAAGGATTTGCACGATAAAAAAACTCACACATAACAGAAATGTGCAAAATTTTCTTACCTGGATAGTTGTATTAGAATTCTGTGTCCAGATAGCTACTCTTACACATTCGCACTTTCATTTATATAACCAATTTCCATTGGATTAATTACAATTTTTGATTTAAGGTTAAAAAAATGAAGGGAAACAAATCAAATTCAGATCGCCCATGCAGTGGCGTCGCTAGGGGCTTTTTTAGGGGGGCCCAACTTTTTGGGTGTCACCCCCTTACCCACCCCATCCTCGTTCATAAAAAGATATGCATTTAAAATCCAAATTCAGTGACATTAGGTAAAAGTAAATTTCCTGCACTTTATACTTTCGTTATTAAAATAATGGTAATGAGAACGTTTGTTATGACTTCGAGAAAAGTAATGAAGTATGTATTGGTGCAGCCAGAAATTGTTTAGGTGGGTAAGGATGGTTTGGGTGTCGTACCTGCTTTTCACACACCCGGGGGGTCTGGGGGGTATGGAATACCCCTCAGGCGTATGGGGGGGTACGGGGGTCCACCCCCGGAAAATTGTGTAAATTTGACCCCTTGAAAACCCAGTTTTCATGGGTTTTTCAGGTACTATTTGAGATGGGAGAACCGAGAAAAAATGTATGAGGTAGAGATAAATTAATAGATTTTGACTTTGAAAAGGGAAAGAAAAATAATGATGATAAAATGTTACTTTCAAAAATCTTGGACCAAATCTATTTTTCTTTTTTAAGAGGGGGGGGGGGGGGGGTGGTTCTTTCTTGATCATGATGATATTCATTTTTTAACTTTTCTTCTTTAATTATTTAGAATGTATCCCTTGATCGTAGTGCAGTTGGGTGTCACCCCCGAGTGTCGTTTGTTATGACTTCGAGAAAAGTAGTGAAGTATTAGTGCAGCCAGAAATTGTTTCTGTGGGAAAGGAGGGTTTGAGTGAAGCACCTATTTTTTACACACCCGGGGGGTCTGGGGGTATGGAATACTCGCCAGGTTTAAGGGGGGTACGGGGGTCCACCCCCGGAAAATGTTGAAAATTTGACCCCTTGAAAAGCTAGTTTTAATGTTTTTTCCGGGTATTATTTGAGAGAGAACCGAGAAAAATGTATGGGGTTGAGTTAAATTTTTATTAGCTTTGAACTTTGAAAAGAAAAAGAAAAAGAATAATGATAAAATGAATAATTCAAAAATCTTGGACTAAATATTTTTTTTTTTTTTTTTTTTTGTTTGTTTTTTAAAGAGGATGGTTTTTTCTCCATCTTGATGATATTCATTTTTTAACTTTTCTCTTCTAATAATTTAGAATAGTATCCCTTGATCATAGTCCAGTTGGGTGTCACCCCCGGGACCCTCGGGTCCGGGTGTCACCTAATCCAACCTGAAAACAGGTAGCATCCGCAGCGAACTGTCTTTCCTTCCTACCTCCAACCCCCTTACCTTACACTACCTTCCTTTCTTACTTCCCTTCGTTTTCTTCCTCTTTTTTCTTCCCCTTTCTTTTCTTTTTTTCTTCTTTTTCATTTTTTCTCCTTTTCTTTCCCTTTCTTTTCTTTTTCTCTTCTTTTTCCCTTTTTCCCCTTTTCTTTCCCTTTTTTTCTTTTCTTTTCCCCTCTTTTTTTTTCCTCCACCCCGTCGGGTGTCACCCCAAAAATGGTGGCACCCCCCCCCCCCCCAGCGACGCCTCTGCGCCCATGCTGTCACAATATGAAATAGGACTTTATAACATGTATCAGCCTCTCTATCGCTATGGATCGTTGCTCAGAATCAGTAGCGCACCGAGAGTTTCTTTATCTTTCTCTTTCCTCCGTTAAGAAACGTATGTTAGAGAAGGATGGACAACGGGATAAAACCTCCTTTTCCTGTCACATTCAAATGGACAATGAGAGAGATGGAGGAAATCCTGGTTGCACCAGTTCTCAAAATGTTTACGTTAATGCATAAATACACGATTCAATAACTTTTAACTTACTAACGCTTTATTCGATGAAAACGAGACACTTACTTCGGATTTCAACGCTTACAAACTCTATAGTTTTAAGAGCAATCTCTGTAAAACTCAAGACTCACACTTCAAACTTAGACTCACACAGTCACACAAACTTATTGTTAGATAATCTCGTGAAAAGATACACTTTTATGGCTTGCTTTTTCGCACTTGGCTTCTTACTTATCCTCTCTTTTTCATTTAATTTTTTTTTTTTTTTTTTTTTTTTTTTTTTTTTTTTTTTCATTTTTTGATTCTATTTTATTTATGAATTTATTTATTTATTTATTTATTTATTTACTTATTTATTTATTTATTTTTTCTGACGGGGAAGAAAAATTGAGGGAAAAGGGGTTTGATTATTAAATAAGGGTTTGACGGTCTTTCGTATTTCAAAATTAAAGCTGGTGTGAACATTGCAAATTGGAAAAATCGGACTTTTCTGTCCGAATTATATTGAGGGAATTTTGTCGAATATCGAATTTCTGTGAGTCATCAATAGTCTAACTCGACATTTTTCGTCGAGTTGTGGAAAAATCTGGAGCGTATCTTTGACCATTTGCAATTTTTACAGGACGTGCGTAAATTTTGAAGTCGGCTTGGAATCCTCCTGGCACTGAAAAAGCAGCTATCGTAAGATTCAGCCAGGGAATATCGGCTTAAAGAATAATTTTATTCTAAAAGAAAATATCGGTTGTAGCCAATATATTCTCCATAAATAATATTATGTTTCAAGCTGATATATTCGTTGTAAGGAAAATATCGGATTAACCCGTTCGCTCACCACGGTCAGTTCATTGGACATTAAGTTCAAAGTTGAAAATTTTACGTCCTAAAAACCCAATTTTAATGGGTTTCTTTGGGTTTCATTTGTGAGAGAACCGAGTAATTATTGTATTTATGAGATAGAGATAACATTTTAGCAAGTTCTGATTTTGAAAAGAAGGAAAAAAGGAAAACTAGTTTTTAAAAAATATAAGACATAATGGTAGACTCCTAAGACTCGCCTCTTGCTTGCAATTAAACGGACTGTCATTTTTTTGTTTTTCTTGCCAGTATTTATTCTTTTCTTCCCAGTTTATTCTTTAGATACTTTTTCGGGGACTAGGGGGCCCATTTTTACCGTTCTGGGGCCCCGATTTTAACCCGTTTGGGGGGCCTATTTTGACCCGATCGGGGGCCCCGTTTTTATCCATTCGAAGGCTCCTTTTTTAAACGTTCGGGGGCCCCAGATTTTGAAAATGTCGGTCCGCATCGTGGACTAGAGCGGACTTGGCCATAGTCTCGATGCATTTTCGATCCTTATATTAAGCTATCTTAATTAGCTTACAATGTCTTTCTTTTAGTGTAATCTATTTACTGTCTTCTTTGATACGTTATTCTTTATTTCATTCCTAAATTTTTCTATTTTATCCATTTGGGGGCCCCCACGGGCCTCAAAAGCGAAAATTTAGGCCGCGATCGCGGCCTAGCGGCCCGGGCCAATCCGACCCTGCACACAAGCATAACTCACTACAGCTCGATCTCTTTGTTTGAAGAATCCATTGCCAACCTTAAAAAAAAAACTGCACTTTGGAGGGGCTACTTGTAACCGGAGTCGCAGTCCCGAGAAAATACGTCGGTATGTAAACTACGGGATACATTACTTAGGGTCCCTGTTTCACATCAGTAAAAAACAATATCAGATAGCGCTGGACGCGCAACAAACAATACCTTAACATTTCTGGAATCGACACCTCGAAGCTCAGAGATGAGCAGAAAAAATTCGTTTGTCATGCGTAGCTACACTGACTTATTACGAAGTCATGTGACGAAAACGATGAGAAGGGGATATGCACGAGAAGTTGCCTGACTTCGCAAATGAAGGAAAACTGAGTGATTAGTGACGATATGCTCATGTTGTTGCCTAACTTCACAAATGAAGGAAAAATGTGTGACCAACGAAAAAATCAGACTGACAGCAAAATTTTCTTATTAGCTAAAATCTAAAAACTTGACGAAATCTCAGGATCAGATTTTGGAATAAGTGAAAAACGGCACTGTTGCATAGTTAAAATTTACCGGGTGTCCCAGACCACCCGTCTAGATAGTTTTTCTCGAAAACGGCTGGGAGTTGAGATCTGAAACAAAAAAGTCAGATAGGGAATTGACCCCCAAATAATTCAATTAAAATATTTTCAATGCCTCCCGAGGCTCCCCGGGGGGTGGGGGGTTTGGGGGGGTTCGAAACACATTTTTCCATTTTTGGCGGAAAAAAGCCTATAAAAGGTACCAAAATAAGGTCAGATTCTGAAAGAACAACTCATTGTCGACATTTTTGGTCCATCCAATTTTTACAGAAAACCCCAAATTCTGGGGTTATGGACCCTTTTGGGGGGAAATTTTCAATCGGTCACTGTGACCAGTGACCACACCATTCAATATTTTTCAAGAAACTAAGGACCATCTGAAAGAGGACATCAAGACCTTTCAATTGATAAACCACATAATAAAAATCGGACCAGCAAATTGAGTAGTTTTGATTGGAAACCTTTACTGCATAATAGACACGCAGAAAATCAATTCTAGTTCCATCCGATTTAAATCTAAGCAAAAGTATCAGTTATCTAGAGGTTCAATTGGACCTCCTGAGAATCGATTCTTCTCCATAGATTTAAATGAAGAGAGATTCGATAAATCAAAGTTTCCAAGCCAAGATACCACGTACTCTTATGAGCGCTCCGTAAAATCCCGACCGATATTACCTAAGCTGAAAATCGTTCCGATTCCGATATGGTCCATAAATATGTTTAATGATATTGATTCGTATACATTTTGAATGAGTCAAGGGGGTCGTGGAGGTCACTGTGGAATGCCTCCTCTTACGTATCAAATAATTGGGAAGAGTAAGATAGCCTCTTTAATTTTACGCGTAGGTCATTTGCTCCTCCTCGATTCTACCTGTTTTTTTTTTTTTTTTTTTTTTTTTTTTTTTTTTTTTTTTTTTTTTTTTGTATATAAAAAAAGGAATTATAGATAGCGGGGTTTCCCCGCTATCTATATTCCACTCGAAACCGCAGGTATAATTATGACTGTTTAATTTATATCAACATTGTAAAGTTCAATTGAATAATTAGTTGTTATTTGGTAGCTTTATCTGGTCCGCGCGGTTTTCCCCATTCAAACTTTTCATTGATTCATTTTTTTCTTGAAAGTACTCGTCAAGTAGAGCATTTCTCAAGTGCACTTTTTTGTTATACGACTCTTTTTTGTAGGAGTTATGAATTTTCGACAATTGGTCCTCAATCGAACTTCGACCTTCGATATCTCGAACACGAGAAAAAATATGGACTTCCGGTTGAAACCAAAATTCTTAGAATTTTACGCCCTTTCAAAAGAGGTGTCACAAGATAGGGGTTGCTGTTTGAAAACTTCGAGATTCAGGAGGCACCTTCCTGAAAACCCCCCCAAAAACCTTTGGTTTGTGACTGTACTTTTACACTAAATTTCAGGTCCAAATTACAATGAAAGCGATTTCCTACGATTTTTTATGGTTACCCGTTCAAGGAAACCGTATTGAGCAGGTTACGTGAAACACACCCTGTATTAATAGCAGGCTTTGTCATGCGTATTCTAACCTTTGAAACGCCACAGTTTCTCCTCAGAAAATATATCCCTATTGGTCAAAATCGAAAAGTTGAAATGAGAGGAGGGAAAAAATACATCATTCCAGTCCATCGAACTGCGATTTACAGTGAGCCCTACCTCATTTCTTCTAATAGGCTTTTAAATAATATCCCTGGAATATTCAGAAAGGAACCATCTGTAAAATTATTCCTGCCCCTGTTAAAAGATTCATTTTTACAAACGTATGATGCTTAGTTCTGTCTCACGAAACCTACACTTAAGTTCCTCTCTTCTTTCTATTATTATTTTTTTTCTCTTGCTCCCCCCCCCCCCAACGTTCAATGTGCATTTAATTAATCCACGCGTGGTGCACTCCCGACGCACACTGCGAAATTTCACAGATCCAGCGGAACTAAATTCAATTTTGAACTTTTAAATACGCCTATTCTGATCGAAAATCTTGACTTGGCAGGGGGGGGGTCTTGAGGGGTCGACTTTTTCAGTGATCTGATCGTTTCTCACATCTTTCAACATCATCATCAGAATCGACACTCGAAATGATCGTTGTAGCAAAAGTTCCGACAACCCCGTTGGGTTTTGATTCAAAGTATTTTTTTTTTTTTTTTTTTTTTTTTCACTTTTTGTGTATTTTCAGAAAAAATATTTGTTTTTTTTTTTAAAAAATTTTCAGCAATGCAGGAGTTGCTCTTTATCAAATCCCATACACTAGATCAGAGCGGTTCCCCAAATGTGGTCCGCGGCCCCTCGGGGCTCCGTGAAAGGTTCGTAGGGTAAATTCCCAATATGTAGATAAGTGAAATTCGGCTACTTGTTCGACCAAAACTTTTCATAACATCAGCTATTCATTGCTCCGACTTCGTCTCAATAAAAAAAATTAAGTGAAATCGTTCCCAAAAGCAAAACTTCAGTGTAAGTGGTCAAAATTCACCGTTGATTATTCATATTAATTATTATTTTTTTTCGCCGTTTCAAATTAAATTTCAGCGCGATTAAATTCGAATTACAAGTTTTAAAATGCTACAGTAGACAGTATAGTGAAAAAATGACACGTAAAGTTTTATTCGGTAACCTTTCTTTCTTTTTCTTTTTTTTTGCACAAGGAGGCAACGATGACGCTCGCGGACCCTCTAGGGGGTCCGCGCCAGAAACAGTTTGGGAACCGCTGCACTAGATTGTAGCATAAAAGCTCCTGGGTATTTTTAAAAAAATTCGAGCACCCTAGGTCCCTAGGTGCAATAGAGTCAAGATACACTGCTTTTCGTGAGTGAAGATTGTGAAAAACAAGAAGAGCCTGAAATGCGAATTTCTGCAGAAAATAATGAGCTTATCAAGTTCGACTCGTATTTTTAGAAAATTCTTTAAAACTATTCGTTGACCTCAAAATAAAAAAATTAAAACATCTCCTTCTGCAAGAGGATTTGCTCAAAAATATTTATAAGAAAAAGAATTTGAAAAAAATTATTGAGAAGTGATTTTTAGGGTAGGCTACCCCCTTTATCATTAAAAAAGGGGCTCAAATAATAATAGGAGATTTTAGAAAGAACGTATAGGAGCAAAATCTGTTGGAAATTTCATATTTCTGAATGAGGACTTATTACTGTACTTTCAAAGGACATTCTTACAAAAAAACTGTAAATGAGCGTTGGCGCCCCCCCCTGAAACCTCCCCATGAGGAAGTTGGGGGCTTTTGGAAAAATTTTGGGTCAATTCCCCAAATGACTTTCAATCTCAAAACTTAATAGCCAAATGTTTTAGAGAAAAAAAACCTGATGCAGGTGATTTGGGACACCCTGTATAACAGCCAAGTAACGAAGGAATAGAATATAACCAGTCTCAGAAATGATTGGACTTGTCGGTTCTACGGCTTTCATGAAGACATCAGCTTCAAACCCCCAACTAGGCAACCTGATTGGTCAGGAGCAGTGCGCAGCTGACTTTTTCATTCATGCAATACTGTTTTAATTTATTATATTAAATTAATTGATCGGAGGAATGATTGCATCCTTTTTATTTTGGATCAGAAAAAGATGAGGTTATGAAAAAAGACATGAGAAAGAAGCATTGATTGAACAGCTGATGTTCTAATTACATCCCCCCTTTCTTGAAGTACTGGAGACGGTCCGGTGCGCTTCTTATCCTGGTTGATCTTCTAAGCGGTACCGGTTCAGTACGAGTGGTGGCTGCCTGGATTTTAAGTAGTCGTGATTTAACGTGAGGATTTTTTACCTTATCAATAGAGAAAATAAAATTTTCCGGATTAAGAAGAAGTTCCAAAAAATCTTTGCAGAAAAAAGAGGGAGAAACAGCATCGTTGGTCAGCGTCATTGAGACCAGGACACCAAACTTGTTATAAATACTTGGTTCTAAAGCTTTCAAGTTAAACCTTATTATTTTTCCATTTTCTCCTTCTAGAATCCTTATGTGTGAGTTTATGATGCCTTGGAACACAAGGGTGCAAAATTCCCTCTGAAGGCCTCCAAGGTCATATCTGTCTTCATTCCGGAATTTGACGGTGATTTGGGATGAGCTGTTATTAACATTGTCACCAATCAGTTTTAGGGCACCCTGGAGTAGGTTCTTTCGGTCCACAGTGATTTGGATAGTGACTGGACTCAATGTCCTCAGCTCTAGCACGACTCCTTGCACAGAGTTCACGCGTATCTCTCTATCCTCTCCATTCACTAAAGAATTATGATTACGAACGGGATGGTTTTGGGCAACAACATCAGGATTTAAATCAGAAAGTAGGTGACGAAATCCATGGTCATCAATATAATAATTCCCTCTTTCATTAACAATGTTTATGTCTGTTTCGATGCTTCTGCTGCTGTCTTCAGTATTTCCAGACGTACTACAACGAGGCATGTTAGAAGCGTATCCGCCTGAAGACGGTAAGATTTCCGTTTTGGTTTTTGTATTTAATCCGTTTACGGCAGAGGAGCTGCTTGATGAGCACCATGTGCTCGAGGAACGAAACCTTTTCACCTCTACTACATGGCTACATGGCACCAGGTAGGTGAAGAACTGGATCTCTTCACTTAGAAATGCAAAAAATTCCAAAGGCAAATCATCATATCTTTTGAATCAAAAATACAAAAAACATTTCAAAAAAAAGGATCAGATTTCTCATGTCCCCTACTTTTTGATGCATAGGCTTAAAGCTTACAGTTACTTGACTGCTCAAAAAGTAAGTTTTTCCAAACCTTTTGGAAAATGTCTTTTACAGCACATCTCAAAAAAAAAAAAAAAAAAAAAAAAAAAAAAAAAAAAAAAAAAAAAATACTCAAACTTCTTGCAAGGGCTGATCCAGCAATCTGGCAACTGTGTATTATTCCCATTTGAATGCATGAAAAACAATCGATCAGAAAGAGGGCCATGACCCCCTCAAGAATCGATTGTTTCTCATATGTTCAATTGGGATGAATTCATGGTTGCGAAATTGCTGGATCCGCCCATGACTTCTTGCATCTCTGTGTTCAGAGTTAGCGTGGCTTGACAAAATCTGAGCTGGCAGTCTGAACCTTGGATCACAGAGCCTTAATTTCTCAGCAGAATTTCATGACGATGGAAAACTCATACATGTAAGGCCATATATTATTGATCCACTTGTGAACACTCGTTCTTTGCCCAAACTTCTTTCTTAGTTTCTCACACAAACGCAATTGAGGACTTTTCCAGGGGAAGACTTTTTAGGTGCTGTCGTGTAGCAAAGCACTTTATGCTATCGTCGCTGTCCGAACGTACTTACGTAAGTATGTGACGCTGGACGCTGTCAGTTTGTTGCACTCGAAAAGTGGCAGTAACAGCAGCACTGCTGTTGCAGCAGATTTGTATACAGGGTGTTAAGAAAAAAAGTTTCCACATGCGGTTTTTTGAAAACGGCTGCGAATTTTGAAAAACGGCCAAACATGTGTCCAATAATATCGAGGGGGACCCCACTTTGGGGCGGTTATTTTTTTCGGCGCCCCCCTGGGAGGGGCGGGGGAGGGGGTAACCCCCTTTTTTCTTATGGGAGTCCTACGCGCAACAAACAATACCTTAACATTTCTGGAATTGACACCTCGAAGCTCAGAGATGAGCAGAAAACATTCGTTTGTCATGCGTAGCTACACTGACTTATTACGAAGTCATGTGACGAAAACGATGAGAAGAGGATATGCACGAGAAGTTGCCTGACTTCGCAAATGAAGGAAAACTGAGTGATTAGTGACGATATGCACATGTTGTTGCCTAACTTCACAAATGAAGGAAAAATGTGTGACCAACGGAAAAATCAGACTGACAGCAAAATTTTCTTATTAGCTAAAATCTAAAAAAATTAACAAAATCTCGGGATCAGATTTTGGAATAAGTGAAAAACGGCAATGTTGTATAGTTAAAATTTACCGGGTGTCCCAGACCACCCGTCTAGATAGTTTTTCTCGAAAACGGCTGGGAGTTGAGATCTGAAACAAAAAAGTCAGATAGGGAATTGACCCCCAAAGAATTCAATTAAAACATTTTCAAAGCCCCCCGAGGCTCCCCGGAGGGTGGGGGGTTTGGGGGGTTCGAAACACATTTTTCCATTTTTGGCGGAAAAAAGCCTATAAAAGGTACCAAAGTAAGTTCAGATTCTGAAAGAACAACTCATTGTCGACAGTTTTGGTCCAATCAATTTTTACAGAAAACCCCAAATTTTGGGGTTATGGACCCTTTTGGGGGGACATTTTCAATCGGTCACTGTGACCAGTGACCACACCATTCAATATTTTTCAAGAAACTAAGGACCATCTGAAAGAGGACATCAAGACCTTTCAATTGATGTGCCACATAATACCTAAATTTGAAAAATTAAGGCCCCCACGTAGAATCCAAAATTTGTGGGCCTTTGGGCCCCCCTCGTAAAAAAAGTCAAATGGCAAGGTATGGCTTGTGATACATCGATCGAAAGCTCTCAAAGAGTAGAATAAGATGGCGCAATCCAAAATCGTCTATAATCATTATTTTAAAAATGGCGGCCATTTGAAAATTATGGGTGCTCATAAGTAAGTCCTAGGAAGAGAGCCTAAGGTTGAACGATACATGGCTTGAAAGGCCTTGAAAAATGCAAACAAATGGTACAAACCGCAAATCAATCCGCCTTTTCAATCAAAAGTTATGACCGAATGAAACTTAAAGTGCTCAATAAGGCTTATTTACGGCTGCTTAAATATCAATCGGTCATAACTTTTAACGGTTATTTTTTTCGGCGCCCCCCTGGGAGGGGCGGGGGAGGGGGTAACCCCCTTTTTTCTTATGGGAGTCCTATTTTTTTATTTCAGTATCTGAAAGAACATTAAAAAAGAAACTTTTTGGCGCAAACCGAAGGTCGATATCGTCTTTCGTTTTCGATATATCGAAGTTCAAAGTTCGATATGGACCTATTTTCAAAAAATCATTACTCCACTTTGAGATACCGGAATTTAAAAAATTAGGACTCTAAAATACTCCAAAAATCAATCCCTTTTTAGAAAAAAAATACGAATTTGACACAAATTTAGCTAAAAATAGGGTTTAGCGCCCCCGAAAATTGTCAACGTTTTTGACCCCCAGGGGGGCCCATCGGACAAAGTCCTTGAGACGACCCCTATCGAGGGATACATCGATCAAAAGGGCTTACCAAACTGAGCCTTTTGGCGCAAACCGGAGGTCGATATCGTTTTTCATATTCGAGATATCGAATGTCAAAGTTAGATTTACAAAATTCGATATCTCGAATATGAAAAACGATATCGACCTCCAGTTTGCGCCGAAATGCTCAGTTTGGTAAGCCCTTTTGATCGATGTGTCACTCGATAGAGGTCGTCTCAAGGAATTTGTCTGATGGGCCCCCCTGGGGGTCAAAAACGTTGACAATTTTCGGAGGCGCTAAACCCTATTTTTGGCTAAATTTGTGTCAAATTCGTATTTTTTTCTACAAAGGGATTGCTTTTTCGAGTATTTTAGAGTCTTAGTTTTTTAAATTCCGGTATCTAAAAGTATAGTCATGATTTTTTGAAAATAGGTCCATATCGAACTTTGACCTTCGATGTATCGAAAACGAAAACGATATAGACCTTCGGTTTGCGCCAAAAAGTTTCTTTTTTAATGTTCTTTCAGATACTGAAATAAAAAAATAGGGCTCCCATAAGAAAAAAGGGGGTTACCCCCGCCCCTCCCAGAGGGGCGCCAAAAAAAATAACCCCCCCAAAAAGGGTCCCCCTCGATATTATTGGACAAGTGTTTGGCCGTTTTTCAAAATTCGCAGCCGTTTTCGAAAAAACCGCAGTGGAAACTTTTTTTCTTAACACCCTGCATTTTGGAGAAAATCTTGAGGTTTGGAAGGTTTTATACTATGTTATGATACGCGAAACAGCAGCACTAAATGAAACTCTGCCGAGTGGAGAGCAGGCGGAGGAAGGGGCAGATAAGAGCAGCTCGGAGCATCTCGTTCACCGTCCGGTGTGCGTTGCGTGACACGCGAATATGAGAGGGAAGGTAAGCGATAAATAAGTCCCCCCTCCTAATTTTAAAACTCAAATTTCGGTGTCCACAGACGACTTTTTTGATTTTTTTTTTTCAGGGATCTCCTCAAAATACCCTAAGAAATAATCATGCCAAATTTGAGGAAAGTCCCTTCGGCCAAGTTTCGGGAATTTAGAAAAGACATTTTGGAGGGGCGTTAGCTTTATATTCATATAATATCAGTGCCAGAAAATCGCTTGCTTTTGAAACGAGGCACTGGCATGATATAGGCAGTTTCACTTATCGACCCAATCCGTCAAGTTAAAACAATCATTCGCGATGAAATTCGATTGTTCGTCTCTATATTTCGCGTTATTGACTCTCATTGTCAGTTTATTGACTGACAAGGCTTACGTTTCGGGCAAAAGTTGTTTCTCAATAAATGGCAGAGACGAAAATAGGTCTTTCGACTCAGACGTTGTTACTTTTCAAAAAGCGCGTAAAAGTCTGAAACTTGCAGAAGACGAAAATTTCATATTCGACGGCGAAATTTTGCTTCGATCATTCGAAAAAAAATTAGTGGTGGATACAGAAATGTGTAATATAGTTATCAGCAATAAAAAAAGCAGTTCGGTCAATGTTTGCATTAAAGGAGATCAATGCAGAACAATCACATTGATGAACGGTGAAAAGGTTAGTACCGTGCGTGATAAGTTGTTCGCTAATTTACCGGAACATTATAATAACACAAATTGTGCCGATATCTATTTTGTTACCAAAAAAGGTGAAAGGATTGCTCGTTCTACAGAGATTAATATACCATACCTAAATGTTGTGAATAACGGTAGTATTGAAGCAAAGAACACATTTATTCAGAATGGGACCGAGTTGGAAATTACTGCGAATTCAACAACTCATAAACTGAAAGTGAACCAGCTTATGTCACTGAGTAATTTGCGCTATTGGCTAACAATTCCAAGCGCTTGTCCCAATTTGAAACAAAAATTAAATTTACCCGATCAGCCATTTTTCCCGAAAATTAAAGACATTTCTGCAAAGAACTGGGTAGTTAGAAAAAGAGACGCAGATCTCGCTAACGTAGACGCATTTAAAATAGTGAGTGAATCATTGATCGCACCATTTACCCTAGAGAATGAATTAAAAATATACGCTTATACTTATGTGACTGCAAAGGAGCCGTCAATTCAAAAATTATACTACACTGACATTGATGAAGGAGATGCGATGGCGTTCACCGGATCGCGAGCCGATGAATTTCATGAAAATGGTTTAACTGTCAAAATATCATCTCAGTCACCGGAAGACTTTAAACTTTTACCTATGACCAACGTTCGGTCAACCAATCGAAAAGCCGTAGCTTGGCCAAGGGTCGTTATAGCAATGAACAATACGCCAGTACATATAGTAGCAATCTACGGCAAGCATGAAAATGGTAATGCATACGAGTGCAGAATATCTGATAAAAAGCCAACTCTTGAACAGAATATTTTATACTCTGACGTGCAGACGGACGGTTCCTGCCACTTCACACATATTTTTGATGAAAAAACAGATAAACTTTATAAACTAATTATTAATACAGGATCAGTTATCGATGAACCAGAGGATTTATATACATATAAATACGAAATTGAAGTCGCTATGTATCCTCATCGTGAAAACAAGTACAAATGTGAGCCATATCGTAAAAGGAAAACGCGGTCAAGCGGAAATCATGAAGTTCTTCAACATCAAATAAAAATGGGTAAAACAGATAAAGGTGAAGTAAAAGATCACAGATGGAAAGAAATTTGTAATTTATATGACGAAAATGCTAAAGAGAATATGAAATCAATGCATTTTAACATATTTGTTTTCAAATCAAAGGAAATTGCTGAAAAAATTATCGAAGATGTTCCCCCATTCTAAAAATTGTTTGTAACATTCTTTTCTCATTACGTTTCAATTTTTCTGTAAACGAGCTATGAACAAAAACATTCTCATCTTATAAATCAATTTTTGAATCATAATTTCTATGCCCCTGCAGCAGTAGCATAATACTCATGTAGGCATCTTTGATTAATTATTGGAGCCCTGCATAATGACAATATGTTATGACTTTTTAGTTAAATTAAACTTTGTAACGTTACATTATTTAAGAAGTATAATGAATGTATGTAAGCTCTCCAGTCGAGTGGAGACAGAGGCTCATAGGGAATATTAGTGCAATCTATCGCTCGAAAACGGTGAGAGCGCGGCGCTTTAAGGCAGCTTCTCTGATCATAGATGCAGCGTTGCCAGCACCAAATGCTGGGCTTACAAGAGCGAATATTGTGTCGTGAGTAAGCTCCGCGCAGTAAGGAGACCTTGCAACACAGAAGAGACCTGATTTCGTGTCGCACTCAATTCACTGCGTCAAGCGACGAACTCCGCCCTCATCCCCCATATTTACAGGGAGTGACAAAAGTCTCACTTCCGCCCCCTTCCCCCTAGCTATTTTTTGAACGGTTGCAGATAGTAAAAAGCAAACTTGAAGGTAGTTTCTAACTGAATGGGGAATTTGTTTAGACGTACCGAAAATTTTCAGGGGCGCAGGGAGGCGGGCTCGCCTCAAAAGTTTCTAATGGCAACCTTCATCTTGTGTCGTTTGAAAGGAAATAAAAGTTACTTGCCTAGGCAAGAGGTTGCCTAATAGGCCATTTAAATCAAATAAACCATGGTTATCATCATTATCTGTTATGATTATCAAAAACAGCTACACACACGTCAAACAATGAAACAATGAAACATTTTTAAACAAAAAACAAGAATTTTTTTTTTGTTTTGTTTTGTTTTATTTTTGGGTTGCCCCATCAGGCAACCTCTAAAACTTGATTATGCCTCCACCACTGGTGAAGGCGTTTGTGGATACATTTTGTTAGACTTATCAATTATTTCATTTTACCCAGTTTAGAAAATTGAGGATAGATATCAAATTATTCCAGAGATTAGTTATTGTATAGGTATTGGGTTTTAGGTGATTTTAGTGTAATTTATGTTTTATACCTGTGTAATACTTGTTATTAATTTATTCTGTATTTCTATTGTTTTTTCGGTACTCCGAGTCCTGCTCTTTAGTAATCGCATTTTGGGAACTAACTTTACGCATGGTGGGTGGACTGGCCACACTCCCCGTTTCCAGGAATAGGTGGATACTGAGGTGCTGACCCTCAACTTTTCAACCAGTCCAAGGTCGTGAGCTGTGGTGCCCGATTCAGCTTTTACGTCTTGAGACGCTCGATTAAGGGTCCCAGCTAGGGTTACGGTAGAAGATTCATTACTGGACTTTGCCATGTTACAATCTTGCAAGGGGTGCTACCTGGTGGAAGAGCTTGCTGGACGGTTCAAGGGTGCAATGCTGTTGGATGATGGTGCATTCACGATAGTTACTTTCATCCATGGTCATGTCAAGTGTGCAGCAGTCAGTCTTTAACCTTGGGCATCATTTTAGACTGAGTTATCAATTCAGGTCTCGAATCTCAACCACGGACTGTCGTTTCTGACAAAGATCTCTCTGTTCTCCACTCATCCTGTGGCGCCGTTGAATCAGCATCAGTTTCGAAGCAGCGGGAAGCAATTAGGCATCTGCGAAACTGCGTTCGGCTGGTGGCGTTTTTCATCAATTTCTGTTCATGACTCTCACTTCTTTGCTGATTCATCATTTTCCGGTCTTGGATTGACTCAATTGTGATTCTCACCGAAGCGACGCTACACTGGTTAGACTCCACTCTGAAATTTCAACCATCAGGGATTCCGGCATTGATCTTCAACTGCACTTGACTATGATATCATCATGGGGCAACCTATGCAACGCATGCACTGGAACTAGATGGCATTACTTCCCTCAAGGGTGGCACTATCTGACATTCAATCCTAGCATTGGTTTCCGAGGACAAGAGCGATTCACTCAAGACGGGCAAAAAAGAAAGAAAATTATAAATATTGTAAAAAATCTAGAATTAAGGTAAAACTTGTATCATAGAAGCAAATCATATTTCGAAAACCAGCAAGGTTGTCAGATGTTTTAAGTTTTTCATTTTTTTGTTTAAGGGGGAAAAGCAGAGTAGGGCAAAGTCATTTTTTTATTGTTTTTTGTTTCCAAACAAAGAGGAAAGTAATGGGATGGCATCCGCCATACCCGCTTTGTTAGTCTATTAAGAGAATTCGCACGCTGTGTCAATATAAATCTGCAGGACTAAGTGCATTAGTTTTAAGCATTGACAGCAAGCTTTCGGAGTTTGTTGATTCTTTGTCTCAAAACCCTCACACTATCTATTTATCTTGTTTTCAATGGTTAGTCATACGTACATAGATCCTCCTCTGAATTTTAAGGACTATATAAAACGCACTGATAGTAGCTTCTGGATCGCACTCTTATCAGAGACGTCCCGTGAGGTTTGTGATCTCTCATGTACACGGTGTCGGAGAAATGAGTTCACACTTTTGCTGTTAGCGCCTGGTTGATTGTAAAACTCTGAAAAATTCAGGAATAATCTTTTACCCCTAAGCGACTTCAGACAAAATTTCTAGGGGCTCCCATCTTCCGTAGGGGGGGGGGGGCGTAGGCCCCAAAAAGTACCCCGTATTTCCGATCCCTAGTAAAAATGTTTTGTTGGCCCAGAAAATCGTTGTTTCATTTCTCAGTGTTTTTTTTTACAGCCAGCAGCATTCTGTTGAGTGCCATTAAAATTTTATGGGAAACCAACAGAATTCTGCTGGTGGTCAACAAAAACAATGAGAAATGAAAGAACGATTTGCTGAGCCTTCAAAAAAAATTTAATAGGGATATATCGCATATTTCAAATGGCTGGGGGAATTTTTATTTCATCATTAAAAACGGCATAAAAAACTGAGCTAACTTGTTTTTTTTTCAGATTTTCGGTAGCCCCCCTCAAAACTAAATGGCGGCTAAATAGCTACCCCATACTTCAGAGACCCATAACTTAATTAATGTATTTTTAAATACTAAAAAGTTTCTGAATTCTCAAAACGTTTTCTTTTCAACGATGTGCCATACTTTATCATTCGGTCCCCCCCCCTAAAATGTTTCGAGTTTGGGGGCTCTAGCTCTACAAATTCAAATGTAAAGGAGGTTCAAATTGTATGTCAATCGAATGGTCTTAAACAAGAAAGAATCCGGCACAAACTCGAAGTCGCTACGATGCGTCTATCCAAAATGGCGGCCATTTAACAATTTGGGGGTGATGGACAGTTCACCCCCCAAATAAAATCCCCTTTATCGAGTGACACATCAATTGAAAGGTCTTGGAAAGAAAAAGAGAATGGCGCAGACCGGACATCGCGTCGTGACAATACTTGTATCCAAAATGGCGGCCTGTCAAAGTTTTTTAGGCTTATGAGGTATGACCGTGCAGGGTTATAGTACGGTGACTGGATAAACCACAGTGCGGCCATTTGTACTCCACTCCTCAATAGCGCAACCACTTTAGCATGGGCAGCATGGGGAGAATAGTTGTTCCTGGGTTTCGAAATGAAATTTTCTCTACCCCCTGTCTGAAAAAAGTCATTAATGCTATGTGTAAACCAGTTTAAGGGCGGGGGGTTGCGATATTTTTGGCGAGTAACTCAGAAGCATACTTCCTCCCTATGTCGCCCGTGTTAAGTTGGGTGCGCATCCGCGGGGGGTCAGTCACGGGGAATCGTTGATTTCTCTTAATTTTGCGAACCAATATGTTTCAAATTTGACAGAAGACCTTCAGTAGTGTCTAACTTGCCTATGAGAATCCTATAAAACTGTAAAAATACTTCTAAATGCTCAAATTCGCGATCTAAGGAATCCGACCAATCAGAAAGACGACCTAAATGGCCGCACTGTGGTTTATCTAGTCACTGTAGGTTATAGGAGAAAAACTTTGACTGGCCACCATTTTGGATACAAGCATCGTAACGACGTCCAGTTTGCGCCATTCTGTTTCTCTTTCCAAGATCTTTTGATTAATGCATAATTCGATGGGAATGATTTTATTTGGAAGGGAGAGCGGTTCCCCACCCACAAATTGTTAAATGCTCGCCATTTTGGATAGACGCATCGTAGCGACTTCGGGTTTGCGCCAGATTCTGCTTTTTTAAGACCTTTCGATTGGTGTACAATTTGACCTTCCTTTACATTTGACTTTTTTGAGATAGAGCTCTCCAAACTCAAAAAAATTTGGAGGGCGGGACGGGGGGCTCCGCGCCCCATTTATTAACCGAATGTTAAAGTGTGGCACACCGTTGGAAAGGAGACGTTCTGAGGATTCAGAAACTTTAGTTTTTGAAAAAATATTAATTAAAACCTACGTTATGGGCCTCTAAAGAATGGTGTAGCTATCTGGCCGGCATTTTGTTTTTTAGAGGGCTGCCAAAAATCTGAAATAACGAGAGTTTTTTAAGCGATACTAAATGATGAAATAAAAAAATCCTCATCCATTTGAAATGTACGATCAGTATCGGAAACACAGGGTACAGTTTAAAGGCCTACACAACCCCCCCCCCCCCCACGAAGGAGATGGGAGCCTTCCGGACATTTGCTCTGAAATCGCTTAGGGGTAATAGACTATTCCTGAATTTGTCAGACATTTATAATCAACCAGGCGCTCGTAGCAAAAGTGTGAGCTCATTTCTCGGACACCCTGTATAGGCTTAGTTTTGAGCTAGGTGCTCGGTGTGTGTGATTTTGAGGTTAGGTTTGAAGTTGCTATCAGGGCGTCTTAGGGATATCGCTTTGAGCCATTAGACTTGACGAGTTTGTGATGGTGGATTTAGTTTGGATAATATACTGTTTTCATTTCGTGCCTCTTGTGTATGTCTCTCAGCCTACAGCTATTAAAGAACCCTACCCACTACAATAGAACGCATATGACCTGGACACATGCCCCACAGAAGTTTAAAAACAGTGCCGTAGGATAGATAAGTAAAAAAAAAAAAAAAAAAAAAATCTAATTTCACTGAAGGTGACAAAATTTACAAAAAAAAAAAAAAAAAAAAAAAAAAAAAAAAAATAAATAAATAAATAAATAAATAAAGATCCTCTGTTTTTTTACGCTCTGACAACGTCTAAGCTCTCAAAAACTCAATTTAAGTTTTCGGCGATTTTCAGGAAAATTGATACCGCGTGGCAACGCTCATTTAACGCAATGTTATTTTTAATGACTTCGATCGCCTTACCGTAATATTTAGAGTGCTCCGTTTTTTATGAAATTTGGTATCTGGGGTTTTTTTAGGTCGGTGATTGCATTTTTGGAGTCCAAATTTCCTTAAAATGTGATTCAGACAAGCTTTTTGAGCTTTTATCACAATATACAGCTTTTTAGATAAAAGCTCAAAAAGCTTGTCTGAATCACGTTTTAAGGAAATTTGGACTCCAAAAATGCAATCACCGACCTAAAAAACCCCCAAATACCAAATTTCATAAAAATCGGAGCACTCTAAATATTACGGTAAGGCGATCGAAGTCATTAAAAATAACATTGTGTTAAATGAGCGTTGCCACGCGGTATCAATTTTCCTGGAAATCGCCGAACACTTAAATCGAGTTTTTGAGAGCTTAGAAGTCGTCAGAGCGTAAAAACACAAAGGACTTTTCTTGTTGGAAATTACCTCAGGAACGAAAACCATGCTCGATTTTTTCGATATCTTGCATCGTTTTCGATGTATGTATATCGAAAACAATCGATTTTGGGGCCCTTTCCCCTCCTCCCTTGAATTTAGCACAGCACTTAGGCATGGGGACTTTTAGGTGGTCATTACTGACACCAAGACGAAGCGATTAAGCCCAAAAAACCTTTGATGGGAATTTGTTCTTCCAATAATCACCCATAGCCTGGACTGTACCGCAAACTGGCGATGGTCGCCGCTCCTTTTGCTCACACTCTGTCCGGAGAGCGTGTGGGAGAGTTTGGAGTGGGAGAAAGGGAGCATCATCCAAGGTTATAGATTAAAGAGATATGCTCTTCTGACTTCGCGCCTCAAATTCAGTGGCGCGCAGTTCATAATCACTGCAGGCAAGATGGCCGACAAAAGCAGAAGACGTATACTCTTTCCATAAAGACATTGGGTTGCTTTCTGCTTTCCTGCAGAGGGCAGCCCAATTTTTCCTGCAAAGAGTATACGTTTTCTGCTTTTGTCGGCCATCTTGCCTGCAGTGATTTTGAACTACGCGCCACTGAATTTAAGGCGCGAAGTCAGATGAGCATAGGCACCTCTTTAATCTATAACCTTGGGCATCACCTCCGGGCAGAGTCTGAGTAAAAGGAGCGGCAGCCATCGCCAGTTTTCGCTAAGCCGCTTTCAGGTTAGAACGCTTGGTCATTTGACGAGCGAATTCGTTCCTGAGCGCCGAGATTTTCCGAAACTTCAAACTCGATTATCTCAAAAACGGGCGGTAGTAATTTTTTGAGCCCGTGAAATTTTTGATCAGGACGACGAGACCAAAAAAATTTATTAAGTTTGATTGTAGGGCGTAGGCTATTTCCGATAAGGATTGTGCCGCGCATTGGTTTTAAAAAAAAGTGCACGTGTTTTAGAGTGGCTATGTGGACACAGAATTTTAATACATCGATCCAATGAGCTGTAACTTTAGAGTAGCAGCGGGCTGGTCCACCTTGTGCCACACAGGGTACAAGGAATCCCGGGAAAAAGCGGACTTTGGACGGCATCAGATTCCAAAGTTTGAGGTTAAATTTTGTAGGTCGTTCGGAATTTGGCGGGAATTTGGACGGTAGATTCCAAGGTTTGAGGTTAAATTTTGAAGGTCGTTGCCCGAGTTTGTTTACGAAGCGACCGGAAACAACCTACAAAACTTAACCTCAAAATCGATTTTTACGGCAAGATGGCGGCGCCCCAGGTGACAACAATGAACCAGCGGAACGTTCCTTGGTGTGCCACTCTAAAGTTATAGCTCATTGCATCGATCCAGGTGAGAAAATTGTGGCTGTTTCTGTTGTGTGTCCATTTCTTTATCGTGGAAATCCTTCCTATGTAGAGACAGTTACATCAATTTCTGTGTCCGGATTGCCACTCTCAAACACTTGCTCTTTCGTTTATAACCAATTCCAAGTAGATTTGTCACAACTTTCTTTCACGGTCAACAAAATGAGGCAAACAAACCAAGCCCGAGTCAAATGTCCACAAGAGATTTCCATCATGGCTTTTTTGACGCACCGGGCTCTATATATGCACACCCCCTTGCAGTGAATTTTAAGACTTTAGTTTCCTAATTTTTTAACATTTTCATCCGGCAGCCATGATAAAGGTTAAGGGAGGGAGAAGGTTTTCAAATTTTGCTTTATGATTGTGAAGCAGAATTTGGAAACGTTCTGTCGACCTAACCCATTTTCTTCATCCGAGCATCTTATAATTTTGCACTGCCTATCAACTTACGGTCCGAACTAAACATTCCTGACACGATGAGTTTAGTTTTAGTTTTTATAATTAAACTTGTTTTTACAACGTTGCCATTTTTTTTTTTTTTTCATTTACTCGACACCGGGAGGGAATCGGGTATCGGCGAGAGCGTCATGGGAGGGAGTCGGAATCGGGAGGGAATCGGGCGACGCCCTCATATTTTTCTAGTGGTTTTATGGTCTTTCTGGTTTTATACAGGGTGTACCAGACCACCCGAATTAGGCATTTTTCTCGAAAACTACTGAACCAAATGATTTGATTCGGAAAAATCAGATAGGGAATCAACCGCAAAATTTTCATTTTTGATATTTTCAAAAGCCCCCGACCGCCCCTTGGGGCCCATTTAGGGGGGGGGGGGGGTTCAAACACATTTTTCAAGTTTTCTCGAAGAAGTCTCCTATAATGATATAAAGATTAGTTTACATTCTTCAAGCAGAAGCAATTTCCGACATTTTTTCTCCCATAAACTTTTTCCAAAAAACCCCAATTTGCCAGCTATGGGGGCTTTTTGAAATTTGTTTGAATAGGCATTTGTGACCACCCTGTTGCAAAATTCTCAAAAATATTGACAAAATTTGAAAGAGCAGATCAAGAGCTTTCGATTGATGTGCCACGTGTTACCTTTAAATTAAAAAATAAGGTGTCTTCCGCCGAATCAAAATTTTGGGGCTTAAAAAGCACAAACCATGGAATCGAGCCAATTCTGCCATTTAGCCCCAAAATTTTGATTCGACGAAAGACACCTTATTTTTTAACTTAGAGGTAACATGTGGCACATCAATCAAAAGGTCTTGGTCTACTCTCTCAGAATCTGCCAACATTTTTGAGAATTTCGCAACACGGTGGTCACAAATGCCTATTCATTTAATTTTCAAAAAGCCCCCATAGCTGGAAAATTGGGGGTTTTTGGAAAAAGTTTATGGGAGAAAAAATGTCGGCAATTGCTTCTACTTAAAGAATGTAAACTAATTTTTTTATCATTATTGGAGACTTCTTTGAGAAAACTCGAAAAATGTGTTTGAACCCCTCCAAATGGGTCCCAAGGGGCCCGGGTGGTTGGGGTCTTCTGAAAAGATCAAAAATGAATAATTTGCGGTTGATTTCCTATCTGATTTTTTCGTTTCAAATCATTTGGCTCAGCAGTTTTCGAGAAAAATGTCTGATCCGGGTGGTCTGGTACACCTTTTATGTATGCGCGTCTTGGTGGTTTCGGGTTTTCTTGGTATATTATTTTTCATTGTTGTTCTTTTCATTTTTATACTCGATTTAATTTATTTTCATTAATTTTTCATTCATTATAATTAATTTATACATGGTGGGCCAAAAGTCCCGGGACGGTTACATAACTTTTGGACGGTTGCAGATAAAAAAACCACACTTAGGATATGTTTATAACTTAATAGGAACTATATTCTTGGCGCACCCAAACTCAAAATTGTCAAATAGCAACCCTCATCTTGTGAAACTTTGTTTGAAAGCGGCATAAAACTCTAAGCCTTTTAGCGCAATCCGTAGGTCAAAAGCATGTTTCATTCTCGATGTATCGAAGGTCAAAATTCGATTTAGACCCATTTTCAAAAAATCGTTACTCCACTTGGAGATACCGGAGATATCCTCGAGACCGGAGGTAAACCTTTTAGATACTCAGCGATGGCTTTAGGCATTCGAGCGTATTTAAACAGGATCATGATTCCAGCCACACTTATACTGTAGGTAAGACTATTAGACACTCTTTCTCATTGCTATTATTAATGCTGTAAACGCTCTTTGCGCCTTTCTTTTATACGACTTTCTTTCTCGTTCTTTTTTCCACAAGTAAGAAATTTTAAGACCAAAAATGACACATTTTTTCGAAGTTCCAAAAAGCGCCTCCTTACGAACAAGAAAGCGCCTCGCTGAGGTCAACGCGAAAGCGCTTCTTCAAGGCCGAAAAGGTACCTCTGAAGAGTCAAAAGAAGTGGCCTCTAGAAAACTGTGAGACTGTGAGTGCAAACCAACCTTTACAAATCACAAAAGTGGGTTTTGATAGTAAAGTAAAGTGGGAAATTTGACGAGAAAAACAATGAGCTGATTTTCAAGTTTCGCTGTTCAGTATGAATGGATATTTAAGAGTTCAAGGTTTCTAGTAGTGGCGGCACCCCTAGTTTTTATGCACCATTGAGGAGCAATGTATCGATGAGAGTCGGGTATTCGATGTATCGAATGACAAAGTTGGATTTTTACCCGTTGTCAAATTTCGATATATCGAAGACAAAAACCGATATCGACCTTCGGTTTGCGCCAAAAGTCTTGGAATTGTACGCCCTTCAAAACGAGGTATCTTAAGATAGGGGTTGCCATCTGAAAATTTTGAATTAGGGGGCGAAACCCTCTCTTAGGGGGCGGGGCGCCCCATTGGAAAGTTTGGATACGCCAAAAAGTAGTTCCCATTACGTTATAAACATCCCCGAGTTTCGTTTTTTATCTTCAACCGTTCAAAAGTTAGACGGGGGGGGAGACTTTTCTCACACCCTGTATTATTCATTGTATACAGCAAAACGAGAGTAAGCAGCTTGCCATATACTTCGTATGGCACGCAAAAAAAAAAAAAAAAAAAAAAAAAAAGGCAAGAAAAAGAGAAAAATTAGCTTAGTATTCACTGCCCTGAATAATAAAACCTGAAGAACTGGATCTTTTCACTGAGAAATGCAAACAATTTTAAGTGCAAATCATCATATCTTTTGAAACAAAAATACAAAAAATATTTAAAAAAAAAAGATCAGATTTCTCAGGCTCTCTACTTTTTGATGCATAGGCTTAAACCTTCTTTACAGTTACTTTACTACTCAAAGAGTAAGTTTTTCCAAATCTTTAGGAAATTTTTTTTGTAGCACATCTCAAAAAAAAAAAAAAAAAAAAAAAAACAAGCAGGGAAAATTCCAACACGCAGGTGTTGGAAAAGCGTGCCACTAAAGTCTGAACAGATTTAATGCTTTTGCTAGCAATGATAATTCATCAAAGAGGAACCACGTGACATGGAGCTGATCTCGAGAAAATTGAGTCCAAAGTTGAAGAGCTAGCATTTAAGAAAAAAAACTCGGAATTATTTACGTTTTGATTTCATTCAACTACCGTGTTATGTTTTTGCATTTCAACACCGGAAGAGTGGAATTTCCTATGCAAGAAAGGTACCTACTTAGTTTTTAGCGTTTAAAGTGACTTGGTTTCTTTCTTCTTTTTGTTTGGCATAATCATGAAAACCGAATCTCTAAGAGAAACCAAACGGCAGAGTTGGTTTACACTGTTAATATTTTAAAATCCGTTAATCCGGACTTAAGTCCGTTCCCAATTCTACGAGGGTGGATTTTAAAGTAAGTTTACCTATTTTTTTTCTCAGAAACTATTAATGTTAGAAAAAAAACAACCCCAGCGTTGAAACGTGCGTACTCTCAGCTTTTTAACGAGCTACAGTTTTTCAAATTTGGCCAACGCGTTGCAAAGATATCGCGGATTTTCCCCACCCTTCAAACGTGCCCACCTTTTCACGCGCTGCAGACGACTGCGATTTTCGGCAGGCGATCTTCGGATCAGACATCTCAATAACACCTGAGTGCGCATGTTGTTTACTGAATAAACTACTCTTTTACTGATAAAATGATCCAATTTGTATCGATCTTCAAACTTTCGGTCAGTACTGAAAGTGCAATCATCATAAATTAAAGCTGGAATAACAGCTTGCGTCAAAACGTGGTCCAGGAGTATGGGGAAAGAATTTTACGACGGCTGTATGTACAGAAATTGTTGCATCGATATGAAAATTCAAGAATCAAGCGGGTGACTATATGTCAAAAAATGAGGTGAGATGCCTCAAAACAATGTTATAACTTGTTTTAATACAATAATAGCTCTATTTTACTTTTTCAAAGTCTTAAACTCATGTTTTCTGTGAAGCTCTGCAGCGCGTAAAAAGGTGGGTTTGAAGGAGAGAGGCGGGTGTGGAAAATCCACGATATCTCCGCAACGCGTGAGCCAAATTTGAAAAACTGTAGCTCGTTAAAAAGCTGAGAGTACTTACGTTTCAACAATGGGTTTTTTTCTGACATTAATAGTTTCTGAGAAAAAAAATAGGTAAACTTACTTTAAAATCCACCTTCGTATAAAAGGAACCAAGTCGGAGTTGGTTCCTTACGTGACTCGGATTAAGGTTTAAGAAAAAGGAGCCATGTTCTCATTTAATTTCATCACATGGACAATGACTTCAATGAGGCTCACCAGCTCACTTTTACCTGGAATTTTGACGGGAAATAGTTGTTATTAGAAGAAGCACTTGTTGCTTCGAGATTCAGTATTGCTAGGTCTATCAATCAATAACTCAATTTTATAAAAAATGTCACTCAGTTCTTTTGTGACAAGTGCTGTCCAATTGAGCTTCTTTGGTGAGAAATGATGAAAAAAATAAAAGATCAGATGTATCTAAAAGGAGATGAGTCAAAGGCGTTGTTTTTTTGTGTTTGTTTTTTGTTTTCAAAACTTTGAAGGGCTCTAGCTCAGAAGAGATACATTTGCAGCACATATTCATGTAGGAAAATAAAGCCTTATATAGGTAGATGTTGACCCCAAAAATACACTCCATAAGTTTGGCACTTAAGTTTTGCAACACCCTATATTCTTGATATTTTGCTCCCCGCCACCCTTCACAGAACACAACATCTTGACCATGCAAATTTTTAAAATCACAGTTTGACTGTAGAATTATCCCCCCCCCCCCCCCTTTTAATGAAAAAGGGGAAAATGGATCGCCTGTCTTTGATGTTCGTCGTATTCGCGTGCACAGATTGTTCGGCTTTACGACTGTCATTTTGGCTTTCTTTATAATGCGTTTTGTGGGTTTATTAATGGATTTTATGACTATTTGATGCCGCCAATGTAATTTTCAGGCGATTTTACATAAAAATCAAAACTCTATAGCGCTGTAGCAAAAGTTTGCAACAAACCCATTGAAAGCTGAAAAGAGAAAATTATTTGATAAGGCTCGATCTTTTTTACCCACATAAAGTATAGACAATAGATATTTCTAAATCCCTCCACCTTTTAAACGGCTTGTCCAGGAATCAAGCCGTGATTCTAAATAATAAACAGTTTTTTCTTCTTCTTTTTTTCCGTTTTAGGTGCTGTCAGCACTTATTGCGATTGTCACGATGTAGATATGTAATATACATAAATGGAACACTTGCGAATTCATGAAAAAATAATCCTTTAATATACAGAACTAACCATTTCAGGTGCCCTTTACACGTCAAGCATTCTAGGGATATAGGTTTGTAGGTGTGGAGGTTTAAGATTGTGGATTTTCACTCCCCCTCCCCCATTTATTTTGTTGAAAAGTATCGAAAGTTTACAGTTAAAACTAAGCCATTATTCATTATAACGCATTGTAATATTATTTTTTTTTCTGTTGCCGTCGGTCGATATCATTTTTCGTGTTGGAAAAGCAAAGTTCCATATGGACCTATAATTTCCGAAATTTGAAGAAGCTTCCAGTAAAAAATACTGTAAACGCGAGAAACTTTTTAGGGTAGGTAAATAAATTATTCCAGAGTCAATTCCATAGCCGCAGCGAGGAGGCTGTCCAGGGGTGGAAGACACTTGACAGCCCCTCTCACTTTTTAGAGCTATTAATGCGAATTTTACCCCCCTCCCTTTGTTCTGGATTTTAAAAACCTTTTTTCTCAACAAAACGCCCAAAATTTCCTAAAAAATCCCTTGATTGCATAGACGCTCATAAAGGGGTTTTCAATTTGCCGAACCCCCAGAATTTCAAATGTTTCCAATGACCAAGACCTGTTTAGTGTGACGTCATGAAAAAAATTGGTTCCAAAAAAAGGCTCCGCCTCACTCGTGCTCTCGTGGGTTTTCCCATATGAAACACGATCCAAATTTTCAAATACAAGTGCTAGTAAACAACATGTTCTTTGCACCAGTTTTGTTTATCACACCATTGGGTTCCACGTCCCTTATAAAAATGTCCGATTGTTTCAATGAATTTTCCGATAGGATATATATTCCCGCGCTTTTATCCCATAGAAATAATCGAAATTCCATAGAGACAATCGGAATTCGTGTAGATTCAAACGCGCTAACTATAGCAACGATAGGTCTCATGATTGAAATAAGGCGAAATCATCTATGGTTCTATTCTTACAGTTTTAACAGCCACTTTTTTCTCAGTGATAAAATATGAGCCCGCTACCACAAACTTTTTGAAACATCGCGCATCAAGGCACAATCACAGTTATATCGAAGAAAATCCTATGTTTTGTCCTTGTCACACTCACAGTTTCTTATGAGCACAAAATTCTAGGATACAGGCTCATCAGCACCATCACGACATGTGTTATACTTCGAACAATAGCTTCGATACGAAGAGAGTTTGGAATGTTTGAGTGCCATGGCGGTGATACTCCCATAAGAGACCGTGAGTAAGACGAGGACAAAACGTAGAACATCTTTCGGTATAACTGTGATTGTAAATTCGCTTGTGATCTTTTAGGGATTATGTTAGAGTGAAAAGATACTTTAAAATACGTGGAATCTAATGGTGCAATAAAATTTGAGAAAACTGTTCTTTAACTAGCATGAATTGGCGTTCGAAAATTTGGATCTGATTTCTTATAGGTAAATCAACGAGAGTGAGAGATAGAGCATTTGTTTGGAACCAATTCTGATCGTGACGTCATCACTAAACAGGTCTACTTAAGGATATGAATGATATGAATGAGTCCCTCTTTTTTCTATACCCCTCCCGCTCTTCATCGATACCTCGCCGTCACTTCTTTTCGACACCCTCATCAAACAGATTTTGACACATTTATGAGTCTTTAGACCGTGTGCGGCCCGACCGCTTGATGCACCGTGAAGAAATCTTGTGACCGATGGACCAAAGGCGAGGGGCAAAGAGGGTTCCTGCGGGAGATGTTTCCACCCCCTCCTGCCTTGGAATTTTGACTCATAGGTTGGCACAAATGACTTAGGTTGCTGGGCCTGTATGGAATTCTCGTTCAAAGGAATTTGACTTTGACGCTTAATAACTTATTGAAATTAACTGGAATACCAAAACTTTTACAATTTTAAGAAAATAGACGCCGAGACTTCCTGGATTGCAGCAATAAATTAACGATTAATGAAACCAGTTTTAAGAAAACACGTTTTTAATTTTTCAACCCTTTCCCGCCAAGGTTTTGCCACAAGCAAAGCATGCAACCTATATGTTAGATATGAAAATGAAAACAAAAAGCGTACCGTATATATACGGCACGCTTAAAACTCAGACTTCTTGCATGGCAGTTTTAACTGTGGTTTACGGAGCCTTAATTTGTCAGCAGAATTTCATGACGATGGAAAAAGCATATTCTTAAAGGTCATATATGACTGATCAACTTGTGAACACTCATTGTTTGCACAAACTTCTTTTTTACTTTCTCTCAAAAACGCAATTGAGGACTTTTCCAGAGGAAGCCTTTTTAGGTGCTGTCGCGTAGCAAAGCACCTTATGCTAGGGATGTTCGATTAGTCAACTAATCGATTAATCGGTAATCGGAATTTCTCATTTTTTGCTAATCGATTACACGATTAATCGGCACCAAATAATCGATTAATAATCGGTATTTGATGGATATTTTTTTTCGCATTCGTGGGGGCCGAATTCACCTCTTTCTGCGCATCAGTGGCGTTGCCAAAGAGGGGGGGGGCTTCTGGGGGTGTGAACCACCCCCCCCCCCCCAGTTTACCCAAAAAATAAGGTAATTTATCTGAATTATGAGGCATTTTTGGACCTTTCTTGTCTTCGGACCCGAAACTTGGACCCCCTTAGAAATTTTCTAAAGCACCACGTTTTTGCATTGCTTCAACTGCTTGTAGAAATGTAGAGGTCAGGAGGAAATTCCTATTAATCGAGATTACTAATCGATTCTTCGATTAATCTAAAAATTAGTAATCGATGTATTAATCGGACTTTGGGACTACCGATTAATCGATTACTAATCGCTAATCGGAACATCCCTACCTTATGCTGTCGTCGCTGTCCGAACGTACGTACGTATGTATGTGACGCGCGACTCTGTCAGTTTGTGCACTCGAAAAGTGGCAGTAACAGCAGCACCGCTGTGGCAGCAGATTCAAAGATTTTTGAGAAACTCTTGAGGCTTGGAAGGTCCACCGTTGGATTTTTATACTATGTTAAGATACGCAAAACAGCACCACTAAATGAAACTCAGCGGGCGTGGGGAGGGGCAGATATGAGCATCCAGCTCAGGCGGAGCAGCTCGGAGCATCTCGGGGCAGCTCGGAGCATCTCGTTCACCGTCCGGTGTGCGTCGCGTGTCGTGCGAATATGGAAATATAGGAGGGAAGGTAGGCGATAAATAAGTCCCCCCTCCTAATTTTAATATCCAATTTTCGGTGTCCATAGCCGACTTTTCGCCCCTTTTTTTTCAGGGATCTCCTCAAAATACCCTAAGAAATAATCATGCCAAATTTGAGGAAAGTCCCTTCGGCCAATTTTCGGGAATTTAGAAAATACATTTTGGAGGGGCGTTAGCTTTATATTCATAATAACAGTGCCAGATAATCGCTTGCTTTTGAAACGAGGCACTGGCATGATATAGGCAGTTTCACTTATCGATTCAATCCGTCAAGTCAAAAAAATTATTCGCGATGAAATTCGATTTTTCGTCACTATATTTCGTGTCATTGACTCTCATTGTCAGTATATTGACTGACAATACTTACGTTTCGGGCAAAATTTGTTTCTCAATAAATGGAAGAGACGAAAATAGGTCTTTCGACTCAAACGTTGTTTTTTTTCAAGAAGCACGTAAAAGTCTGAATCTTGCAGAAGACGACAGTTTCATATTCAACGGCGAAATTTTGCATCGATCATTCGAAAAAAGATTAGTGGTGGATACAGAAATGTGTAATATAGTTATCAGCAATAATGAAAGTAGTTCGGTCAATGTTTGCATTATAGGAGATCAATGCAAAACAATCATCTTGGAGAGCGGTGATAAGGTTAGTACCGTGCGTGATAAGTTGTTCGCTAATTTACCGGAACATTATAATAACACAAACTGTGCCGATATCTACTTTGTGGACAGAAAAGGTGTAGGAATTGCTCTTTCTGCAGAGATTAATATACCATACCTAAATATTGTGAATCACGGTAGTATTGAAGCAAAGAACACATTTATTCAGAATGGGACCGAGTTAGAAATTACTGCGAATTCAACAACTCATAAACTGAAAGTGAACCAGCTTATGTCACTGAGTAATTTGCGCTATTGGCTAACAATTCCAAGCGCTTGTCCCAATTTGAAACAAAAATTAAATTTACCAGATCAGCCATTTTTCCCAAAAATTAATGAAATTTCGGCAAAGAACTGGGTAGTTAGAAAAAGAAACGCAGATCTCGCTAACGTAGACGCATTTAAAATAGTGAGTGAATCATTGATCGCACCATTTACCCTTGAAAATGAATTAAAAATATACGCTTATACTTATGTGACTGCAAAGGAGCCGTCAATTCAAAAATTATACTACACTGACATTGAAGAAGGAGATGCGATGGCGTTCACCGGATCACGAGCCGATGAATTTCATGAAAATGGTTTAACTGTCAAAATATCATCTCAGTCACCGGAAGACTTTAAACTTTTACCTATGACCAACGTTCGGTCAACCAATCGAAAAGCCGTAGCTTGGCCAAGGGTCGTTATAGCAATGAACAATACGCCAGTACATATAGTAGCAATCTACGGCAAGCATGAAAATGGTAATGCATACGAGTGCAGAATATCTGATAAAAAGCCAACACTTGAACAGAATATTTTATACTCTGACGTGCAGATGGACGGCTCCTGCCACTTCACACGTATTTTTGATGAAGGAAAAGATAAATTTTATAAACTGATCATTAATACAGGATCAGTTATCGATGAACCAGAGGATTTATATAGATATAAATACGAAATTGAAGTCGCTATGTATCCTCATCGTCAAAACAAGTACAAATGTGAGCCATATCGTAAAAGGAAAACGCGGTCAAGCGGAAATCATGAAGTTCTTCAACATCAAATAAAAATGGGTAAAACAGATAAAGGTGAAGTAAAAGATGACAAATGGACAGAAACTTGTCATTTATATGACGAAAATGCTAAAGAGAATATGAAATCAATGCATTTTAATATATTTGTTTTCAAATCAAAGGAAATTGCTGAAAAAATTATCGAAGATGTTCCCGCATTCTAAAAATTGTTTGTAACATTCTTTTCTCAATACGTTTCTATTTTTCTTACAACGTGCTATCATCAAAAACATTTTCATCTTATAAATCAATTTTTCAATCATAATTTCTATGACCCTTCAGCAGTAGCATTTACGCATGTAGGCATCTTTGATTAATTATTGGAGCCCTGCATAATGACAATATGTTATGACTTTTTAGTTAAATTAAACTTTGTAACGTTACATCATTTAAGGTGTGTAATGAATGTATGTAAGCTCTCCAGTCGGATGGAGACAGAGGCTCATAGGGCCAATTAGTGCAATCTATCGCACGAAAACGGCGAGAGCGCGACGGTAAGTCAGCTTCTCTGATCATAGATGCAGCGTTGCCGGCACCAAATGCTGGGCCTACAAGAGCGAATGTTTAGTCGTGAGTAAGCTCCGCGCAGTAAGGAGACCTTGCAACAAAGAAGAGACCCGATTTGGCCGATTTCGTGTCGCACTCAATTCACTGCGTCAAGCGACGGACTCCGCCCTCATCCCCAATATTTACAGGGAGTGGCAAAAGTCTCACTCCCGCCCCCTTCCTCCTATCTATCTTTTGAACGGTTGCAGATAGTAAAAAGCAACTAACTTAATGGGGAATTTGTTTTTGACGTACCCACAATTTTCAAGAGTGCCCGTAAAGGGATGCGGGCTCGCCCCTTACCTCAAAATCTTCCAATGGCAACCTCCATCTTGTGATACTTCGTTTTGAAGGAAACAAAATTCTAAGACTTCTGGTCGATTTCGTTTTTCGTTTTCGGCACATCAAAGGTCAAAGTTCGATTTTGACCCATTTTCTAGTATTTTAGACTACTAGTTTATTAAATTGAGACTTTTTAAATTTAAGTAGGAAAAATGATTTTTTGAAAATGGCCCCGAAACAGGACTTTCTACCGGCAACAATTTTGGTTTGGTTCGGTCCACAGTTCGGAACCTGCAAATAAATAAAATCGGTTCGCGGTTCGGTTTGAGTTTATGGAGCCAATAGGTTCGACTCAAACTGGTTCATGAACTCTTTAACCGGTTCGAACCGGTTCAACTTATATTTAAAAAGGGAATCACAATCGGCTGTGACTCCTGAAATAATGGCGGCGGGATAAAAGCCGAACATATTACAAAATACAAAAAACAGGAACATATTACATAATACAAAAACAAAATTATGATACATTGAACTTTCAGATTTATATGCACGGAAATTCTTTAGAATACTTTAGTCCAAAATTGATTTCAGAGCCCCCAAATTTTTAAAAAAGTTTTGCCTTTAAAAGGGGCTATCTCAAAAATTCTCTTGCACTACCCTTATTCAATGATACTTCGATCGAAAGAACATAAAAACTGAGCATTTTGGCGCAATATGGAAACCGATATCGCTTTTCGTTTTCGAGATATCGAAGGTGAAAGTTCGATTTGGACCCATTTTCAAAAACTTATCACTACTTTTTGAAAAGTCGGAAATGAAAAATGTCTAAAGTTATTAATTAAAATTATAATTACAAGTCTAAAATGCTCTAAGAAGCATTAATTTTTCTGAGAAAAAAAAATACATATATGCCACAAGTTTCATTAAAATTTCGTTTTAGAGCCCCCAATAATACTTAAGGTTTTACCCTTCACAGGGGGCTATCTTAAAATTTCTGAAGGACGGCCCCTGATCGAGAGATACTTCAATCGAAAAGGTATCGAAAACTGAGCTTTGTGAAGCAAACCGGAGGTAGATATCGGTATTCAAATTCGAGCATTCGAACTTTGTAAATCTAACTTTTACTTTCGATATCTCGAATTTGAAAATCGAATTCGACCTCCGGTTTGCGCCAAAATTCGCAGTTTTTTACGCCTTTTCGATTGAAGGAGCACTCAATCAGGGGCCGCCCTTCTGAAATTTTGAGACAGCCCCTTGTGGGGCAAAACGTTAAAAATTGTTGGGGGCTCTGAAAGGAAACTTTCATCTGACTTGTGTCATATTTGCACTTTTTTCTGAAAAGTGTTTGCTTTTTAGAGGCTTTTAGACTAGTAGTTTTTTTTTTTTAAATTCCAAATAGGAGTAATGGTTTTTGGAAATCGCTCCACAACGAACTTTGAACTTCGATATCTTGAGAACAAAAACGATATTGACCTTTGATATTCACCTAAATTCTCAGTTTTTTTGCTCTTTCTATCGATATCACCTCAAGGTCAGGGTCTTGACTTGGAAATTTAGAGTTAAAGGCCAAAACCCCCCTAATTTTTTTTTGGGTGGGGTTAGAGGAAAAACGGACCCCCTCACGTGAAAGTTCACCCCCAAATATCCATGTTCGGTTTCTACAGAATTCAAAAATTTTGCACCGTTTTCGAGGTACAGAGGGGTGGGCAGGACTTCTGAAACATACTTTAGATACGTTATTAACACGCTGGCTTATGTTCTAAAAAAACTGACTAAACAAATATTTTCAAATATTTCACGCAAATAAAAGGCACATTAATAGAAGACAGTTTAGATGTCCAATATCAGTAGCTGTTTTATTTTTCTTTCTTTTACTCATGCTTATTCAACTAACGAAAAGAGTGAAAACTTAGTAAGAAAAATCGAAAATGTCCATCGGTATATGAATAACTTTTTACTTTTTGTATGGAGTTTTTCTATGTCGCATCATCACTGGAAAACCAGTTACGTGTCAAATGGAATGACAATTTTGTCGTTACAGTGATAACTAATTGCGATGAATTAGAACCTTTAGAAAAGTGATCGCACGTATAGTAATTATTATGGAAAAAAAAATATTTGCCGAGTACCTACCAAATCTTACTCTTACCTATAGTCAATATTAATGTTTTAGAATCCTAGGATGTAATCACACTACATGCTAAACACATCAATGTTAAGCTTCCTACTTCGATCACCATTTTCAAAAATAAAAATCACAACAGTTTAAAATACCACAAAAATAAAATCGATCGTTTTTCCTTTTTTCACTGGAAAAATTTCCCTTAAAACCAAATGGGGGTTTTTGTAATTAGTTTTTTTTGTATATGTGGGAAAAAAATTGTTGCTTTTTGTTGAAGAGGAAAGGTCAAATATGATATTTTCCCTTCGCTTCGGTTTATTTACTCTTGTTTCATAGATGGGTCAAAGATTACGGTAACCCATTTGAAAGAAGGGTGGTGGAAGCGTTTGTTGATACATGTTGTTAGACTTATTGATTGTTTAATTTTACTCACTTTAGAACATTGAGTCTAGATATCCAATTATTCTTGAGATTATTTATTGTATAGCTATTGGGTTTGAGGTTATTTTAGTATAATTTATGTTTTATACCTGTGTGATACATGTCATTAATTTATTCTGTATTTTTATTGTTTTTTCGGTACTCCGAGTCCTGCTCTTTAGTAATCGCATTATGGGAACTAACTTTACGCATGGTGGGTGGACTGGCCACACTCCCCGTTTCCAGGGATAGGTGGATATTGAGGAGCTGACCCTCAACCTTTCAACCAGTCTAAGGTCATCGTGAGCTGTGGTGCCCGATTCAGCTTTTACGTCTTGAGACGCACGATTAAGGGTCCCAGCCAGGGTTACGGTCGAAGATTCATCGCTGGACTTTGCCATGGTATAATCTTGCAAAGGTTGCTACCTGGTTGAAAAGCTTGCTGGATGGCTCAAGGGTGCAATGCTGTTAGACGATGGTGCTTTTACTGTAGTTACTTTCATCCCTGGTCATATCATTTATGCAGCAGACAGTCTTCAACCTTGGTCATCATTTCATACTGAGTTATCAATTCGGGTCTGGAGTCTCAACCACGTACTTCCGTATCTGACAAAAAGCTCTGTTCTTCACTCATACTGTGGCGTCGTTAAATCAACATCAGTTTCGAAGCAGCGGGAAGCAATTTGGCATCTTCGAAACTGCGTACGGCTGGGGGCGTTTTTCATCAATGTCTGTGCATCTCTCTCACTTTTTCGCTGATTCATCATTTTCCGGTCTCGGATTCTTCAATTGATTCTCACCGAAGCGACGCTACACTGGTTAGACTCCACTCTGAAATTTCAACCATCAGGGATTCCGGCATTGATCTTCAACTGCACATGACTATGATATCATCATGGGGCAACCTATGCAACGCATGCACTGGAACTTGATGGCATTACTTCCCTCAAGGGTGGCACTCTCTGGCATTCAATCTTAACATTGGTTTCCAAGGACAGGGGCGATTCTCTCAAGACGGGCAAAAAAGAAAGAAAATTATAAATATCGTATAAAATCTAGAATTAAGGTAAAACTTGTATCATAGAAGCAAATCATATTTCGAAAACCAGCAAGATTGTCAGATGTTTAAAGTTTTTCATTTTTTTGTTGAAGGGGGAAAACCAGAGTAGGGTAAAGTCATTTTTTTATTGTTTTTTGTATCTAAACAAAGAGGAAAGTAATGGGATGGCATTCGCCATACCAGCTATGTTAGCAGATTAAAGGAAGACATCGATCAACAGTGTCAGTCAGTGTTATGTTTATACCAAGATCAATTAATACCAGGCCAGTCCAGTAGGCGGACCATTCCAAAGTTCCCCCGCATTGCTAGTGCAGTCACCTTCGTATTCCGCATAACAGCTGTTGATTCCGCCAAGTGAACCGCGCAGCGTGGGGGATAGATTCCCAATAACTCGGGGAGACGTTGTACAACGGAACGCTCTAGCCCCGCCTAGTTGCTACTGGACTGACCTGGTGTTAACAGATCTTGGTTTATACGATCGCGGATCGCCGTGAGCATCGCAGTGTCAATATAAATCTGCGGTTTTTCGGCATCTATAGTGGGCTAAGTGCATTAGTTTTAAGCATAGACAGCAAGATTTCGGAGTTTGTTGATTATTTGTCTCAAAACACCCACATTACCTATTTATCTTGTTTGCAATGGTTAATCCTGCGTACACAGGATGTCTGGAAAGTCCCGAAACGGCTTCATAACTTTTGAACGGCTGCAAATAAAAAAACCAAACTTGGGGGTGGTTATCACTTAATAGGAACTACTTTTTGGCGTATCCAAAATTTCCGGGGGGCGCCCCTAAGGGGCGGTTTCGACCCCTAACTCAAAATTTTCAAATAGCAACCTCTATCTTGAGATACCTCGTTTTAAACGGCGTAAAATTCTAAGACTTTTGGCGCAAACCGGAGGTCGATATCGTTTTTCGTCTTCGATATATCGATAGTCAAAGTTCGATTTTGACCCATTTTCAAAAATTCAGAACTCCCATTTGAAAAGTCGGAATTTAAAAAACTAGGTGTCAAAAATACTCTAAAAAGCAAACACTTTCCAGAAAAAAATACGGTTTTGACATTGGTTGTGTCAAAATTTTGTCAACATTATTTTAAAAAAATGTCCCCCAGGGGGGTTATCTCGATTTGGAGGCACGACTCCTATCGAGTGATACATCGCTCAAAAGGACACACAAAACTGACCATTTTGGCGCAAACCGCAGGTCGATATCGTTTTTGGTTTTTGATACATCGAAATTTGCCAATGAGTAAAACTCCAACTTTGTCATTTGATATATCGAAAACCAAAAACGATATTGACCTGCGGTTTGCGCCAAAATGCTCAGTTTTGTGTGCCTTTTCAAGCGATGTATCACTCGAGAGGGGTCGTGGCTAGGAATTTTTGAGATAGCCCCCTGAGACGTAATTTTTTTAAATAATTTTGGGGGCCCCAAGACTAGACAAATATCAAAACCGTATTTTTTTCTGAAAAGTACTTGCTTTTTAGAGTATTTTTGACTCCTAGTTTTCTAAAGTCCGACTTTTCAAATGGGAGTCCTGATTTTTTGAAAATGGGTCGAAATGGAACTTTGACTATCGATGTATCGAAGACGAAAAACGATATCGACCTCCGGTTTGCGCCGAAAGTCTTAGAAATGTATGTCCTTTCAAACAAGGTATCACAAGATGGGGGTTGCCATTTGTAAATTTTGAGTTGGGAGGGCCCCCTTATGGGTGCCCTCCCGATATTTTTGGGTACGTCAAAAAGTAGTTCCTATTAAGTTATAATCATCCCCCAAGTTTGGTTTTTTTATATCCAGGCGTTCAAAACTTATGAAGCCGTCCCGGCACTTTCGGACCACCCTGTACAGTGTGGGCCAAAAGTCCCGGGTCGGCTGCATAACTTTTGAACGGTTGCATTAACAATAATTAGAACAATTATTTTCAAATAGCAACCCCCATCTTATGATACCTTGTTTGAAAGAGCATAAAATTCTAAGCCCTTTAGCGCAAGGTGAATATCATATTTAATTTCGATATATCGAACGTCAAAGTTCGATTTAGACCCATTTTCAAATAATCATTACTCCAATTTGAGATACCGGGAATATACCTCTGAGCAGTGGCGGAGCGTGGGGTCAAAAAGTGGGGGGGCTTGAGATTTTTTTTTTTTTTCTCTTCGAAAATTTGAAGTTGTATGGGGTATTCATATATTTAATATATATATTATATATTTTTTTTTTTTTTTTTTTTTTTTTTTTTTTTTTTTTTGCTTCTCCCAAAAAAGTGGGGGGGCTTAAGCCCCAAAAGCCCCATACACGCTACGCCACTGCCTCTGAGATACTCAGCGATGGCTTTAGGCATTCGAGCGTATTTAAACCGGATCATTGTTGGCCCTATGATTCCAGCCGCACTTACTGTAGATAAGACTGTTAGACACTCTTTCTCATTGCTATTAATAATGCTGTAAACGCTCTTTGCGCCTCTCCTGCGAACGACTTTCTCATTCTTTTTTCCACAAATAAGAAATTTTAAGACCAAAAAAGACACCTTTTTTCGAAGTTTCAAAAAGCGCCTCCATAGGGACAAGAAAGCGCCTCTCTGAGGTCAACGAAAGCACCTTCGAGTGCAGAGTGAATTTCTATCTGAATTTCGTCACTCTTTCTATGTTGACATGTTAGATTCACAGAGTAATTAGACACTAGAGCAGTGATCCACATCCAATCATCCAATCAAAGAAAACGGGAAATTTTTTAAAGGTGTGATTAGTCGGGGTGTTTGAGAACCTTTTTCGGTTTGACATCGCCGGACATCGTGCTAAACGTACAAAGCTATAAGTAATTATACTCTGTTCACGATTAGAAGGCGGGTGAGAATTCAGGTAGTAATGCACTATCTAGCAACAGTGCGGCTATGCTGGCTACTCCAACCCTTCGCAGTGGCCGTTGTTCTCCCGAACTATCTCTTGGCACGGAGGATTTCCAAGAAACGACCGACTCTAAAATTTACACACGTCCAGTAAAAATTGCAAACGGTCAATAATACGAAAAAACGGACGGAATGTTCACCCTATAGGGCCAAAACTCCGCGAAAATAGTCGAGTTTTAATAATAATGACTCTCAGAAATTCGTATTTTTGAGTCCGAATTAAATTCAGGATATTTCGACTACTATTGAGTTTATGAGAGTCATGAATATTCAAACTCGACTATTTTTGCCGAGTTTTGGCTCTTTAGGGCGAAAATTTCGTCCCTTTTTTCGTATTCTTGACCATTCGCAATTTTTACTGAACGCGTGTAAATTTTTGAGTTTGTCGGTTCTTGGAAATCCTCCGTACCCAGAGAGAAGTCGGAAGAACAACGGCGACTGCGATGGGTTGGAGTAGCCGGTATAGCCTCACTGTTGCTAAATAGTGCATTACTGCCTGAATTCTCACCCGCCTTCTTATCGTGAACAGAGTATAGTATTGTCTTATGATGATTTTGTTTCTTTTAAAATGCATTATTTAGACTATTCAGAGGATACATCTTGACTATCCACGTTGGATGTCAACATTTTGAAAAAATACCTTTATTTTCGGACTCAACGGCTCAGAAAACAACTAGATACGTTTTCTGGACGATGAGATCGCACCACAAGGCTTTTCTTCCAGCTAAATCTGGATTTTAGACCTCCGCGGCCGTGGCGTGGCAGTGCGGTGGAGTGGTGATAGGAGGAGCAGACCAAAAATCAAATGAATGAAGAATAGAAGGGTCAAGAAGATAAGATGCGGTCAGATATTTGCATCATTCAAATTCTTCGTGCTACCTGGGTGCCCGGGTTCGCATCAAACTAATCAGAGCGTTCGTTAGTGGACTAGTCTCTGTTAATTTCTCCGCTTGGTTCCCTCAATGGGAACTTTGCCAATCACCACACCCGCTCACTTTTCTTCCATGTATGATTGAACGAACACTTTGCTAACAGAAAACAGTATCGTTTTGACAGTCAACTTAGTTGTTTCGGTTTCCTATTCAAAAATTAGAGCAGGCAGAGACTTTGTAAAAAAATGGTGTTCGTAAATGTTTTCTTCATATGTATAGTTTTTTTACTCTTTTTCAAAGGTGAGTGTTTGTGTCTGTTAATCTACAATATACAGGGTGTTGATTAAAATATGGACCATCTCGAATTTCTCGCGAACGGCTTCGAATTTCGTAAAACGCCGATACACGTCTAAAATATTTTCGAGGGGGACATCATTTTAAGGGGTCGCCGATTTTGTCGCCCCCCTGGGGGACCCCCGACCCTAAATCCCATACTTCAAATGGGGACCCCCCCCCCCAATTTTTATTTCATATTTGGAAATAAAATAAAATTCCAAGACTTTTGGTGCAAACCGGAAGTCGATATCGTTTTTCGTTTTCGATATATCGAAGGTCAAAGTTCGATATGGACCCATCTTCAAAAATCCGTAACTCCCCGTTGAATGGTCCGAATTGAAAAAACTTTGGGTCTAAATTGTTCTACAGAACAAGGTCTTTTCAAATATAATCACGCATTTTCCAAAAAAATTATTTTATGGGGGTTTTTGGGCCCCTAAATGTTTTTGAAAATTTGAAAATTCTAAGAGGTTGTAAAAAAGAAATGGCTTCAAATTTCAAAAAACGCTGAAACATGGGTCCCATTATTTCAAAGGATACCTCTTTTCTTGGGGTCGGCGATTTTCAGACCCTACAGGGGGGGGGGGGTCACATTCCTCAAAATTTGAAAATTTTAAATGATAACGACCCAGACCCCTGCTTTGTGATATATCGTTAAATTGACAGTTACAAGCCAAACATTTTGGTGCAAACCGCGGTTCGATATATTTTTTCGTTCTCGATGAATTGAAGGTCAAAGTTTGATATCAACCAAATGTATGATATGAACGATATCAAACTTTGACCTTCGATTAATCGAGAACGAAAGAATATATTGAACCGCGGTTTGCACCAAAATGTTTGGCTTGTATCTATCTTTTTAACGATACATCACAAAGCAGGGGTCTGGGGCGTTATCATTTAAAATTTTCAAATTTTGAGGAATGTGACCCCCCCCCCTGTAGGGTCTGAAAATCGCTGACCCCAAGAAAAGAGGTATCCTTTGAAATAAAGGGACCCATGTTTTAGCGTTTTTTTCAAATTTTCAAAAAAATGGAAAATTTTCTATTTTCCAAAATTTTCAAGGGCCCAAAAACCCCCTTAAAATATTTTTTTGTGGAAAATGCGTGATTATTTTTGAAAAGACCTTGTTCTGTAGAGCAATTTAGACCCAAAGTTTTTTCAATTCGGACCATTCAAAGGGGAGTTACGGATTTTTGAAGATGGGTCCATATCAAACTTTGACCTTCGATCTATCGAAAACGAAAAACGATATCGACTTCCGGTTTGCACCAAAAGTCTTGGAATTTTATTTTATTTCCAAGTATGAAATAAAAATTGGGGGGGGGATCCCCATTTGAAGTATGGGATTTAGGGTCGTGGGTCCCCCAGGGGGGGCCACAAATCGGCGACCCCTTAAAAAGATGTCCCCCTCGAAAATATTTTAGACGTGTATCGGCGTTTTACGAAATTCGAGACGGTACACATTTTAATCAACACCCTGTAATTCTACATATATTATACAAAACGTCCCCACGTCAAAAGTTTTAATACCTACAGAACGAGTGGGCTTTTGGGAACCCTTATGCTTTCCGTAATATACTCGAATTTCGCCCTCAGCACGGTTTCGGCACGATTGCGGAGGCATAGCGCCGTTACGGTATATCATAATCCCTCTAATAATTCTGTTGAACGGAAAGTCCGCGCGCGCAATCTCGTTCATTTCAATGGTCAACTCCCTCCTCACCCCCAAAACTATCCTGAAATTATTTCGCATCTCAATTACTTGACTTCGTTCCGATTCAATTCCTATAGGTTCAGTGATATCAGGAACGAAAAGTCATGTGACTCTTCTACAGGTATGCTCTTCCATGTACATACTTCCACTTTTTTGAGGCGATGTTACCTAACCCAGTCTGGCCATAAGTTCTGTTCTTCACTAAAATCATGATCGTGACTAAAGGACTGAAAAAAGTGTCTATAACTATCCCTATTCTGAAATCCCATGTCAAGAGCTATAAAACCATATTTATTAAATTTTAATTGCATTACTCAGTTGTTTACACGAGAGTGAAGACAATATCAGCCTGACTTGTCAAACAACGATGCTTATTATTAAGCTACTGAGTATGTTTATGACCCATTCTTGAGCCCAGGGGGGTGATCACGGAGGATCGGATCGTTTTGGGTATCGTTATGGTTATCGTTTGCAATTTTGCATTAGATCAAATGGGCTTGCTTCTGCGGAACTCGATCGCGCAGGTGATCCCCTCTTCACCTCATCCTATTTCAAACGATCGAGATTACGATAGCCTCCGACTCATCGCTTCCTTTCGTCCGTTTCAATCGTTACGAGGGGCTCAAAACGATTCGATCAGTTGAGCCACCCATAAGGCTCTACGTAAACGATAACGATAACGATAACGATATCGAAACGATCCGATCCTCCGTGATCACCCCCCAGTAAAAAAGTGAAAAACAAGAAAAGTGTGAATTATTAAGAAAATATTATAAACAATCTCTTGCGAAAAGAATACTTCATTTAGTGTCCCTTTGGGTTAATTAAAGTGATCTCCACGTTTTTCAATTGCATTGCCTCAATATCACGACGAACTCCTTGATTGCGGCGAGCAAAATTGGGGAAACTTAGGACGGACGTCCCGCAATCTATCACGATCTATCACATCACAAATTTCTTGAAAGCACTGTTGAGTACATCAAACAAGTTATTAAACTAATTTTTAAAGGTTTTACAAGTTAGTAATCTCGATCACACTTCAGTTTGCGTTAAAAAGACCGACTTACGGTGACGCAAGTAGGAGGACCACTCCATGATTGCATCAAAGTGTCATTATAGGAAATATTTTGATAAAAACATTGATCGTGTTTTGGAATCTGCATACTGAGCAGAGTATGCTAATACGGTCTTATCAGAATCTTAATCTTTCTCTCTGATTCTCGAGTTTATAGTATCGGATAATGTCACACGGAACGATCGTGCTGCGCTTATCTACTGAGCATCGTTATTTGGCATGTTGAGATTGATCTCGTTTTTACTCTCGTGTGAGCAACGAAGTAATGCAATGAAAATCTAATATGCATGGTTTTGTAGGTCGGCGCTAAGATAGCGGGCCCGAAGAAGCAGCGGAGAGGCGAGTTGCTTCCTCACTGTCGCTTTTCATGCTGAAACTTTTCCACATACTGTTCAGCGATTACCTCGCTTAAATGCGTCGTAGCGAAAGAAAAAAGGCGGACCGAAAATCTTTTAAGGGTTTTTCGCACCTGATTTCGGTAATTATTCTCCAAATATTCAATCCGTAACATAAAATATGTGCCATTAAAAGAACAAGATTGCCTGAAAAGTAATGACAGACTCAATTTCTGAATTCCTCAAGATCATGAATAGATTCTACACGTAACAATGGGACACCAATTTTCAGGACAATTGGTTCATGATGGTGGTCGCTATTCCAAAAAACAAACATTTTTTAAAACTTTCGGGGGCTGTAGCTCAAAAGAGGGGCATTTTCAGACAAGTCTTATTTTGACCTCTAAAATACGTGGTTACAAGGACAACGAGATACGCCCTTTATATTGATTCATGATTAATATATACAGGGTGTTGAAAAACTGTTCCCGAATATTTCAGGGGCGGATTCTACAGATCAAAATAAGACCTTTATTTCCCATAAACATGAGTCCGAAAATGCCCCCCTTTTGAGCTACAGCCCCCCTAAGTTTTAAAAAATTTACGGGTTTTTTGGAATAGCTACCACTATTATGAACCAAATGTCCTAAAACTTGGTGTCCCATGGTAATTTCACGTGTAAAATCCATTAATGACCTCGAGAAATTCAGAAATTGAGTCTAACTGTACTTTTCACGCAATCTTGTACCTTTAACGGCACGAATTTTATGTTTCGGATTAAAAATTTGAAGAATAATTACCGAAATCAGATGCGAAAAACCCTTAGAAAGATTTTTGGTCCTCTTTGTTTCTTTCGATACGACGCGTTTTAAGCGAGATAATCGCTGCACAGTGTGGAAAAGTCAGCGCTTTTACCATGAAAAACGGCAGTGAGTATGCAACCCGCCTCTCCGCTGCTTTTTCGGGTCGGCCGCTATGTTAAAAGCGCTGACTTTTCCACACTGTGCAGCGATTATCTAGCTTAAAACGCGTCGTATCGAAAGAAACAAAGAGGACCAAAAATCTTTCTAAGGGTTTTTCGCATCTGATTTCGGTAATTATTCTTCAAATTTTTAATCCGAAACATAAAATTCGTGCCGTTAAAGGTACAAGATTGCGTGAAAAGTACAGTGAGACTCAATTTCTGAATTTCTCGAGGTCATTAATGGATTTTACACGTGAAATTACCATGGGACACCAAGTTTTAGGACATTTGGTTCATAATAGTGGTCGCTATTCCAAAAAAACCGTAAATTTTTTAAAACTTAGGGGAGCTGTAGCTCAAAAGGGGGGCATTTTCGGACACATGTTTATAGGAAATAAAGGTCTTATTTTGATCTGTAGAATCCGCCCCTGAAATATTCGGGAACAGTTTTTCAACACCCTGTATACAGGGTGTGGCAGACCACCCGTCCACTATCTTTATCTCAAAAACGGCCGAAAATTGAGCCTCGGGGGCAAAACTTTCATTGGGTATATCGACCCCAAGGAATCCAATGAAAATATTTTCAGCCCCCCAAAACCACCCCTTGGGGATTATTTAAGGGGGTGGGTACCTGTATCTCGAAAAAATCAAATGGAAAGGGTATGTTTTGACATTAGAATCTAATACGGCATAAAAAAATAAAACTTTTTTATCCCCAAGTTTTTTTTCTAAAAACCACCCTTTTTTGAGTTACGGGTGGTTTTCAAAAAATTTAGGGGTAATCTTTGATTGACCGCTGTGACCCTCCAAATCATTGGATTTCAAAAAACTAAGAAGTTTCTGATAGGGCAGACCAAGGGCTTTCTTTTGATGTATCATATGCCTATTTTTTGTGAAAAAGGGTACATGGCCCCCTCACCCCAAAATTTTGGGGCTTCGGGGGGCCCTACGTAAAAATTTTCAAATGTAAAGGTATGGCTTGTGATACATCATTTGAAAGGTCTTTCAGAGACGAAAAAAGTGATGCCCCCCAAAAGTCGTCAAAACAACCCCCTTCCAAAATGGCGGCCGTTTTAAGGTTAGGGGGCTCAAGGGGGGACCTTCAGAAAAATGATCCAAAATTGAACGATACATGGCTAAAAAGGTCTTAAAAAGAGAAAAATAATGGTTCAAACCGCGCGTCAAACCGACTTTTCAATCCAAAGTTACGGCCGATTGAAATTTAGGGGTGCCTTTTTGGGAAACCCAACTACCCCAAATTTCAATCGGCCGTAACTTTGGATTGAAAAGTCGGTTTGACGCGCGGTTTGAACCATTATTTTTCTCTTTTTAAGACCTTTTTAGCCATGTATCGTTCAATTTTGGATCATTTTTCTGAAGGTCCCCCCTTGAGCCCCCTAACCTTAAAACGGCCGCCATTTTGGAAGGGGGTTGTTTTGACGACTTTTGGGGGGCATCACTTTTTTCGTCTCTGAAAGACCTTTCAAATAATGTATCACAAGCCACACCTTTACATTTGAAAATTTTTACGTAGGGCCCCCCGAAGCCCCAAAATTTTGGGGTGAGGGGGCCTTGTACCCTTTCTCACAAAAAATAGGCATGTGATACATCAAAAGAAAGCCCTTGATCTGCCCTTTCAGAAAATTCTTAGTTTTTTGAAATCCAATGATTTGGAGGGTTACAGCGGTCAATCAAAGATTACCCCTAAATTTTTTGAAAACCACCCCTAACTCAAAAAAGGGTGGTTTTTAGAAAAAAAAACTTGGGGATAAAAAAGTTTTATTTTTTTATGCCGTATTAAATTCTAATGTCAAAACATACCCTTTCCATTTGATTTTTTCGAGATACGGGTACCCACCCCCCTAAATAACCCCCAAGGGATGGTTTTGGGGGGCTGAAAATATTTTCATTGGATTCCTTGGGGTCGATATACCCAATGAAATTTTTGCCCCCGAAGCTCAATTTTCGGCCGTTTTTGAGATAAAGATAGTGGACGGGTGGTCTGCCACCCCCTGTATACAGGGTGTCCCAGACCACCCGTGTAGGTACTTTTTCTCAAAAACGGCTGGGAGTAGAGAGCTGAAACAAAAAAGTCAGATAGGGAATTGACCCCAAAGAATTCAATGAAAATATTTTCAAAGCCCCCCGAGGCCCCCCGGGGGGGGGGGGGGTTTGGGGGGTTCGAAACACATTTTTTCATTTTTGGCGGAAAACAGCCTATAAAAGGTACAAAAATAAGTTCAGATTCTGAAAGAACAACTCATTGCCGACATTTTTACTCCAGTAACTTTTTCCAGAAAACCCCAATTTTTGGGGTTATGGGCCCTTTTGGGGGGAAATTTTCATTCGGCCACTGTGACCACGCTATTCAATATTTTTTAAAAAACTAAAATCCATCTGAAAGAAGAGATAAAGACCTTTCAATTGATGTGCCACATAATACCTAAATTTGAAAAATTAAGGCCTCCACGTAGATTCCAAAATTTGGGGGTCTTTGGGCCCCCCCCCACGTAAAAAAAGTCAAATAGCAAGGTATGGCTTGTGATACATCGATCGAAAGCCCTCAAAGAGTAGAATAAGATAACGCAATCTAAAATTGTCTACAATCATTACTTTCAAAATGGCGGCCATTTGAAAATTATGGGTGTTCAAAGGAAAGTCCTGGGAAAAGAGTCCAAGGATGAACGATACATAGATTAAAAGGCCTTAAAAGAAGCAAACGAATGGCGCAAACCGCAAATCAATCCGCCTCTTCAATCAAAAGTTATGACCGATTGAAATTTAAGCAGCCTTAAATAGGCCTTATTGAGCCCTTTAAGTTTCAATCGGTCATAACTTTTGATTGAAGAGGCGGATTGATTTGCGGTTTGCGCCATTCGTTTGCTTCTTTTAAGGCCTTTTAATCTATGTATCGTTCATCCTTGGACTCTTTTCCCAGGACTTTCCTTTGAACACCCATAATATTCAAATGGCCGCCATTTTGAAAGTAATGATTGTAGACAATTTTAGATTGCGTTATCTTATTCTACTCTTTGAGGGCTTTCGATCGATGTATCACAAGCCATACCTTGCTATTTGACTTTTTTTACGTGGGGGGGGGGCCCAAAGACCCCCAAATTTTGGAATCTACGTGGGGGCCTTAATTTTTCATTTTTAGGTATTATGTGGCACATCAATCGAAAGGTCTTGATCTCTTCTTTCAGATGGATTTTAGTTTTTTAAAAAATATTGAATAGCGTGGTCACAGTGGCCGAATGAAAATTTCCCCCCAAAAGGGCCCATAACCCCTAAAATTGGGGTTTTCTGGAAAAAGTTACTGGAGTAAAAATGTCGGCAATGAGTTGTTCTTTCAGAATCTGAACTTATTTTTGTACCTTTTATAGGCTTTTTCCCGCCAAAACTGAAAAAATGTGTTTCGAACCCCCCCAAACCCCCCCCCCCGGGGGCCTCGGGGGGGGCTTTGAAAATATTTTCATTGAATTCTTTGGGGTCAATTCCCTATCTGACTTTTTTGTTTCAGCTCTCTACTCCCAGCCGTTTTTGAGAAAAAGTACCTACACGGGTGGTCTGGGACACCCTGTATTTAATCCATAATTGCTATTTTTCTTTTGTTAAAGATGTGGTGCCTGCTACAATTCCTGGATTTTGTTCGTTCAATACATCGGCGGATTTCACTCTTTCCATCTATGATTTGGGAGAAAATAAAACGAAAAAAACTCTCTTTTTAAAAGGCACTGAAATTAAAAATTCTACTGTTGAAGAATTTCTCAACTATCTGGTAGATGTAAAACATGTGGAGTTAAGTTCGCCTGTTGCATCAGTGAGATCCTCTAATCCACTTGAAGATGTAACATACGCTCCTACCAGCTTGGAGACACAATTATGTGATGCGATTGACGTATACTGCCTTGACCCATGCTTTAATCCAGTATACACATTATTTGTTGGGACGAAATTGGATCCATCACAAGTATTGATGCGGACATTTTTTAAAGGTCTCGTCTTTAATCCAGTGACAGGTCTCCTCACGATAGGCATGCAATCACCACTTACCTTTGACACGATCAATCTGCCGAAAGAAAAATTTCCTGCGGAACCGATTGCCTTCACCGATCAAACAATTGAAACGGCTCAGACATCAGAATCCACAATATCCAGCACAACTGAAGCTACCGTTGAATTTTCAGCATATTTTGTGTCGGCGAGCGTAGCATATTCCAAACAGGAAAATGCTGCTTCAAAAAATTCAACCAAGACCAAAAAAATAGTTGTGTCACTCCTGAACAGAAAAAAAGAATTATTCGTTGAAGAAAATAGAATTGATCTAAATCGATTATTCATAACTGAACTTTATGGCATCATGGACGATAAATATGAAGCAGAAATTATTCGTACAAGAAATGTCGTCGAGTTATTAAACCGTTACGGATGGTACGTTCCAAATGGCTTCGTTGTTGGTGGCCGATTCGATGTTGTCAAATCAGTGAAGGAATCTGATGCTTCTAAAGATAGTAAAGTAGTGGAGGATATAAAAGCTAAAATCAATGCGGAATATCTCATGTTCAAGGGAAGTGTACAGGCCTCTTCTCAAACGAGCTCAAGCTCGGCAAACACGAATTCGGCATTCAGCTCTGATGAAAGTGTCAGGTCCACGGTAGATGGAGCAATGGATGTGCAAACTTTCCTGCAAAACATCAAAGATGAGAAAACTTGGAGAATCATCGAATTAAAGAAAGTCGTACCCACTTGTAAATTTTTATTAAAAAATCATAGCGCTTTGTTTTCCAAAATTAGACAATTGATCATTAGCAACGTACATGAACCAAGCATCCGCGATTTGCAACCCTACATAGATATTCTGCATTATGTGAACCAAATATGGACGGGATACATTCGGCCTTTTTAAACCAATCGAACCTTAACAAAATTCCGATTAAAACTATCTAATAACTTCAAAAAGTTGATAAAAGAATTATTGGTAAATATCAATTTGCTTTAATTTAGTTTTTGGTCCAAATAAAGATGAAACTGTTAACATTATCATATTTGTTCGCGCATTTATTGTGAAACCATATTTTAACTGTACATACAGGGTATTGCAAAACTCATGTACCAAACCTATGGAGCACATACCTACTCGAGCCAAGATAATACTTTCTCTCCCAATAAATATGTGTCCGAAATTGCCCTCCTTTTGAGCTCCCCCCAAGTTTCAAAAACTGATGCTTTTAAATTTTTGACGGCACTTTTACGGATTTAAAATTTGAAAATTAATTTAGTTCCCACCATTTCCTTTGCATATCATACAGTAGGGTTGCAGATTTACAAAAAAAAAAGTGTCCCGTTGGATGCTTCGCGAAGAAAGTGTGGGAATGATCTCATTCTCTTCGTCTTGATACGTAGAATCCGATTTTCGATGGTGTCAAGTCCAGAAATTGATCCAATGACCACCAGAGCCTAAAAACCAAAATAGCAGCCGTTTGGACGACCTATCCTCAGTTATCTCACAGTATATTATATCAAATATAATTTTTTCGGCAAGTTCGTGAAACAATTTTTGTTGGGAAACAGTGGGTAAAAAAAAAAACAAACAAAAAACAAAAAAAAAGAAAACAAAAAAAAAAGAAAACAACCATAAAAACCATAAAAAACTATACAGAAAATCTAAAAACAGTGTTAAGACGCATCGTCTCCTCAGCTGTAAGACTCTTTTTTTGGATTTTCGTTCTCTTTAAAATTGAACAAATGGTGGCGATTTTACCGCGACTATCTCCCATCACAGTGGGCCCAAACTTTTACGCAATCGGAGGTATCGTTTTTCAGACACGGGGAGTCAATATTGTATAAGAGAACAAAAATGAGGTAAAAAAAAAACTCAAAAACAAATCAAATTGCATCTAACTTTATTTTTTGACAGTCTCCTACTTTATTTAGACACTTTTGATACATTTTACGCAGGTTTCCTTATTCCACAAGAAAAGAATATCAACATTTGGATCTCAAACCAGGTTTAAGTGTTCTTTCTGGAATAAGGAGACACACGAGCTTTAGTTTCTTTCTGACTATTTAGGTGTGACAATATGACCGATACCAGTGTTGTAAATTGAACTATTTGAAATGGACAATCTTAATGAGGCATTAGCTTGGCCATTCGTTTGTATATTTTGCTACTATGGATGTTGTTTGAGAAAAACTAGATCATTGACTCTAAATGAATGGGCCCTCACTTTTGCATCGTATCTCTTTTTCATTCTTTTACGACTCACCATAAGGTTTTTATGTGCTCTATTTAAATTTTATTTCACCTCTGCTGCGTCTACATTGTCAGGGAGTAGATCAGAAATGCGCCATTGCAATGGTAGGCGGGGTGTATTAGGTTGATAGGTAAAGAACAGCTGATTTTGTGTAAATTTATGAGCCTCGTGCATTGCATAATTAAACGCTTGCTTTAACCAAAATAAACTCGTTTCCAACGATGTTTGTGAATCACTATGGTACGCAATGAAAGCATTCTTAAGACTCCAATTCACTCTTTCACTATGGTTTGGATTAGGATAATACGGCGTAGTTGTTATACAGGGTGCATCAGAAAAATGTGTCTTCGTTGTAACCACTTATTCTAGAGGTCAAAATAAGACTTTTTTCTACTGTAAACATGTGTCCAAAAATGCCCCCTTTGAGCTAGAGCCCCCCAAGTTTTAAAAAACTGATGGTTCTTTTTTTTTTTTTTTAGAATAGCGACCACCATCATAAACCAAATGTCCTGAAAATTGGTGTCCCGCGGTAATTTTACGTTAAATGTCCCCCTTTTGAGCTACAGCCCCCCAAAGTTTTAAAAAATTGACGGTTTTTCTGGAATAGCGACCACTATTATGAACCGAATGTCCTGAAAGTTAGTGTCCGTAGGTAATTTTACGTGTAAAATCCAATGATGACGTCAACAAATTCAAAATTGAGTCTGAATGTACTTTTCAGGCAATCTTGTACCTTTAACGGCACAAATTTTATGTTATGGATTAAAAATGTGAAGAATAATGAAATTACCGAAATCAGATGCGAAAAACTCTTCGAAAGACTTTTGGTCTTCCTTGTTTCTTTCGATACGACGCGTTTTTAGCGAGATAATTTTTGCACAGTGTGAAAAAGTTAGCGCTTTTACCACCGGGCGGCCCGAAGAAGCAGCGGATAGGCGGTTTGCATGCTCACTGCCGCTTTTTATGGTAAATGCGCTGACTTTTCCACTCTGTGCAGCGGATATCTAGCTTAAAACGCGTCGTATCGAAAGAAACAAGGTGGACCAAAAATCTTTCTAAGGGTTTTCCGTATCTGATTTCGGTAATTTCTCTTCCCATTTTTAATCCGTAACATAAAGTTCGTGCCGTTAAAGGTACAAAATTGCCTGATAAGTACAGACGGACTCAATTTCTGAATTTGTTGAGGCCATTGTAATGGATTTTAAATGTAAAATTACAATGGGACACCAATTTTCTGGACATTTGGTAGGCTGGGCCGAAAAAAGCGAATTTAGGATTCCGAAAACGCAATAGCAAAACAAAAGTTGCTCTGGGTGGTTCTAAAGACGTAAGTAAAATTGCTGCCAATTTTTTCACCAATTTTGCGAAAGAAGCCAAAATTTCACAATTTTTGACAATTTGGCAACCGTGTTTTGAAGTCGAGATTCACCGATATTTTGCCTCACACCAGCTCTAATACACTTGTCGCATCAACTTACTTTTCCTTTTTTTGAGGTTTGATGCCCCCTAACTCCCTTCTCAAGGGTCCTAAAAATCGCTGAAAATTCCGAAAAAACCCCGATTCTGAGAAGCGTTTAGAAACTGTCATAGGAATCTAACAATGTTAAAAACGGGTATGTATACCCGGTTTTGTGGCAATAATGGGGTGGCTCTGGAAGGGGAGGGGTTGGGTTGCCCCCCCCCCTCCCCCCCCTTCACCCACCCACACCACCCTTAGGACCCTATCTCGGTATTTTCATGTGCATCCTCCAAGACAGCACCTCCAGCAGTCTCTAGCTTTGTATGCGTGTAATTATGTGGAATGGGGATATAAATTTATTGTTCAGAATGCTTTTTGGCAAAACAGATATGATGGTCACTTAATTTTAAAAATCAAAATTCAGCTCTCCCCACCCTAAAATTTTGTCATCACACGATGTGCCACAGCTTACCAAAAAAGCGGTTGCCGCGCAAAACGATTGGCACCTCTTCAGTACAAAAAGGTCGCGTTGGTTCATTTTGAAGCATTCTGTTCTAGTGTGCCAATTTCAGAAGTTTTAAAGTATCCTCTATTCAAAGCAATGCAAAAGACAGAGACCGAAACAGGTCCGCCATCTTGAAAAATCGCCGAAATTGACCGAAAAAATGTTTCCATTTGACCGAAATTGACCGAATTGACCGAAAACATGTTTCCATTGACTCTTATGAGAGTTTACATTCTGATTGCGTTATTTTGTGATACTGCTTCATTTACAACGATAGTAATTTTATATCATTGGGATGATTCATTGGAACTGACTATTATGATCACGAACCTACCGATAGTTGTGCCTCGGAATGAAGCTCTGCTCCTTGCAACCATTCCCAACCTCATCAACCTCGCATCGCGTCGTTGATGTTACTTTGCTCGTTAAAACAATGTTACAAATCCTCATTGCGGAACACCGCAAAGGCACAGAGCTTCAGCGTAACAACATGATTTTTGTCTCTTAATTTCATTAAAACCGTACCGTCTCACTGTACCTACATCAATCGATCACGAGTATCTATTATCTTACATAATGTTTAGTACAATCTTTCAATCAATCAATGATTAGAATCGTTAGAAAAAATACGAATGAAAAAACTGAACGACTTCAGCTCCCCCCGTTTTCAAAGCATAATTTTTCGGCTTCGGCTCAATTTAAATTAACCTATTCTAAGTAGTTTCGGCAACATCGGATTTTTCTCCAATTAAACATTAATGTAGGATAATCGATACTCGTAATCGATTGATGTAGATACAGTGAGACGGTACGGTTTTAATGAAATTAAGAGACAAAAATCTGTCGGTACGCTGAAGCTCTGTGGCTTTGCGGTGTTCCGCAATGAGGATTTGCAACATTTATTTCATCGAGCAAAGTAATATCAACAACGCGATGCGACAAGAAGAGACTGTCACAAAGGAAGGACGAGATAAGGCAGGACTGAACCCACACCCAACACAGGTGCCAGCTATACATGGTGTTTCTAAAAGTTATGTCATCCTTTCTACCACGTATTTGTGAGGTCGAAATAAGAATTTTTTTCTTATAAACATGTGTCCGAAAATGCCCCCCTTTTGAGCTACAGCCCCCAAAGTTTTAAAAAGTTTTTGGTTTTTTTAGAATATCGACCATAATTATATGAACCAAATGTCATGAAAATTGGTGTCCCGAGGTAATTATACGTTTAGAATCCACTAATGACCACGAGAAATTCAGAAATGGGGTCTGACTGTACTTTTCAGGCAATTTTGTACCTTCAACGACACAAATTTTATACTTCGGATTGGAAATTTGAAAAATAAGAACTGAAATCAGATGGGAAAAACACTTAAAGATATTTGGTCCAATTTGTTTTGGTCGATACGACGCGTATTAAGCGAGATAATCGCTGCACAATGTGGAAAAGTCGGCGCTTTTACCACAAAGAGCGGAAGGAAGTATGCAAACCGCCATCCACTTCGCTGCTTCTTAGGGCCGCCCGCTACAGTAAAAGCGCTGACTTTTCCACCTTGTGCAGCGATTATCTCGCTTAATACGCGTCGTATTGACCAAAACAATGAGGACCAAATATCTTTCTTAGAGTTTTTCCCATCTGATTTCATTATTTATTTTTCACATTTCCAATCCGCAACATAAAATTTGTGTCGTTGAAGGTATAAGATTGCCTGAAAAGTACTGTCAGACCTCATTTCTAAATTTCTCGAGGTCATTAGTGGATTCTACACGCGAAATTACCTCGTGACACCAATTTTCATGACATTTGGTTCATAATTATGGTCGATATTCTAAAAAAACCAAAAACTTTTTAAAACTTTGGGGGGCTATAGCTCAAAAGGGGGGCATTTTCGGACACATGTTTATAGGCAATAGGTTTTATTTTGACCTCAAAAATACGTTGTAGAAAGGATGACATAAGTTTTAGAAACACCCTGTGTAGTCGAGTGCAGCCATGCTAGCCAGACGTCCACTGACAGACCGAGTTATAGAGGAGGGCCGAGATTTACCGTACATGCCGTTGTAGCAGGGGACACTCATTGATTTTCAGCTCAGCGCTCAAAATCGCGCAACGACTTTTTTTTTTAAACTGCTGCCACTCCGCTATTCCGCACTCGAAACGGGTCATTTTCCTTACTGAGCATTCCAAACTGCAGGTCGATATTGTTTTTGGTTTTCGATATATCGAATGACAAAGTTGGATTTCTACCCGTTGGTAAATTTCGATACATCGAAAACCAAAAACTATATCGACCTGCGGATTACGCCAAAATGCTCGGTTTTGTGTGCCCTTTCAAGCGATGTATCATTCGATAGGGGTCGTGGCTCAGAATTTTTGAGATAGCCCCCCTGAGGGGTCATTTTTTTTAATAATTTTGGGGGGCTCTGAAACCAAATTTTGGCTAAATTAATGTCAAAACCGTATTTTTTACTCCTTTTTTGACTCCTAGTTTTCTAAATTTCGACTTTTCAAATGGCAGTTTTGATTTTTGGAAATGAGTCGAAATCGAACTTTTACTATCGATGTATCGAAGACGAAAAACGATATCGAACCCCGGTTTGCACCATAAGTCTTAGAATTGTATGCCCTTTAAAACGAGGTATCACAAGACAGGGGTTGCCGTTTGAAAATGTTGAGTTAGGCTGCGAAATCCCCCCCTTAGGGGTGCCCCTCGGAAATTTTGGATACGCCAAAAAGTAGTTTCCATAAAGTTATAAACATCCCCCGAGTTTCGTTTTTTTATCTTCAACCGTTCAGAACTTAGACGGGGGGGGGGGGGGAGACTTTCTTCACACCCTGTATAAAGCGTTTTTACTTGACTTCCTACGGGACTTCTTATCCCGAATACAGTATTCACTCGTCCATTCACTTGCTCTTGTTTTGACAGTTGCATACCCGAATGAAGCAAGGCGCTCGCTTGACGGAGCCAAAACGATAGCTCCAATTAGTTATCGTCAATGCCACCAAGGTTTGACGGTTGCGGTGCGATCGCTCCCCGTCAAACTCTATTCCAGTCATAGTTAATGATGCCAGTGTTCTGTGAGGAGGCGAGAACAGTATATGTATACTTACTTTATGAGTTTATCGCTTTCACATCAGACCAGCTCACTTTTTTCAGTGTATGAATAAAAAAAAGTTTAACTTACAAAAAACAGTATCATTTTGACAGTCAACTTAAGAGTCGTTTCGATTTACTATTAGAATATCAGTGCAGGCAAAAGATTTATAACAAAATGGTGTTGATAAATTCTTTCTTCATTTTTATAGTTTTTTTTCTCTTTTTCAAAGGTGAGAGTTTCTGTGTAATGATTCTATTAATCCTGATTATTATTATTATTTTCTCGCATGTTATTTTCTATACAGGGTGGGCCAAAATTCCCGGCATCGCTCCATAACTCTTGAACGGCTGCAGATAAAAGAACCAAACTTGGGGGATGTTTATAACTTAAAAGAAACTATATTTTGAGAGGGTCAAAATTTTAGGGTCCCCAAATTCAAAATCTTCAAATGGCATCCCTTATCTTGTTATGCATCATTTGAAAAATCATTAAATTTTAATTCTTTTGGCGCAAACCGAAGGTCGATATCGTTTTTCGTTTTCGATCTATCGAAGGTCAAAGTTCGATATGGACCTATTTTCAAAAAATCATCACGCGACTTTGAGGTACCGGAATTTAAAAACTTAGAAATCTTAAATACTTCAAAAAGCAAGTCCTTTCCTGAAAAAAATACAACTTTAGTCAAAAATAGGATTCAGCGCCCCCGAAAATCGTTAACGTTTAGGCCCCTCAGGGGGTTCCTATCTCAAAAACTCTGTGGGACGACCCCTATCGTGTGTTATATTGATCGAAAGGGCATGAAAAACTGAGCAGATTGGCGCAAATTAAAGGTCCATGTCGTTTTTCGTATTCGAGATATCGAATGTCAAAGTTCAACTTACAAAATTTACGAATTCATGAATTTTTGAAAATGGGTCAAAATCAAACTTGACTTTCGAAATCTCGAAGAAGAAAAACGATCTTGACCTTTGTTTTGCGCCAAAATGCTTAGAATTTGATCCTATTTAAAGTTGTATAATGAAAATTACGGGTCGCCATTTGAGGAAAGTGATTTAGGATTTGGTGGTGGGGGTGGGGGATTCTACTACCCCCCTAAAAGATGTCATACCTATAAAATAATGGAACACGTGTTTAAGGGTTTTTGGAAATTTGAACCCAAACTCGCGATCGGAGCTGCTACTTTCTTTACACCCTGCATATTGATAGAATGAATAAGTAAATTGAGACCGTGTTTTTAAGATAATGTTATTGGTCTGTTCGAATTTTGAACTTAATCTGATCACTTTTCCATGAACAAAAAGATTTAATCGTCGATAATTTTTGTGCGATCACTGTGTAGATTCAAATGTATGGAAATCCTTTGTTTTAGCGCTTGATTTTTTGCTCATTTGTTTATTATGTGACACTTGGTCCAATCGTTCTGTGATAGAAGATAATAGAAATCGCATCTACTACAACCTGACACCATGATTCTACATACAGTGAAACTTGAGAACAATTGGGGAAAAAAACCGCGCTGACTGATAACATAATTTTGAAACAGAAACGATCAGATTATAATGTGTGTGAGGTAAGAATATGCAAATCATACAGGGTGTTACATCAAGGTACTTATACAGGGTGTGCCAGACCACCCGGATAGGGCATTTTTCTCGAAAACTACTGAACCGAATGATTTGAAACAAAGAAGTCAGATGGGGAATTGACCCCAAATTTTCGGTTTTTGATATTTTCAAAAGCCCCCGATAGCCCCGTGGGGGGTTTTGGGGGCTCAAACACACTTTTCATGTTTTCTCGAAAAAGTCTCCAATAAATGTATCAAAAAAAGTTCTTATTTGTAAAGAAGAGGCAATTGGCAACATTTTTGCTCTTATAACTTTTTTCCAAAAACCCCAAATTTTTTGAGTTATTGGGGCTTTTTGGAAAAAAGTTATAAGAGCAAAAATGTTGCCAATTGCCTCTTCTTTACGAATAAGAACTTTTTTTGATACATTTATTGGAGACTTTTTCGAGAAAACATGAAAAGTGTATTTGAGCCCCCCCAAAAACCCCCCACGGGGCTATCTGGGACTTTTAAAAATATCAAATACGGAAAATTTGGGGTCAATTCCCTATCTGACTTCTTTGTTTCGAATCATTTGGCTCAGTAGTTTTAGAGAAAAATGCCCTATCCGGGTGGTCTGGTACACCCTGTATTCAATAGGTATGCTTGACTCGCTTCCCGCCTCATCTTCAGTGGCGCCCAGTTCAAAAAGCGATTCCAATATGGCCGACAAAAGAAGAAAACTTTTATACTCTGTGGCGCCCGCGCGCCGTCTACAATCCAGATCCATCCGACTTGCACTCGTCGGTCAGAGAAGTACGCGGCAATTGCCGAGAGAGCGCACCACCGTATTTTGCATGGTGTGTTTCTCATCTTCTTATGACCGCGAGCCGCGAACGACCTCTCCGCTAAAATCTAGTATTGTTGGGACGTTTCCACCAAGACTACTTAGCAGTGGACTCTCTCATAGGCCCACGTAGAGTGCCTATAAACGGTGACCTCGACTTAGAACGGTTTCGCACCTTCGAACCTCTTGCACCATCTGGATCATCGACGCGCGCTCGCACGCCACAACTGACTCACGCACTCCGCCGTCAGCATGACAGCACTGCGTGACAAGTTCACGCGTCGCACGCCTGTGTCACGGTTTGGCTGCGCCGACACAGCCGACGCACAAGTGCCACGAGCGCAGTCGGCAGACTCACCTGCCCCGCTCGGCACTTTTGCCCCCCAACACCCTTTCTCCGTGGGGGGCTGGTGTGGCGCCCGCGCGCCGTCTACGATCCAGATCCATCCGACTTGCACTCGTCGGTCAGAGAAGTACGCGGCAATCGCCGAGAGAGCGCACCACCGTATTTTGCATGGTGTGTTTCTCATCTTCTTATGACCGCGAGCCGCGAACGACCTCTCCGCTGCAAGGTATATGGAAGAACAGGTATGGACAGGAGGCGGAGCCTATCTCAGTAGGTGACGGCTACGTCACAGATGTTCTAGACGGTCGCGATAAAATTCGCCTACCGTTTCAAACTATCTCACTCACTCTCCCATGATCCCCATCTGTCGCTACTGCAGTAGGTGACGGCTACGTCATCGCCAAAGCAAGCGTGTCGTCATCATTTGGCGGGAAAACTCGAAAGCCCCTTAAACCCCGCCTCCTGTCCATACCTGTTCTTCCATATACCTTGTCTCCGCTGAAACTTAGTATTGTTGGGACGTTTCCACCAAAACTACTTATCAGCGGACTCTCCCATAGGCCCACGTAGAGTGCCTATAACTCTTTCCAGATAACATCGGACTGTTTTCTGCATTCCTGGAGAGCGAAGCACAATGTTTTCTGGAAAGAGTATAAAAGTTTTCTTCTTTTGTCGGCCATCTTGGAATCGCTTTTTGAACTGCGCGCCATTGAAGATGACGCGGGAAGCGAGTCGAGCTTACCTGTTAAATATAAGTACCTTGGTGTAATGGTGTTACATGACGTGTCACGTAACCTGCTCACTATGTTCATCTCGAAGGGATGACCGTAAAAAAATAAAGAAAAATTGGTTTTGTAGTAACTTGGACCTGAACTTTTATTTACAAATACTGTTAAAACCTGAAATTCGGGGTTGGGGGGGTTTTCAGGGGTGACACCCGCCCGCCCCCCCGGATCTCAAAATGTTCAAATAGCTAACCATTTGTTGATCCTAAGTAAGACCTATAGTTGATCAAAGATTTTTAGAGTAAGATGGGGAAGGGTCAAATAACGGTGTCAAGTGGGACGGATACCCGTCTAATTTGTATGTCTTCAAAAATTAATGTGAGCTTCGTGCCCCTGCTTCTCTCAACGCTGCATGGCCGTTCAAATGAGCCAAAAAAGCTACAAAAAGCTACGTTGTTAGAGCAGCAACTGCGCATTTTCTTTAGCGGCTCATAAATTATAACATACAGGGGTATCCAAAAGTCCGGCACCCGGGCCGTAACTTTCAAACGGTTTCACCTATAAGAACAAACTTTCAGGATCCCCCTACTAAGTCAATGCGATCTACGTTTTGCGTATCCGAAATTTTCGGCCTACTGGAGGGAGGGAGGGTCGCCCACCAACTCGAAATTTTCAACCGGCAACCCCTAACTTTTGATAAATGGTTTGAAAAGGCATATAAATATTAAGACTTTTGGCGCAAACCGTAGATCAATATCGTTTTTTAACTTTCGATGGACACCAAATAACAAAGTTGGATTTTCACCCGTTATCAAATGTCGATACATCAAAAACTAAAAACGATATCGACCTAGGGTTTGCGCCAAAACACTCAGTTTTGTGTGCCCTTTCAAGTGATGTATTACCTGATAGGAGCCGTGCCTCGGAGATGTTGAGATAGCCCCCTGAGGGGTGATTTTTTCAAAAATTAATGAGGGGGCTCGGTAACCAATTTTTGACTAAATTTTGTTCAAAGTCGTATTTGTTTCGGAAAAGCCCTGGGTTTTTAAAGTATTTTAGTTCCACAGTTTCTTAAATTCCGACCTATTATCTGGGAGTTCTAATTTTTTGAAAATGGGTCGAAGTCGAACGTTGACCTTTGATGTATTGAAAACGAAAAACAATAACGACCTCCGGTTTGCGCCAAAATCTTAAAATTATGCGCTTCAAACAATGTATCACAAGTTTGGGGTTCCCCGTTGCCATTTGAAAATTTCAAGCTGGGGGGGGGGCAATCCTCAGGGGTCCCCACAGGAAATTTTGGATCCACAAAAAAGTAGGTCTCAAGTTATAAACATCCCCTGCGTTTCGTTTTTTTACCTGCAGCCGTTCAAAAAATATTCAGGGGTTTCCAGACTATTGCGCCAGCCGCGCGCCGCTCTGTATTTTCGAAGACTCGCTTCATTCCCTCCCAGGGGCATTGTTTTTTGTCTTTTTAAACTGGCGATCCAAGGAGGGGTTTCAAGTGGACACGTGCACCTCCCCCCCCCCAGAAGCCACACATTTTGCCTTTTTTCAACATAAAGTAGCCCAAAATTTCTTATCGCAAGGCTTGAAATTTAAAAATTCATGGGCGTCTACTCTTATTTTAGCAAAAGTTTCTTCTAAGTCCTAAACATTTTTGGGGCCCCTCCTTGGGGGGAGGGGGTAGTTGGGGGCAAGTTCGTTTTTTCTAATGGCAAGAGGGTGTTTCTAAACGAAGAATCGATTCCTCATTAAAAACAATGAAAAATAGCGCGAACCGTGATTCTTCACTTCCCCCTTCCGTTCTAAAGTTATGGGGGGAGTAAAAGGTTCGTGCCCCCCTATTTTTCTTGCAATGGAAACGGTCTAGAAAAACGGTTTTTACGGAAAATAAACGGTCTTATCAAGAGCTACACACCCACCACACGTTTCAATTCTCTGTGACCTCCCGTTTAGGCGCAAAAGGGGGGCTTACTTTTAGTTAAACTTTCGTGTCCCCCCTATTTTTTTCTTGAGCTGGAAAAGTCACAAGAAATTTATCTTGACAGCAAAAGAAAGGTCTTTTCAAGAGCTGCAAGACCACCAAGTATCAGAGTCTAGTGACCTTCCTTCAAGGGGACGGGGGGTTCGCCTTGTACGAGGTACCATGTACCACTTATTTCCTCAAGCGCCTTGAAAGGGGGGGGGGTCAGAAGGATCTGATACTTAGGGGTCTTACAGCTCTTAAAAAATACCTTTCTTTTGCCGTCAAGACTAATTTCCTGTGACTTTTCTAGCTCAAGAAAAAAATAGGGGGGACACGAAAGTTAAACTAAAAGTAAGCCCCCCTTTTGCACCTATAAACGGGAAGTCACAGAGAATTGAAACATGTGGGTGGGTTTGTAGCTCTTGATAAGGCCTTTTATTTTCCGCAAAACCCGTTTTTCTGGACCGTTTCCATTGCGAGAAAAAATAGTGGGGCACGGGCCTTTTACAAACTTTGATCCCCCCCACAACTATTGAACGGAAGGAGGAAGTGAAGAATCACGGTTTGCGCCATTCTTTATTATTATCAATGAAGAATCGATTCTTGAAATTAAAACACCTTCTTGCCATTTGAAAAAACAAAGTTGGCCCCCAAGTAGGGACCTCAAAAATTTTTTGGGGCTGAAAAGAATCTTAGGCTAAAATGAGGGTAGACTTGTTTTAGCGTTTTTTTTTGACAAAAAATTTTCCCTTCAAAAGTTAAGAGGGGGGGAAGGTACTTTTGGGACACCCTGTATATTGTATCAAATTTAATGAGGGAGAATTTGATGGCTCCATGAAAGGAAAGTAGTTCATGTTCCGGTATCAGGGACCTTACCACCCCCATGCGCTCACCCAATTTCATGCTTTAACTTTTTTGCTAAATTGCATTAATTGCACAAGTAGCAATTAACGTAAAAGTTATGTTAAGTAAGTACAATGCTATGACTTTTTGCACAAACCAGAGTTTGATATCGTTTTTCGTTTTCGATGTATCGAAAGTCAAAATTCGATTTCGAACCATTTTCAAAAAATCAGAGCTTCCATTTAAAGAGTTGGAATTTAAAAAATCAGGAAGCGGAAATACTGTAATATGCAAATTTTTTTTTCCAGTACAAAATACGGTTTTGAATAAAAATTAGTCAAGATTTAGTTTTAGAGCCCCCAACATTTTTAATAAAACTATCCCTCAGGGAAGCTATCTCAAAATCCCGAGGAATGACCCGTATCGAAAAATAAATCACTCGAAAGGACACACAAAACTGAGGATATTGGTGCAAACTGCAGATCAATACCGTTTTTACGTGTCGATGTATCGAATGACAAAGTTGGATTTTTACCTCCTGTCAAATTTCGATTTATCGAAAACCAAAAACGATATTGACCTAAGGGTTGCTTAAATATCACTTTTGAGTGTCCTTTCAAGCGATGTGTCACTCAATAGGGGTCGTGCTTCGGAATTTTTGAGATAGCTCTCCTGAGAGGCAATTTTTTTTTTAATTGTTGAGGGGCTGCAAAATCAAATTTTGACAAAAATTATGTCAAAAATTTTTTTCTTAAAAGTCTTCGCGTTTCAGAGTATTTTAGACGCCTACTTTTTTTAAAATTTCAACTACTATAAGGGAGTTCAATTTTTTTGAAAATCTGTCAGAATCGATCTGCGACCCTTGAACAAAACAAATACAAAACGAGGTGAGATACGATGCTAGGGACCCACCCGCCCTCCCCAATAAAGTCAGCCACTTTGAATGATGAAGATGACACAGGCCAAATCTTTTTATCTTCTATAGCAAAACAGTTTATGCGAGATGTGACGCGTAAGGACTTTTGGTCCGACCTATAAATGTATCCATGTACCTAATCTATGATCTCTATTTTTTCTTTCGTTTAAGATATGGCAACCGCTGATCATCTTGGACATTGTTCGCTCATCACACCGAAGAATTTCAGCCTTTTCATCTTTGATTTGGGAGACAATCAAACCAAACATTTTGTCTCTTTAAATGTCCCTGAAATTGAAAATATGACTGTAGGCGAATTTTTGGATATGGAAAAAATAAAAAGATTGTCCTTAAGTTCGCTTGTTATATCAGTGAAAACCTCAAATCGACCCGCGAATGAATCAACTGTCATCATTACAAATTCAACAACACAATTATGTCAAGTGATTGATAAAACTTGGAATGCATCATCTGGTAATCAAGAATACAAATTATTTGTTGGAGTTGAATTGACCCCACAGCAAGCATTAATGAGAAAATTTTTGAAAGGTATAGTCCTTGACGATCACACCGGTCTCTTCAAGATGAGCAGTCTGTCGCCAGTTATCTCTGATATGACCTATGACCCAATAGAAGAATTTTTAGTTGAGGAAGCTCTCGCAGATCTGAAAACAATTACATACACATCAGCATCCACCACATTCAGCATAAATGAAGCTGCTGCTAATATTTCAGCAGCCATCATGTTGGAGAGCGCACCATATGTCGTTCAAAAAAAATTCACTTCAGAAAATTCAACCGAAACCGAAATCGTAGTTGCGTCACTTTGTAAGCCAAAATCAAGATTACTCATTGATGAAGATAGAATTGATGTAGATCCGTCATTCATCCAAGATCTTTATAACATCGTTGACGAGAAGAATGTATCACAACTAAATCTTGCAGAACGTGTCGTCAAGCTATTAAACTCTTACGGATGGTACGTTCCAAAACACATTATTCTTGGTGGCCGATTGGATGTTTCCATGTCATTGAGTGGACCGTCTGATTTTGATAAAGAAAAATGGGTAAAAAATGTACTCAATTTTCTGTTAAGAGAATACAAAAAACCGACACATTCTAATCTATTTGACAAAATTAAGGCTCGAGAAACAATTATCTCGTCCGGAGGACATCAAATACCAGATATGACGAGTTTCATGGAAAACCTAAAAATTAAAGAAAATTGGAAAATCATAGAGGTGAAAAGATTCGTACCCACCTGTAAGTTTTTAATTAAAGGACATAGCCACTTGTTATCCTATATTAGACAATTGATCATATCCAATGGTCACCATCGAAGCATACGAAATTTGCAACCCAACATAGATATGATCAAATATGTGAACGATGTATGGGTCCCATCCGTTAAACCTTTTTAAACCAATCAGGTCCACTGTGAAATCATTTTTATGAACAATCCTGACGAGAGTGCATATTTATTTCGGTCTGGTTTTTGTTTTGCGCTGTTTTACGGTGTACTCTGCATTTTTGAGCATTGAAAGCAAATGAGCATTTTCAAGTCATTGAGTGAATCGGATAGTTTTAAATCACCCTTGGTTGAAAATGTACTCAATGCGATATACATAAAATACAATAAGAAACAACCTTATCATATCACTGAAAAAATGAAGGCTGCCAAAATAATTATCACGTCCGAGACAGATCAAGTAACAAATGGTACTAGTTTCATGGAAAACGTCGAAATTAAAGAAAATTGGAAAATCATAGAGGTGAAAAGATTCGTACCCCCCTGTAAATTTTTGATTTAAGGACATAGCCACTTGTTATCCTGTATTAGACAATGAATCATCTCCAATGGGCATCATCGGAGCATTCGCAATTTTTAACCCAACATAGCTATGATAAAGTATGTAAACGATGTATGGAACCCATACACTAACCCACCCTTTTTAAACCGATCGGATCTACTGTGAAAGCATTTTTTTTTAACTCGCATATTTTAAGTATAAATTAAAAAAATGGGGGAAAAGCTGCATTGTGAGATTGGACAACGCTAAGATGTGTCAAAAACAACCAGGCAGAACAAAGCTGTATTAAGAATACTAAAAAGTGGAAAAATGTATCTCCATACGTACCTAACACAAGTAAATTGTTCATTTTTCTTTCAGCTGAGTTATTACTTTTTTTTTTTTTTTTTTAAAATGAATATCTGACTTGTTTGTACACTGAAAGAAAACCGTTTGTAAAACAGCAAATACCAGATTGCAAAACTGGCGAATCTATTTTTTTGTTAGAATACCTCTGTCCCCGAGGTGAAAAGTATTTTTCCTAGATTGTAGTGCTTTCAAATGGATGTTTTGTTAAATCAACATTTAGGTAGTATTGCTAAGTTAACAAAAAAGTATGCTAATACAGCATTTATAATGCCAAACAACAAAATATGCAATGTCGATACGGCAAATTGAGTATCTTGCTAACTTAGCAGTTAAACGTTTTTTTAATTTTACGAGACCAAAATTGCTAAAAGAACTAAAATAATAAAATCGCATAGCAAGTATGAAATTTTGCTGGCTTTACGTGTTAGATTGTTCGTGTTTCTTATTTCCACAAGACTGAAATCACTAAATAACAAGATAACAGATTTAATGTACAGGGTGTTTCACGTAACCGGCTCTCTATGGTTTTCTCGAACGGGTGACCTTAAAAAAATCGGGAAAAATCGAATCTATACTAATTCGGACCTGAAATTTCATTTAAAAATACTGTCACAACCCTAAATTTGGTTTTTGGGGGTTTTTAGGGAGGGCACCCACCAAATCTCGAAATTTTCATTTGGCAACCCCTATCTTGTGATACCTCGTTTGAAAGGGCGTAAAATTCCAAGACTTTTGGCTTAAACCAGAAGTCGATATATTTTTTTGTGTTCGAGATATCGAAGTTCGATTTAGGACCCACTTTCGAAAATGCATAAAACCTACAAAAAGAGTCGTAAAACAAAAAGCTGCTCATGGAAAATGCTCTACTTGAAGAGAACTTTGAAGAAAAAAATACGAATTAACGATCAAACAAACGACGAAGTCAACTTTTAGGCACCTTAAAATTTTTGGCAGGAAAAGCCCCATTCATTAAATTGTTCAAATGGCAACGCCTATCTTTTAATATCTCATTCGAAAAGGCGTAACAATTCATGCATTTTTGCGCAATCAAAAGTTCGATATCAGTTTTCTCTTTCGATTTATCGAAAATCGAAGTTAGATTAGGACCATTCTTCGACCCTGTAAAAAATGGATCCTATCGTGTGATACATCATTCAAAAGCGCATAAAAAATGAAGAATTTTAGTGCAGACCGGAAGTCAATACCTATTTTTTGCGGTCGAGTTATCGCAAGTCAAAGTTTAGTTTCCGCTTAGGGCCTACCTTAAATTTTGACTCGCGATATCAAAAGGTATTGACTTCCAGTTTGCTCTACAATACTTGATTTCTTATGCGCTTTTAAATGATGTATCACACGATCGGATCCATTTTTTACATGGTCGAAAAATGGTCAAAATCGAACTTCTATTTTCGATGTATCGAATAAGAAAACCGGTATTGAACTTCTGCAACTTTTTACGTCTTTTCGAATAAGATATTAAAAGATAGGGGTTGCCATTTGAAAAATTTGATGAATGGGGCTTTTCCCGCCAAAAATTTTAAGGTGCCTCAAAGTCGACTTTCGGTTTTTTTGATCGCTAATTCGTATTTTTTTCTTGAAAGAACTCAGAAAGTAGAGCATTTTCCATATGCAGCTTTTTGTTTTACGACTCTTCTTGTAGAAGTTAAGAATTTTCGAAAATTGGTCTTATATGGAACTTCGACTTTCGATATCTCGAAAACGAAAAAAGATATTGACTTCTGGTTTGAGCCAGAAGTCTTGAAATTTTACGCCCTTTAAAAACAATTTATCACAAGATAGGTGTTGCCGTATGAAAATTACGAGATTCGAGGGGTCCCCCCCTGAAAACCCCCAAAAAACCAAATTTTGGGTTGTGACAGTATTTTAAAAATAAACTTCAGGTCCGAGTTACCACAAAACCAATTTTTTATGGTCACCCGTTCAAAAAAACCATAGTGAGCAGGTTACGTGAAACACCCTGTACAGGGTCTTCAAAAAGTCCGAGTACACCCCTGTAACTTTTGAACGGCTGATTTTTAAGAAACCAAATTTTGCAGGTGATCGAATATGACCATGATGCACTTTTGGGTCTTGTTGAAATTTTCGGGGCCCTCGGGAGGGGGGCGCTAGGGGGGGTGGCCCCTCCGAAAATCGAATATTTCAAATAGCGACCCCCATTTTTTATTACATAACTAAAAAGTGCATACAATTCTAAGACTTTTGGCACAAACCGCAGATCGATATCGTTTTTCGTTTTCGATATATCGAAGTTCAAAGTTCGATTCAGACCAATTTTCAACAAATAGTAGCTCCCATTTGAAAAGTCGAAATTTAAAAAACTAGGAATCAAAAATACTTTAAAAAACAAGTCCTTTTCAGAAAAAAATACGGTTTTGATATTAATCTAGTCTTAGAGCCCCCAAAATTATTTAAAAAAATGACTCCTCAGGGGGGTTATCTCAAAAATTCCGAGCCACAACCCCTATCGAGTGATACATCGCTTGAAAAGGCACACAAAATTGAGCATTTTGGCGCAAACCGCAGGTCGATATAGTTTTTGAGTTTCGATGTATCGAATGACAAAGTTGGATTTTCACCCATTGGAAAATTTCGATAAATCGAAAACCAAAAACGATATCGACCTGCGGTTTGCACCAAAATGCTCAGTTTTGTGTGCCCTTTCAAGCGATGTATCATTCGATAGGGGTTGTGGCTCGGAATTTTTGAGATAGTCCCCCTGAGGGGTCATTTTTTTAAAAAATTTTGGGGGGCTCTAAGACTAGACTAATATCAAAACCGTATTTTTTTCTGAAAAGGACTTGCTTTTTAGAGTATTTTTGACTCCTAGTTGTTAAATTCCGACTTTTCAAATGGGAGCTACGATTTTTTGAAAATTGGTCTGAATCGAACTTTGAACTTCGATATATCAAAAACGAAAAACGATATCGATCTGCGGTTTGTGCCAAAAGTCTTAGAATTTTATGCACTTTTTAGTTATGTAATAAAAAATGGGGGTCGCCATTTGAAATATTCGATTTTTGGAGGGGCCACCCCCCCTAGCGCCCCCCTCCCGGGGGCCCCGAAAATTTCAACAAGACCCAAAAGTGCATCATGGCCATATACGATCACCTGCAAAATTTGGTTTCTTAAAAATCAGCCGTTCAAAAGTTACAGGGGTGTACTCGGACTTTTTGAAGACCCTGTATATGTATAACAAGTAAGTTATTTCTAGTAAAAAACGGATATCAAACCAAAGAGGATAAAATAGAGTCGCAGGTTCAATGGGGAAGGGCAATGCCAAACGAGCGAGACCCCCCGACCCCCGCCCAGCCCCCATCATGTGCAATTTTGCCCAAATCAACTTTTCGCCGTATGTTGCCCCATGTAAAACGGTGTTTGTTTTCGGTCATTTATTTAAATTATTTGAGTTTTTTCAGTTCGGGAATCGTGTTTGTCGATTTTCTGCATCCATCCTGTGCGTATTTATGTAAAATTAGTCACGAATTAAACGATTAATCAACGAAAATAAGTGTTTCTGAGAACGTGTTGCCGATACGACGCAGTTCGTTTTAGTCGTCATTTTTCAGCGCTAATTTCAGCAAATCTGTGCGTTTGATCTTTAAATTTTCTCTCACAATCCCTTGAAATATAAGCTTCTAATATTTATTAGTGCATTCAACAAAGGGGTCCATCCAGCTACCATTAGGAGTTACCCCCCCCCCCCCCCCTCAAAAATGAATGAAACTTTCAGGGCGATAGAAATAAGCGTCAGCTTTCAGAATATCTGCAGTTTTTTAAATTTGGTCGACTGGGAGCGGGGGGCAGGGGGGTCAAAGTCAAAACCTTCAATGCTCTATAACTATCAAACGATAAGAGATATTGACGTGAAATTTGCGCCAAAAGATGCGTCTTTGTAAGATCTTTCAATTAATGTGCTACAATGTTTAGTTTAAAAAATATTTGAGCCTTTTTATGCCATTTTTTTTATTTTATTTTTGAAGTTTCCAAAAATCCGTTTTTTGAGTTTAAAAAATATGCGCAATGCATCTGAACAAAAAACCTTCGTAAAGAAAGCTGATTCTGTAAGCTTTCAGATGGTGGAAACCGCAATGCCAGGAAACGTTTCGTTCAAGAGTTATGACCGCGCAAAAGTTTCAAATCTAGGCCAAAAATAGGGTTCTGCTTACTTTCGATTCTACAAAAAAATGTGTTGCTCCACCAATAATTGACGAAATTCGTGGAAACTTGGGAGATAGGGGTTTTTGGGTCGCTAAATTCATTTTTAATATTAGTTTTTTCAAAATCCCAAATTCAAGATGGCCGCCGATAAGTATGACTTGTATATTTTGAAAAGAAGTCTTATACTAATAGTCAGCCTGAACCAGAACCAACACTAAAAATGCCATAACCAATACTTCATGAGTCAACTTGCAATTCCGACCTCTTTTGCTTTCTGAATTAATCTTAATGCAATGACAACAACATAAAATTTCTACCCACTCCACACTTCTCCTTACTACAAGAAGCTCATTTGCAACAAATAGGAAGCGAAGAAAGTCATATCTAATACTTATCTTATAACTATTCCCTAACTAGTGTTTTTCAAATACGACACCTCATGAACAACCTAAAACTGCTACGAGAAAAATCATAATGGGCCGATTGCACACTTCGGCTAGAGCGTTTTAAAGTATTAATTCATTCGTAAAAAGCCGTAAAAATGACAATGGCAGCATCAGAAAACACCAAAATTCATTCATGAACTCACAAATTGCGATAAACAAGAGATACTATTCACCCCTGTATCTTTCCACCACGTGTACGATATCTGGTAGGGTTAATCTTGGCCGACTGTCATCACAGCTGCGACTTCGTGAAAAAAATAAAAAAACAAGCAGGGAAAATTCCAACACGCAGGTGTTGGAAAAGCGTGCCACTAAAGTCTGAACAGCTTTAATGCTTTTGCTAGCAATGATAATAATTAGACAGCATTCATCAAAAAGGAACCAAGTGACATGGAGCTGATCTCGAGAAAATTGAGTCCAAAGTTGAAGAGCTAGCATTTAAACAAAAAACTTGGAATTACTCTCGTTTTGATTTCATTCAACTACCGTGTTATGTTTTTGCATTTCAACACCGGAAAAGTGGAATTTCCTATGCAGGAAAGGTACCTACTTAATTTTTAGCGTTTAAAGTGACTTGGTTCCTTTCTTCTTTTCGTTTGGCATAATCACGAAAAACGAATCTCTAAGAGAAACCAAACGGCAGAGTTGGTTTACACTGTTGATTATTTTAAAATCCGTTAATCCGGACTTAAGTCCGTTCCCAATTCTATAAAAGGAACCAAGTCGGAGTTGGTTCCTTACGTGACTCGGATTAAGGTTTAAGAAAAAGGAACCAAGTTCTCATTTTATTTCATCATATGGACAATGACATCAATGAGGCTCACCAGCTCACTTTTACCTGGAATTTTGACGGGAAATAGTTGTTATTAGAAGAAGCACTTGCTGCTTCGAGATTCAGTATTGCTAGGTCTATCAATCAGTAACTCAATTTTATCAAAAATGTCACTCGGTTCTTTTGTGACAAGTGCTGTCCAATTGAGCTTATTCGGTAAGAAATGATGAAAAAAATAAATTTAGATCAGATGTATCTAGAAGGAGATGAGTCAAAGGCGTTGTTTTTTTGTGTTTGTTTTTTGTCTTTTGTTTTTTTTTTTCAAAACTTTGGAGGGCTCTAGCTCAGAAGAGAAACATTCGCAGAACATATTCATGTAGGAAAATAAAGCCTTATATATATGTTGACCCTAAAAATACACTCTATAAGTTTGGCACTTAAGTTTTGAAACACCCTATATGTTAGAGCTTTTGCTCCCCCCCACCCTTCACAGAAGACAACATCTTGACCATGCAAATTTTTAAAATCACAGTTCGACTGTAGAGATATTTTCTTTTCCCCCTTTCAACGAAAAAGGTGAAAATGGGTCGCCTATCTTTGATATTCGACGTGCGCATGCACATATTGTTCGGCTTTACGACTGCCATTTTGGCTTTCTTTATAATGTGTTTTGTGGGTTTATTAATGGATTTTATGACTATTTGATGCCGCCAATGTAATTTTCAGGCGGTTTTACATCAGAATCAAAACTATATAGCGCTGTAGCAAAAGTTTGCAACAAACCCATTGAAAGCTGAAAAGAGAAAATTATTTGATAAGGCTCGATCTTTTTTACCCACATAAAGTATAGACAATAGATATTTCTAAATCCCTCCACCTTTCAAACGGCTTGTTCAGGGATCAAAAATGAGGTTGCGTTCTTTTGAAGTCAAAAAGTGTCATTGTCATATTCGGAAAAGCCGCGATTCTAAATAATGAACAGTTTTTTTCTTCTTCTTTTTTTCGATTTTAGTTGCTGTCAGCACTTATTGCGATTGTCACGGTGTAGATATGCAATATGCATAAATGGAACACTTGCGAATTCATGAAAAAATAATCCTTTAATATACAGAACGAGCCATTTCAGGTGCCCTTTACACGTCAAGCATTCTAGGGGTATAGATTAGTAGGTGTGGAGGTTTAAGACGTTTGTGGATTTTAATTTCCCCTCCCCCCATTTATTTTGTTGAAAAGTATCGAAAGTTTATGGTTAAAACTAAGCCATTATTCATAAGAACGCATTGTAATATTATTTTTTTTTGTTGCCGTCGGTCGATATCATTTTTCGTGTTGGAAAAGCAAAGTTCCATATGGACCTATAATTTCCAAAATTTGGAGAAGCTTCCAGCAAAAAATATTGTACACGCAACGAACTTTTGAGGATAGGTAAATAAGTTATTCCAGAGTCAATTCCATAGCTGCAGCGAGGAGGCTGTCCAAGGGTGGAAGACACGTGACAGCCCCTCTCACTTTTTAGAGCTATTAATGCGAATTTTACCCCCTCCCTTTGTTCTGGATTTTAAAAACCTATTTTTCAACAAAACGCCCAAAATTTCCTCAAAAATCTTTTGATTTCATAGACGCTCATTAAGGGGTTTTCAATTTGCCGATCCCCCAGAATTTCAAATGTTTCCAATGACCAAGACCTGTTTAGTGTGACGTCATGAAAAAAATTGGTTCCCTACAAAGGCTCCGTCTCATTCGCTCTCGTGGGTTTTCCCATACGAAACACGATCCAAATTTTCAAATACAAGTGCTAGTAAACAACATGTTCTTTACACCAGTTGTGTTGATCACACCATTGGGTTCCACGTCCCTTATAAAAATTTCCGATTGTTTTAATGAATTTTCCGATCGGATATATATTCCCGCGCTTTATTTCCCATAGAAATAATCGAAATGCCATAGAGACAATCGGAATTCTTGTAAATTCAAGCGCGCTGACTATAGCAACGATTGATCTTACGATTGAAATAAGGCGAAACATATCTATTGTTCTATTCTTACAGTTTTAACAGCCACTTTTTTCTCAGTGATAAAATATGAGCCCGCTACCACAAACTTTTTGAAACATCGCGCATCAATGCACAATCACAGTTATATCGAAGAAAGTCCTATGTTTTGTCCTTGTCACACTCACAGTTTCTTATGAGCACAAAATTCTAGGATATAGGCTCATCAGCACCATCATGACATGGGTTATACCTCGAACAATAGCTTCGATACGAAGAGAAGTTAGAATGATTGAGTGTCATGGCGGTGATACTCCCATAAGATAAGAGACCGTGAGTAAGACAAGGACAAAACGTAGAACATCTTTCGGTATAACTGTGATTGTAAATTCGCTTGTGATCTTTTAGGAATTATGTTACGGTGAAAAGATACTTTAAGGCATGTGGAATCTAATGGTGCAATAAAATTTGAGAAAACTGTTCGTTAACTAGCATGAATTTGCGTTCGATCTGATTTCTTATCGGTAAATCCACGAGAGTGAGCGAGATAGAGCATTTGTTTGGAAGGGCGTGGATGTTTTGGGCGAGAACACGTGAAAAAGAGGCGTTTTGGGCGAAAAACGGTGGCCCTTTTGGGCGAGTCGTTTTGGGCGAAAGAGTGAAAAGCAACGGGACTTTTGGGCGAGTGATGAAACGGATGTTTAAGTCTTATTTGTTACAATGTGGCAACGTATCAATCAGTAATGAATAATACCAAAATTGCTTACCTCCTTGTCGGCATAAGTAGTATATGTTGAAGACTGGAATGAGGTAGAAAAAACGATGAGTTTTTGGGTTTAGTTGACAAAAAGTTCGCAGACTCCACTTTATGAATAAAAAGTAAAATCTGCGAGCCTTTCCCCCCCCCCCCCGACCCTTATCACAGTTGTATCACAGCCGATCGTTGAGTTTGTGTTTAAAAGTTAAGAAGGTTAAAAAAAACTAAAATGTCTTCGGATTAAATTTTTTTCCCCGCGAACCGATAGCCGATATCTTTAATATACGCAAGCCTATCCGCCTGCGATTTTTCACTAGCTTCATACACATTCCACAACTGCATGGCTTCTTGAATGTTTTTCACGGTTTCCGGGCGAGTGACGTTCTTCACATTTTTTTTTAATAGATGCGATTTTTGCAGATGTTTCTGCCTGAATTTCCAACAGAACAGTAATAACATGATGAGGTGACGGATGTGGATGGTAAAACTCTCTATTATACGCACTATGGAACGATTCTGCACCATTTATCGTTCGCGGTTGGAAGGAAGGGGGGGGGGCTGCCAACATTTCGGGTGGAAATAGGAGCAGAATAATGTAAGTTTTCCTCACGTAATCGGCAAAATCGCAGCAACTAGCATGGTCCGGTTGTATAGATAAGAGGTCTACAAACCCATCGACAACTTCATTCGGTGGCAGCAACGGCAGCCCAAAAAAGTAATGCAGTCATTTCCCGGTCAGTGATTGTTTCAGTGGCGGCTCGTGCAATGTGGCAACAATGGACTCCCTCCATTTAAACCTATGTAAAATAATCGATTCTTTGGTGAGGCGCTGTGCCTCACCAAGAATCGATCTTTTAGCACAGATTTAAATGGCAAAATAGCACTGTTGCCAGATTGCACGAGCCGCTACTGGCTTGTTTATCGTTATATTCTTTTAATAAATATTTGTCTGCTTGTATGTGTCTAAACCAACCCTGACTGAGATGAAACAAGCAACAAATAATTCTACACTCTGGGACCTAAATACCTAAATCTGTACGTTGCGTTTTTTAATATACAGGGTGTTTCTAAAACTTATGTCATCCTTTCTACCACGTATTTTTGAGGTCAAAATAATACTTTTTTTTCCTATAAACATGTGTCCGAAAATGCCCCCCTTTTGAGCTACAGCCCCCCAAAGTTTTAAAAGATTGTTGGTTTTTTTGGAATATCGACCATAATTATGAACCAAATGTCATGAAAATTGGTGTCCCGAGGTACTTTTACGTGTAAAATCCATTGATGACCTCGAGAAATTCAGAAATGAGGTCTGACTGTACTTTTCAGGCAATCGTGTACCTTCAACGACACAAATTTTATGTTACGGAATGGAAATTTGAAAAATAAATAATGAAATCAGATGGGAAAAACTCTTAGAAAGATATTTGGTCCTCGTTATTTTGGTCGATACGACGCGTATTAAGCGAGATAAGATAATCGCTGCACAAGGTGGAAAATTCAGCGCTTTTACTGTAGCGGGCGGCCCGAAGAAGCAGTGGAGTGGCGGGTTGCATACTTCCTGCCGCTCCTCGTGGTAAAAGCGCTGACTTTTCTACCTTGTACAGCGATTATCTCGCTTAGTACGCGTCGTATCGACCAAAACAACGAGGACCAAATATCTTTCGAAGAGTTTTTCCCATCTGATTTCATTATTTATTTTTCAAATTTCCATTCCGTTACATAAAATTTGTGTCGTTAAAGGCATAAGACTGCCTGAAAAGTACAGTCAGACCTCATTTCTGAATTTCTCGAGGTCATCAATGGATTTTACACGTAAAAGTACCTCGGGACACCAATTTTCATGACATTTGGTTCATAATTATGGTCGATATTCCAAAAAAACCAACAATCTTTTAAAACTTTGGGGGGCTGTAGCTCAAAAGGGGGGCATTTTCGGACACATGTTTATAGGGAAAAAAAGTCTTATTTTGACCTCAAACATACGTGGTAGAAAGGATGACATAAGTTTTAGAAACACCCTGTATTAGGACTTTTGCTTCCTCTAAAAGTTTCGTAGACCGCGGAAATTTGTTTATCCATCGTTACAGTGCAATGCGGAAACTGAACGAAAACTGAGGTAAGCTAGGGTGAGCCTGAGCACAGTACAACAATATCAACTCGCTGGACACACCGTTCACGGTGCTTCTTATCTTCTTATCTACAGAGATCATTGTCACTTCACTGCCCATGCCCGAAATGCGACGCCTAAACAAACCTTACTGATCATGCACTGATGCCAAATATTCAAACTTACGTTTTACTTACTCGCCCAAAAGTCCTATGGGTCATTGGGCCTGCCTCATTAATCTCCTCGCCCAAAAGGGTTACCATTTCCAGGTCGCCCAATCGTCCTTCGCCCGTTTGGAACCAATTCTGATCGTGACGTCATCACTAAACAGGTCTACTTAAGGATATGAATGAGCCCCTCTCTTTTCTATACCCCTCCCGCTCTTCATCAATACCTCGCCGTCACTTCTTTTCGAAGCCGTCACTTCTTTTCGAAACCCTCGTCAAACAGATTTTGACACTTTTATGAGTCTTCAGACCGTGTGAGTCCCGACCGCTTAATGCTCCGTGAAAAAATCTTGTGACCGATGGAGCTCAAAGGCGAGGGGCAAAGAGGGTTTCTGTGGGAGATGTTTCCACCCCCCTCCTGCCTTGGAATTTTGACCAATAGGTTGGCACAAATGACTTAGGTTGCTGGACCTGTATAGGAATCCCGTTCAAAGGAATTCAACTTTGACGCTTAATATTTTAATGAAATTAACAGGAATACCAAAACTTTTGCAATTTTAAGAAAATAGACGCCGAGACCTCCTGGATTGCAGCAATAACTTAACGATTAATGAAACCAGTTTCAAGAAAATACGTTTTTAATTTTTCAAACCTTTCCCGCCAAGGTTTCGCCATAAGCAAGGCATGCAATCTATATATTAGATATGAAAATGAAAACAAGAAGCGTACCGTATGTATACGGCACGCTTAAAACAGTAAACACTGACGCCGTATGTTCAAATTCTTACGTCTCAATATCCTCAATTCCTCAAAACCTAGGTTGTGAAGTACAGAAACCGATATTTGTGTCGAAAACTTATCAAAATGAAACAATAACACACAGGAGTTCCAAGGCTGATGATTGAAGTTGGAATCATGCTTGGAACTCCTGAGTGTTATTGTTTCGTTTTGGTAAGTTTTCAACACAAATATCGGTTTCCGTATACCTTTCACAAACTTTTGCGAGGATATTGAGACGTAAGAATTCGTCAGTGTTACTGTTAATTTGTTTATGAACAGTTTGTTGTCAGGCTCTGTGATGACAGTCGGATGTGGTTATTTAAATGTGCCGCGCTAATCTCGCGAAATATAGTGCACGTGGTGGAAAGATACAGCCGTGAATAATGTATTAGTGTTTTTCGCAATTTGTGAATTTATTATTGGATTTTGGTGTTTTCTTATGCTGCCATGGTCATTTTAACGTATTTTTACTTATGCATAGATACTTTAAAACGCTCTAGCTGAAGTGTGCAACAGGCCCATATTTAATATGATGGACACGCTTTTTCCAACACGTACGTGATGGAATTTCACTTTTTTTTTTTTTTTTTTTGAGAAATGGAGAAAATTCTCTTTGCAACCATTTTCTGGAACATGTCGACTTTGGCTGTCTTTTTTGATCTCTTCGTCGATTCAACAGTGTGTTCAAATACAAAGTTATATATACTCAAGCCACAAAAATGGCAGAAAAATGACGGTGCTCCCATGGGCGGAGCCAGCAATTTGGCAACTGTGGATTCTTCCCATTTGAATGTATGAGAAACGATCGATTAGAAATGGGGCCATGATCCCCTCAAAAATCGATTGTTTCTCATACATTCAAATGGAAAGAATCCACAGTTGCCAAATTGCTGTCTCCGCCCATGGGTGCTCCTAAAATAATAACACTCGCCTGAAGAAAATGTCCCTGTTTATCATTAAAAACTATAGTAATCATAAGAAGTCTGACTCCATAAAACTCTTGTTATCTGAAAACAAAAAATCGACGTGCTAAGAGACTGAGGTCAAGGAGCTCACCGCGCCGCCGCGCTGGGACAAGTATGGCGGGGGCGCGGGAGCGAGAAAAATAGCGTTCGTTAAAAATGCGATGAGCATTATTATTTACAATCACAATCAGTTTCATCGTGTGTGGATCAATGATTTCAAGAGAGTCATTCCACGCCAAATCAATTAATTAGACCATAACACCCACCCACTCTGATTTGGTACACGTGTTCTTATCATCATTTTAAGAAACTAATTTGATGCGTTCGTCATAAACCCTTTTTAGTCTTTAGGCGTGCGACGAAGTCGCCAGACTATACATATACAGGGTGTTAAGAAAAAAAGTTTCCACTGCGGTTTTTTCGAAAACGGCTGCGAATTTTGAAAAACGGCCAAACACGTGTCCAATAATATCGAGGGGGACCCATTTTGGGGGGGTTATTTTTTTCGGCGCCCCTCTGGGAGGGGCGGGGGAGGGGGTCACTTCCGTTTTTCGTATGGGAGCCCTATTTTTTTATTTACATATCTGAAAGAACATAAAAAAAGAAATTTTTTGGCGCAAACCGAAGGTCGATATCGTTTTTAGTTTTCGATATATCGAAGGTCAAAGTTCGATATGGACCTATTTTCAAAAAATCATTTCTCCACTTTGAGATACCGGAATTTAAAAAACTAGGGGTCTAAAATACTCCAAAAAGCAAGCCAATTTTAAAAAAAAATGTGAATTTGACACAAATTTAGCCAAAAATAGGGGTTAGCGCCCCGGAAAATTGTCAACGTTTTTACCCCCCAGGGGGGCCCATCAGACAAATTCCTTGAGACGACCCCTATCGAGTGATACATCGATCAAAAGGGCATACCAAACTGAGCATTTTGGCGCAAACCGGAGGTCGATATCGCTTTTCACATTCGAGATATCGAATGTCAAAGTTGGATTTACAAAATTCGATATCTCGAATGTGAAAAGCGATATCGACCTCCGGTTTGCGCCAAAATGCTCAGTTTGGTATGCCCTTTTGATCGATGTATCACTCGATAGGGGTCGTCTCAAGGAATTTGTCTGATGGGCCCCCCTGGGGGGTAAAAACGTTGACAATTTTCCGGGGCGCTAACCCCTATTTTTGGCTAAATTTGTGTCAAATTCATATTTTTTTCTAAAATGGGCTTGCTTTTTGGAGTATTTTAGACCCCTAGTTTTTTAAATTCCGGTATCTCAAAGTGGAGTAATGATTTTTTGAAAATAGGTCCATATCGAACTTTGACCTTCGATATATCGAAAACTAAAAACGATATCGACCTTCGGTTTGCGCCAAAAAATTTCTTTTTTTATGTTCTTTCAGATATGTAAATAAAAAAATAGGGCTCCCATACGAAAAACGGAAGTGACCCCCTCCCCTGCCCCTCCCAGGGGGGCGCCGAAAAAAATAACCCCCCCAAAATGGGTCCCCCTCGATATTATTGGACACGTGTTTGGCCGTTTTTCAAAATTCGCAGCCGTTTTCGAAAAAACCGCAGTGGAAACTTTTTTTCTTAACACCCTGTATTTATCACTCGCGTGGACAATTTATTGGTTACATCTTTGTCACATTTCTCATCGAATTAGGTTGCTAGGCAACTTGCATTATATTTGAAAGGATGTGATGCCACATGGGCGGATTTCGGTCTTATTGTATCGTGACCCAGATATGAAAGAAAGATTTTAAACATATTTTCAAAATCTTGCCAAGTTCTTGCAGATAATCTTTCAAAAATATTGCTATGTTCCATCCATTTGTTTGCCGCGAAAATCTTTTTAAAATATTGCTGATAACATTTTAAAAAAAATTTCAAATTCTTACTAAAATCTTTCAGTAATATTTTGAAAATGTTTCTGATAACATTTGCAAAATCTTGCTGTAAAATCTTTTAAAAATTGTAACAAAAAATCATTCAAAAGAGGTTTTTAGAATCATTGTCAAAATCAATCAAAATAAATGATTAATTAATATGAAAAGGAGAAAGGATTTACTTAAGAAGAAGAAGATTTATATTTAAAAGAAGAAGAAGAGGGCAAGAGAAAAGGTGCAGGGAAGGCGCTTCTGCACTTACCAACTGATGCCTACTTTAAGGTTTAAGTTGAGACGAGTCTTATGAAAGACTGCTTCGCATCCAAAAGATAAGAAGGTTTGTGAAATGCCTCGTCACAACCGTTCGACAGATAGATTCCTCACGTTCAATGTTATCTCATGGGAGAGTGAGTAACCTAGATGGGGCTCCAGATGGAATGCCACTAGAAAGGAAATGGTTTGAATTTGCGAGAAGTTGAGTTTTAGAGAGGAATTTTAGAGTAGATATATGCAGATTTTTATTAATATGATTAGATGTATGGATGGAACTAAATTCGTTTAAGACACTTGAAAAGAAAGAATAAAGAAAAAGGTAAATAACAATAATAAATAAAAAGAATAAATGAATATATTTGTATGCGCGCCATCTAGTGGTGCGGTTGTGCACCCGTTGTCGCGTCTCTTAAGTTTTTCGAAATATTTTAAAAACTTGTTTTAAAAAATCTATTTTTCCAAACTTTTTTAAAATGTTTGCGAAATCTTTTAACAAAAATCTTATCTAAACCTTTAAAAAAAAAAACCATTTAAAAACATTTTAGAAAAGTTTCTCAAGAAACTTTTTTTGGAAATATTTTAGAAAGATTTTAGCAAGAACACAAAGATTTTTAAAATCTTGCCAAAATCTTGCTTCATATCTGGGGAGATGCAATAATACTGATTATGAAATGTTGCCACACTGCAAAAAAATGAAAAAGAAAAAAAATGAACGTGCCCGCTCCTCAGCTGTCATGAAGAAAGAAAAATTATGAATGCAGAAAACTGATCTAAGATGTGGCCACACTGCCAAAAAAAAAACAAAACAAAACAAAAACAAAACAAAATGAACGTGCCCCTCTTCCCTGCCGTCATGAAAAAAGGAAAATTATGAAATAACTAGCCGTAAAACGGGTGCTTCGCACATCCCACCAACCCGCGAGAAATTTTGTTAGACAAAGAATTCTTGTTTATTATGTCTTTAATATTTCTATCCATAAAGGTAGATTGACATTTTTTTATCTGAAGAAATCAATTAATTTCAAACAGAGGATGAAATGTTGAACTCCAGATACTTTGAATCATTGATACTCCTTGACCAAAAGATTGTACAGGACGATTTTCTCCTTCCATTGTTTCCCGATCACTTGGAAACCGAAGCGAAAACAACGTTGAAAGTTTTCGTGGACGGCATGAGCAGTACCTAAGCACACCCCGCTTACATACAGTAGGTATGTTTCAGAAGTCCTGGCTACCCCCCTGTATCCCGATAACGGTGCGGAAGTTTTGGATTCTGTAAAAACCGAACATACCGTTTTTGGGGATGAACTTTCACGTGAGGGAATCCATTTTCCTCTAAACCCCCACCCCCACCCAAAAAAAATGGGGAGGGAGTTGGTCCCTTACTCAAACTCTTCAAATCATGACCCCTACCTTGTGGTACGTCGTTGGAAAGACCATAAAAACTGAGCATTTCGGTGAAAACCAAAAGTCAATGTCGTTTTTCGATTTCGAGATATCGAAGGTCAAAGTTCGATTTGGACCCATTTTAAAAAATCACTACTCCCATTTGAAAAGTTGAAAAATTTAAAAAAATACTTGCCCCAAATACTCTAAAAATTAAATACTTTTCAGAAAAAAATACAAATATGACACATGGTGAAAATCTTGTTTTGGAGACCCGATTAATTTTTAACGGTTTACCCCCCCCCCCCACACAGGGGGCTATCTCAAAATTTCTGAAGGACGGCCCCTGATCGAGTGATACATCAATCGAAAAAGCATAAAAAAACAAAGCATTTCGGCGCAAACCGGAGGTCAATATCGGTTTTTAAATTCGAGATATCGAAAAAATCCCGACCGTTATTACCTAAGCTCTCGCATTCCGATATGGTCTATAAATATGTTTAATGATATTGATTTGTATACATTTTGAATGAGTCAAGGCGGTTGTGGAGGTGACTGTGGAATGCCTCCTCTAACGTATCAAATAATTGATTGAGTTAGATAGCCTCTTCAATTTTACGCATAGGTCATTTTCTCCCTCTACTTTCTACCAAGTAGGTAATTTTTTTTTATTATAAAAAAGAGGAAATTTAGATAGCGGGAAAAACCCGCTATCTATACTCCCAGTTCCCCCTCAAGTTTAACCGCAGATATAATTATGACTGTTTAGTATTTATCAACATTACGAAGTTCAATTGAATAATAATTAGTTATTATTTGGTAGATTTATCTGCTTCACCCGAATTGTTTTTCTCTCTCTCCCTCCATTTGAACTTTTGTGTTAGAAAAGGATAGCAGAGGGCCATCACGTGAATTTGACCCGCTCTTCTGTCCTTTTCTAACGCGCGTTTTCAAATGGGAGGAGAGAGAGAAAGACCATTCCCTGTATCCGCCCATGGCGAGGGTTTTCCCCATTCGAACTTTCACAGGGTTTTTTTTTTTTTTTTTTTATTCAAATGTCGCGTCGGTTTTTGCAATGGATCTGTTGCGTAATTTTTTCACAGCAATGTCAGACAATTTGATTTTAAAGTAACATTTAGCGGAAATAACAAGGTGCACATTAAAAAGTTTCATAATCCACTCATTATCTTAGGAAATCACTTCCATTTTAAACAATCCGAGCAACACTAAACATTATTATCACCGACATACAACTACAGTGGCGCACCCAGGAATTTTTTTTTTGGGGGGGGGGGCTAAAAATTCAAAGCTTCTTAAGGGTCTTCAACTATACCCCCCCCAACCCCATCCCATCCCCCGCGGACCTTCCACCATAACCTCTTACTTCCCTTCCACCCATCTTTGCTCCAGTTTAGATCCCTCCCCCTTCCGAGAAAATTTGAAGTTAAATTGATTCAAAGTAATAAAAGATATTGACATCCAAAATAATATGATTGAATAGGTGAATGAAAGTCTAAAACCAAACTCAACAAAAAAAAGGCCCACTTTTGTGAGCGAAAAAGTGGCTCACACATGCATATGATCTTTGCTATTTTACCTTTTTACATTGTTATGTCAAGCCTCCTTTGGTCCTTTTGTAGTTCGTCCAATACCTCCTGAGAATCGACGTCAATTTCCGAGTGAATATTGAGCAATGCTAAACCATTTAACCTGTCTTGACCCATCGTGCTTCGCAAATAAGTTTTAATTCTCTTCAAAGTTGAAAATGTTCTTTCCGGGGTACAAGTTGTCACAGGTAAAGTCGCGAAAATTTTCAATAACTCGAAAATATTAGGAAAAATTTCCTTATTGCACACCCGTAAACAATCGATCGCGTTTTCTTTAACACTTTTTTCTTTTTTCAAAAAATTGAGCCACATCTCCAATTCTGACACAAGACTTTTTTCACTAACAAAATTCAAATCATTCGCATATTGTGATGCTAAAAATGCAATACTCTTTTCTAAAGATTCTTCTGTTTGACTTTCACACGATATTAAAATTGAAAAAGAGTTCAATAAGTCCTCGTGTTTTAAAAATCGCTCCTGCAGTTGGGTGACAAACTCCTCCAAAAAAGGTATAAATACCGATCGCCGATAGTGTTCCTCGGCGTTTTCGGCGGGTACATTATTTCTAAACTGTTGTTTCGCGCATTTTCTAGGTAATTTTATTGTTACAGAGTCACCGAATAATAATTCACTCACTTCGTCCGCTGCTTTAAAAATTTTGGAAAATTCAATCTCAGCATTTGTTCGCAGATTTTGCAGCTGATCAGACACTTCTTGCACGAGTCTTAAACTAGTGCTTAAATCGATTTTTGGATTTTGCAGAGCTTTGCTTAGTATGATTGTGATGCAAAAAATGTGCTCAATAATAAACAAGGAGGTACAAAAATTATTATTTTTTATCCCAGCAAGAAGAAGCGAGGCGCTGCTTGATGAATCTTTGTCAGTCCACTCTTCAATGTCCTCCAATGAGCACACTATTGGCTTTAAAAGCTCCTTCACAATTAAAACTGAATCGTGCCTTTCTATCCATCGAGTTGGACGCAACTGTTTAAGTTTGGTACGCTTGCTGTCCGGCGCGTGTTCTTCGATGTTTTTGGTGAGCACTGATTGTCTTAGTGGGGTTGCAAAAAACGCATAAATTTTTTCGACAATCCCCATGCAGTTTCGGATTTCTTGCATATTGGAGGCTGAAGAGATCGCCAAGTTCAATACATGGGAAGAACAATGCACAAATACTGCAGATGGATAAAGGACTTTGACTCTTGCTTGAACTCCTTTAAAAATTCCTGACATTGATGCAGCTCCGTCGTATCCTTGACCTCGCATATTAAGAGGTTCAAGCCCGAATTTTTTCAATGAACTGATTAAAGTAGTAGCTAGTTCTTCACCGGTAGTAGAGGTGACATGTACAAATTGTAAAAAATGTTCACAAATATTAAAATTTTCCGAATCTACAAATCTGGCGCAAAGACTAAATTGCTCTTGCCGCGAAATGTCCGCGGTTTCGTCTGCTAAAACGCTAAAATATTTTTCCCGGTTAATTTTGTCGACTAATTTTCTTAAGATTATCTGATTACAGCTTTCAATCATTTCGTTCTGGATTCTCCAACTTGTATAGGTGGAGTTGCTTCCACAGTTTAAAAGATGGATTTTCAAAGTTTCATCGCCGGCATCGACCCGGAACCGCAAAAGAGACCGGAAATCCCCCTCACTTTTTTCGAATTTTAAATTTTGGACATCAATATGCCCGCTATCTTTATGGCCCCGTAAAGCTAAACCACTTCGTCCACAAAATATCACTGTTTTTACAACGGGTGTTAATTTCTCTCGATTTTCCTTGGCTTTCTTCATTCTTCCGGTGTCAATTTGTTTGTCAATCGACGCACTCAATCCTGTCAAAACTTTAAAAAAATTGGCACTTTCAGATACCGCATCTTTATGATATTTTGAATCGCAATGAACACTAAACTTTTCTCCTGCCCTTTTTTCCTACCGACTGTTGCTTGCTCGCACCAACCGCACGTTTCGCGAAAAACACACAATATTTACAGAAAGCACCATCGCAAGCGGGCGAATACACTAGCCAATTGAACGTTTCTAACCACTGGCGTTGAAATTTTCTTGTTTGCTTACCCTCTTGGGAAGTTGGAAATTTAAAATTAGACGGAGGCACCCACAAAGAATCAAACACAGTCTTTTTTTTTTTTTGCTGTTTCCACGTTTTTATCAACAAAATTATTTATATCATTTATAAAGTGGTCACTATTGTCACAAGTTACTGATGGTGATAACACTTCACTGAAACTGATAGTTTGGACAAGCGGTACATTCTGCTGTTGTTCATCTTCACTTTTACTTTTTTTCTTGGTTATGAAAGCGAGCAAAGAACTTTGCCCCTTCCTTTTAATATTATTCATGGTTTTGAAACTCTGCACGAAAAAGATACAGATAGACGAAAATCGCTCACTGTGACACTTCACTAACCGCGCGCATCGAACGACTGAAATCTGACCTGAAAATTTTGGAAAACATGCGGGGCTCGGAGCTCAGAACTTGTGAAAATGACCGCTCTGTTTCCTCAGTTTTTCCCACCATTTGTGAGTCTTAAATGAGAATAGATATGAATTGCGACTCTAATACAAGAAGAAGAGGAAGAGAGAGCGAAAAAATGAAAAGCATTGAGCCCTTCCCGACTTTCGTTTGTACAGGAAATACCTACCCAGCCTACCCTTATTCCAAACATAGTTTGCAAACTGTGCAGAAATTCATCAATTTTGCACGACATGTGCTCGGATGACGAGTAAGTATTTATATAATCTGGCAAGGAGGGTGTCGACGCATTTGTAAAGAAAAATATTACTATAGGAATATTTATTTTGACTTTTTGCTGACGGAAAATTGAAAGGATCGAAGGTTCACTGGTCTCGATCAGCTGAGCACTAAAACTAGACAAGAATCAGACGGTTCTCTTGTACTAAGCACGTTCGCGCCTTGCATTCTGGCCTGACCGATTTTCCTTTTTGCCTGCCGATGAGAGCCGACCTCCGCGCCGCCGCACTATGGTCCAGAAGTCCGATTTAGGAAGACATTAGTTTGCATTAAAATCGCCCAATATCTTGAAAACGGATCATCTGACACCAAAACTGGTTATTACAAAAAAGATAGAACGTAAACCGTTTTAACTTTTTTGTAATAACCATTTTTGATGTCAGATGAGCCGTTTTCAAGATATTGGGCGATTTTAATGGGAACTAATGTCATCCTAAATCGGACTTCTGGACCATAGTGCGCCGCCTCTCCGCTCACAAAAATCATTGTAGCAGTGTGCGCGGTGCGTTGCGACGTGAGGGGGGAAATATACCTACTTACATGATGACCATTCCTATTATAACAAAAAAGAAAATATTGTTTTCCACCCCAGCCCGTTCCAGCTCCGTATCCCGGCCTTGAAGATTGAACAGCATTGACCCGAATCCGACTGCCTACATGCTTGAGGACTGAGGAGTGAGGACATACATATATGTTTTGATCCTATTTTCCGGTTGCTCTTTCGGTTCCTTTATTTCGGCTACATCTCGCCACATTTTTTCTAGTGCCTCTCCTTTCTTGCCTTCGCTCGAAAACTTGATGAAATAGAATGACAAGCATCACAAAATACAGAGTGCGGCGTTTAGTTATAGCCCAGCCCGGAAATTTACTCTGGGTTTGGGGGGGCCCTAGTAAAAATGGTAGGCAAAAGTAGGCAAAAGTAGGCAAAAGTAGGCAAACTCTGGTAGGCAAAAGTAGGCAAAAGTAGGCAAAAGTAGGGAACGGATCGCAACCGAGAAGTATATAAAGTATATAGCATTACATAGCAAGGGACTGGAGTTGGAGGTACCTGAGCTGAGCTGAAGGTATAGAATCGTCCCCGGACCTCGGGTCGTTTCACTCGCATGCTGGCTGGTCTCATTGTTTTCAGTTTTATTGTCCCACGTCCGATCCGGCGTCTCCGACCTTTTTCCATTCCCACTACGTAACACTCAACAGAAAATGAAATTTTTTGTCACGTTTAAATTTCGAAATTCTGACTTAAGATTCGGATTGCGCTTGACGTAGCGAGAAAATTGATACCAATTTGAAGATTTAAACATTATTTTTAAATAATTCTCCCGGCTCTTCTTGATCTTTGTGTTTCGGCTCAGATTCTCGGGATTCTCCTCTCTTTCCTCTACTCGTCAAACCATTCTATTTCCCATCCACCACTCTAAGGAGTCGACGGTCAATAAGTATTTAATTTGTCGAATTTTCCTCCACCTAGAATCTTCGTAAGAAACGTTGTCTCACCAACACATTAATAAGACAGCAGAAAAAGAAAAAGAAAAATCAAGCCGTTTTCTTCAAGATTATTTGTCTGGTCTTTGAAATTAAATTTACCATTTCCATGAGTGATAGCAGTGGCGTAGCGTGAAATTCGGCAACGTTGCAATTCGTCCTTTAAACCCAAGAAAAAGATCGAACTCTTGGGTGCTCAATCCATCACCACGTCCCATGGGCGGATACAGGGAATTGTCTTTCTCTCTCTCCTCCAGTGGCGGCTCGTGAACCTCGGCACTGATGAGGCGAAAATTAACAAGTCTATATCGCCGGGGGGTCTGGGGGGTATGGAATACTCCTCATGAGAAAGGGGGGTCTGGGGGCCCTCCCCCAGAAAATTTTGAATAATAAGAGGCCAAATCGTGAAATTCTAGGGGCTTTTGATGCGATCTACACGATGGTTCGCGCGTATATCTATCGGTTAAAATTAATGACTGTTATATTATTATTTTTCATTAATACATTTAAATATTGCATTTGATGGGAGATAATGAAAATTATCAAAATAAAACACGCTTAAATTGGGAAAGGTAAAAGTCTCTATCGACAGGAAAGTAGTGAAAGATAGATCAACCAACAAAAAAAGCAAGAAAATCAACCGACAAGAAAGTAAAGAAAATCAGCCTACAAAAAAGAAACAAATAAACAATAAATGAAACACTCAAGACAGTGTGTAAAGAATATAGGAGAAACTAGAGAAAGCAAATACCACCCTCTCTTTCCCCTAATTGTAGACATGAATATAGTGGCAACACAGTTAAAAGAGAAAGAGAGAGGCAGAGGGAGACAGAGAAAATAAGGCGGGAGAAAACAAAACGTAAATGAATATAAAATAATCAAAATTAACAAACTTTTTAAACCAGCTGGCAAAGGATACCGCCAGTTGCCTAAAGCATCACTTGAGAGAAGAGAAGAGAGATGATTTTGTTCATCCCCTCCACTCCGACCCTGCCAGTCAGTGTGTGAGAAGAAGCGACGAGCAGCAGCGCCAAGTGAAGGAATCAGTTTCCCCAAACGCTCTCCAAATTATCCTCACTACCTCCCTTCTCTCGCTCTCCGCCTATCCATCGCGACATGCAGCGTCGATGAAGATCGCCTCATGAGCTTCGATTCCGCTAGCATAGCCGCACTCACCCCCTTCTCCCGCTATCCAACGTGACATGCAGCGCTGAGGGAGATCGCCGCATGAGCTTCGCTTTCGCAGCCGGCCACCTCCGCACCACAGCGCTGACGGACTTATTTCTCAACGCAGTGGCTATTATTTCTCTATCAAATCTCGTACCTATCTTTTTCAATTACTATTTATGGATAAAAAATTTGGCACTGAGGAACCCAGGGCTGCCGTTTTGCGTATAATCAATGCTATTTTTCAATTCACCGATGATTCCACCGGTTGAGAAAAGATTACACAGTGCAGCTCAGAGCATGACTGTAATAAACTAAAATACTCGTATCTGTAATCTTTTCTCAACCGGTGGAGTCGTCGGTGACTTTAAAAAACTCGCGGATATTTTAATTAATCAACGGAGTTTCCACCGATTAAGGAAAGATTACAGATCAAAGTATTTTCGTGCATTACAGTCATACACTGACCTGAACTGTGTAATCTTTTCTCAACCGGTGGAATCATCGGTAAATTGAAAAATAGCATTGATTATACGCAAAACGGCAGCCCTGGAGGAACCAGCGATTCCTAAACTAATTTCCTATTCCTCTGTTTTATTCCCTCCCAATTCCTTTCTTTCCCGCTTTGAAACAGGTGAGGCGTCGCCTCACTTGCCTCACCCGACGAGCCGCCACTGCTCTCCTCCCATTTAAAAACATGCGTTAGAAAAGGACAGAAGAGGGGGCCAAAGTCACGTGATGGCCCCCTCTGCTATCCTTTTCTAACACATAAGTTCAAATGGAAGGAGAGAGAGAAAGACAATTCCCTGTATCCGCCCATGGCCACGTCTACCAGTTTTACGACTCAACCGCAGCTATCACTCAGTGCCGTAGCGTTCATTTTGACAACGTGGCGTTTTGTCCATTCAAACCCAGGTAAAAGGTCGAATGCGAAGGTGTTCATTGAGCACCCAAGAGTTCGATCCTTTTCTTGGGTTTAAAGGACGAATTGCAACGTTGCCGAATTTCACGCTACGCCACTGCTATCACTCATGGAAATGGTAAATTTAATTTCAAAGACCAGAAAAATAATCTTGAAGAAAACGGATTGATTTTTCTTTTTCTGCTGTCTTATTAATGTGTTGGTGAAACAACGTTCCTTACGAAGATTCTTGGTGGGAGGAATATTCGGCAAATTAAATACCTATTGACTGTCGACTCCTCAGGTCAGTGGCGGCTAGTGCAAAGTGGCTACAATGGATTCTCTCCTTTAAACCAATAAACCAATAATACGACCAATAAATTCGTGTAATTTTTTACCACTTATTATTCCGCCGTAAGAATTTTTTCAACTTTTTTTTTGCAATGTATGAAACATCAAAGACATCTTTTTTCTTAACTCATTAAATACCTGCTTCTTAGTTTTTCACGAAAAAGCAGCCAAATTCACACTAACGCACTTATACCAATTCGCAGATTTCGGCAATTAACACCAATGACATCAAATATCGCATTCATGAATCACCAATTCTATCATTTCTATCCCTAGGTACCCTATTGAAACTCGCAACCCACAGTCCATAGTCCAAAATGCAGGGCACAAGACTGCGAAAATTCACGGTTTGAATGGGTAGGAATTACATAGGTACAGCTCATCGAACAATGAATTAAACTCTATTCACATTTGGGGACAGTAAACAATAAGTGGCATCAACCAAGGGAAAACAAACTGCTCCACAAAAATAGCAAGTGTTAAACTCGAAGGATGAAGTGACAGGCAAAGAGACAGGTTTTAGGAAGAAAGACAGGACTGTCTTGTACCTCAGCTAGGAAGTCGATCGGGGTAAAGGGGAAAATAAGGAAACAAAGGTTTGAAGCCTTTCTGACCGTCCAATCTTGTCCGCTCGAGACAGAGCCAAAACTGGCTTCTGTGGAATGGAGGAGGAGGAGGCACTCCTGTGAATCCACCACAGCTACTACTACAGGTTACGATTTTGCAACGATTCTTATTAATGTATCGAATTCTGATACTTCTATCCTTTTGGAAATCGACGTATTGCTACTCTGCTACTTATAACAAAACTTTAAGACTAGGTCATTGAAAAGGCATATGATACAAATTCGATCATAACACTTCTTCCGAGGATGCAATCCGCGGTACAAGGCAAAAAATAGGGAAACATAAGAAGAAAAATGAATTCAAAGTTAATATATAAGTCGGGTCTATTTTTTTAATTTTTCGATTTTTTTTTTTTTTTTTTTTTTTTTTTTAATAAAGCTTCGATGAAACACAGCGTGCAATGAACAGTATGAGAACTGGAGCTTCGTTTTACCTGAGCGTTTTGATTTGGCGAAATTTCAGTTTACAAATGAAATTCGAATCCACAGCCGCAGCCGGGGGGGGGGGGGTTCATCGAGGTACTTCCCCGAAATATCAGCAAAGGGTGGAGAGGGAGAATGCAGAGAAAATAAAAGGAGAAAGTAGATGAAGTGGGAAAAGTGCAGCCACCCGGTTTTTTTTTTTTTTTTTTTTTTTTTTTTTTTTTTTAAATCAGCAGCTTCCCCGTAAAAAAAAAAAAAAAAAAAATAAATAAATAAATAAATAAATGCTTCCAATCATCGACTTTATCCGGCCACAATTCACGATGCCTGTGCAAATTAAATATTTCCACGTGACATAAAAGCGGCTTCCTTCCGATATTAAAATAAGGTGACCGATGCGATGAGGCGATGAGAGATGGTCAAGGAAGGTAGGGGGTGAAGAAGCGGAGAGAGGAGCACTCCGGACTTCGGTATTGCAATTATTCATAATAAAGGCTGATCTGAGCCATGATTTTACAATAGGCTGTCCCAACACTCCCAACTGGCATTGTCCTGAAACCTCAGACCGTTTATTATTATTATTCACCAACCTGCCGAAAAATAAAGATTCCTTCCCTGCTTTCAATTTTCACTCTCGATGTCAATACTCTACATCTTTCGTCCAAACACCCCAAGAGTCGCTTTTGAAGGTAAGGTCTTTACATTCTGAGAAGCACGGGATGTTGCCATATTTGTCTGTCTACATACCAAGGCTCATAATGATACCATTTGCTATCATTAGATTTGGCGACAGCGGAACCGCATTGAAACACTGTGCTCAGCAGATATTTATAGGACGCTCTAAAACAGCGAAGGCAAATTAGTTTGTTTACTTCTTTCACGAACATCCACACACACACACACACACACAAAACCCACATGTATGAAAAACCTTTTCTCTTCTTCCTCATCTTCCTGCTGACGTTTATTGTTCCATATGTATAAGTGTTCCTTCCTTGAGTGAGCTAGAGTGAGGCAGGCCAAAAACTGTACGTGTGAAAGAGAGAGAGAGCCAAGCGAGATGAATCAGTGACTCATGAAGGGATGAATAGCGGAGAAGAGGGGGGCAGTAAAACGGAAGAAAGGTTCCCTCATGTCTTGCGTGTATCCACGTTTCCAAAATTTCCTTCCAATTAAAAAAATGAAATAATTCAACCAATAAACGCGTGGCAAGAGATAGAGTATGCCGCGTGACCAAATTTTCACGTCATCATATCGTTTTTTCATGCGCGGCCGTAACTCGGTTACCTACTGAACTAAACGGGTCGCGATGGCATTGTGACCATTGTAATTTTAGCATGTATATGAACCATCGGAAGTGGAATCTGTTGACAGTGTGCAATGGACCAATTAAATCGCAACTATCTCCTTGGCTAATTGTTTTTTACATGGTGGAAGTAAAAAGGTGGAGGCATTATTGGTACCAGACCTACGTCACAACGCGGCAGAAATGTACTAGACAGCCACGTGACTGGCGACAGGGCCGGATTTAGGTTGCAGGGGGCCCCGGGGCTGTGGACCTTTGGTGGAAACCCCCCTCCCGGTAAATCTTAGGAATAATAAATTATAAAGTCCCTACTTTTAAGGGCATATTGAGTAAAAGAAGTAAATTATTACCCTGATAAAAAAATCGTTAATAATTTTTAAAGTTTTGTTAGTATTTTTTAATGTTTCTTTATTTTTTTAAGGGTTATTTTACAAAAAGCTTCACTTCCAGCATTGCCGGACTGTTACAGTATTGTAATGATAGAAAAAAGGAAGTTCATCAACCATCAATACAAAACAAAAGGGTACCTGGTTTGTGGTGGGGGCCCCGGTCGCCCCGCATTAAATTCGGCCCTGACTGGCGAGCGCGGTACGCACCACCCGCCAACGAACGTAACCTGCAAAGCAGTTGTCATTTGTTATTTCAACATTCAAACACCGCGCTCGCCAGTCACGTGACTTTCAGGTAGTACATCTCCATCGCATTGTGACGGAGGTCTGTAGGCTATTCTCCCTGTCTATCTCGTACGATACAACACGTTGTCGAAGAAACAGGTATTTAATGAGTTAAGAAAAAAGATGTCTTTGATGTTTCATACATTGCAAAAAAAAAGTTGAAAAATTCTTACGGCGGAATAATAAGTGGTAAAAAATTACACGAATTTATTGGTCGTATTATTGGTTTATTGGTTTAAAGGAGAGAATCCATTGTAGCCACTTTGCACTAGCCGCCACTGACCTGAGGAGTCGACAGTCAATAGGTATTTAATTTGCCGAATATTCCTCCCACCAAGAATCTTCGTAAGGAACGTTGTTTCACCAACACATTAATAAGACAGCAGAAAAAGAAAAATCAATCCGTTTTCTTCAAGATTATTTTTCTGGTCTTTGAAATTAAATTTACCATTTCCATGAGTGATAGCAGTGGCGTAGCGTGAAATTCGGCAACGTTGCAATTCGTCCTTTAAACCCAAGAAAAGGATCGAACTCTTGGGTGCTCAATGAACACCTTCGCATTCGACCTTTTACCTGGGTTTGAATGGACAAAACGCCACGTTGTCAAAATGAACGCTACGGCACTGAGTGATAGCTGCGGTTGAGTCGTAAAACTGGTAGACGTGGCCATGGGCGGATACAGGGAATTGTCCTTCTCTCTCTCCTTCCATTTGAACTTATGTGTTAGAAAAGGATAGCAGAGGGGGCCATCACGTGACTTTGGCCCCCTCTTCTGTCCTTTTCTAACGCATGTTTTTAAATGGGAGGAGAGAGAGAAAGACAATTCCCTGTATCCGCCCATGGGACGTGGTGATGGATTGAGCACCCAAGAGTTCGATCTTTTTCTCGGGTTTAAAGGACGAATTGCAACGTTGCCGAATTTCACGCTACGCCACTGCTATCACTCATGGAAATGGTAAATTTAATTTCAAAGACCAGACAAATAATCTTGAAGAAAACGGCTTGATTTTTCTTTTTCTTTTTCTGCTGTCTTATTAATGTGTTGGTGAGACAACGTTTCTTACGAAGATTCTAGGTGGAGGAAAATTCGACAAATTAAATACTTATTGACCGTCGACTCCTTAGAGTGGTGGATGGGAAATAGAATGGTTTGACGAGTAGAGGAAAGAGAGGAGAATCCCGAGAATCTGAGCCGAAACACAAAGATCAAGAAGAGCCGGGAGAATTATTTAAAAATAATGTTTAAATCTTCAAATTGGTATCAATTTTCTCGCTACGTCAAGCGCAATCCGAATCTTAAGTCAGAATTTCGAAATTTAAACGTGACAAAAAATTTCATTTTCTGTTGAGTGTTACGTAGTGGGAATGGAAAAAGGTCGGAGACGCCGGATCGGACGTGGGACAATAAAACTGAAAACAATGAGACCAGCCAGCATGCGAGTGAAACGACCCGAGGTCCGGGGACGATTCTATACCTTCAGCTCAGCTCAGGTACCTCCAACTCCAGTCCCTTGCTATGTAATGCTATATACTTTATATACTTCTCGGTTGCGATCCGTTCCCTACTTTTGCCTACTTTTGCCTACTTTTGCCTACCAGAGTTTGCCTACTTTTGCCTACTTTTGCCTACCATTTTTACTAGGGGGGGGCTATAGCCCGATAGCCCCCCCCCCCTTGGGTGCGCCACTGTACAACTACATACAGTATACCTAGACATAACCAACGCGTTTATGTAAACATCAACATAACTTACAAACGTTTGAATGTTTCTTTTAGATGCATACTATGATTGTACCATTTTGTAATCTTTGATAAACTAAAAAAAAGACCAGAAAGCAAATACAGCCAATATTTCATGCATTTAAAAGAAGATTCCATAATTTTGTAGTTACGATGTTGTTTATAAATACACAGCGGGTCCGTCTGTGTAGTAGCATGCCGGCCGGTGCAAATCGTGTCGTGTGTATAGCGCGGGATGTTTGAACTTGAAGTTATTTCCTGAGTTATTATTGAGTGGTTTTTGAACGTTTTTAATGCGCGCCATTGTTATTTTTGCCGAATTTTACGTAAGAATCAAGGTTCTATACATTGTTGGAGGAAAAGTGCGTAACAGACTTATCATCTAAGTTTTGTCAGGCATTTAATTTATGTAATTTATATGATTTAGCTTCGATAGGTCACGGTTGGTTCGCGTACAGAAATCGGGAATTGGATATTAAATCGCCAATTTATGAGGGACGTTGTGGGGAAGCAGGTGTGGGGGGGGGGAACTTGTCCAACAACTAATTCCTAAAAAAATCAGCTTTTTTACTGACATATTCATGGTAGCTAAAGACACTCTCAAAGATTATCCTGCGAGCCGATCTTTTACATTTCGTTAAACCGAAAGTGAAGACTGTCTAAGAGTGATGCTGTAGGCTGAGCATTGTAGGAATTGGCTGTTACTATGGCAATCATAGGTAACTGCCCCGTTCCCGGTAGTATTATAACAACTACCCATAAAGTAGTCTTTATAATAGAGCTCGTTTCAGAAGTGTAGGTGGACCAAAACCATAATCTTTGGCGAATTTTCAACTTTTATTCCTTCAAATCAATACCGAATTTGCCCCTGACTTTATTCCTTCGTGTTTAAAGTTTTCCTCATTTTTTTTTTTGAAAAGTGAACACTCGATTTCATTTTTATTCAATTTCATCGAGTAATATCAGAAATAATGTTGACAAATTCCAAAGATTATCGGTCTAGGTCCGCCTACACTTCTGAAACGAGCTCTACTACCGGGGATGACGGGTCGAACTAATGGAAAACTTCGCAGTTATAAGACTGATAATTTTTTTTAAAAAAATAAAAAAAAATGTCCAAAACTTGCCGTTGTACGCCAGGGCGTACTCCCCCCGATAGTAAATACAACCCTAAATCAGATCAGGATTTCCTCAACATATTCAAGATTTAGGGTTTTTTTTTTTTTTTTTTTTTTTTTTTTTTTTTTTTTTTTTACTTTAAGTAGCGGCAGCTAATCCCACGTGTTATTATTACTTTTAAGTTACTTCCCAGATGTTTACCCTTACGTCCCTACCCAGTCTTGATTCCCACTTTCTGACCCAACCCCAACCCCCCAAGTCACACCGACCAATACGTACCTGTGAGTCTGCTCTCCCAACTTGCGAAACCCTGGAAAAAAAAAACCTCAGAGAACCTCAGAAAATCCTGAGGGCACCCTCAGGATTTCTGAGGGCCTCTGAGGTTTTCTGAGGGCACCCACAGAATCTTTGAGGGCGCCCACAGAATCTTTGAGGGCACCCACAGAATCTTTGAGGGCACCCACAGAGCACTTGAGGGCGACCACAGAGCGCTTGAGGGCGACCACAGAGCGCTTGAGGGCGACCTCAGAGCGCTTGAGGGCGACCTCAGAGCGCTTGAGGGCGACCACATAGAGCGCCTTGAGGGCGACCACAGAGCGCCTTGAGGGTGACCGCAGAACGCTTGAGGGCGCCCACAGAGCATCCCGAATCTTTTAAAGGGCCCTTAAAACTTTAGAAATTCTGATCAGAAATCTTCGAGGGTGAGCTTCAATCATTTTGAAGACGACCGGAACCAGTGGCGCCATTTGGGGGATGGCAAGGGGGCAACTGCCCCCCCCAAGGATTTTCAATGTGGCCGAAAAATCAAGTCAAAGATTTTTTTTGAAGATGCACGGCAAAAAAAAAAAAAAGGTCATCCAAATTTTTGTAGGCCCCCCCCCCTCAAGGAAAATCTGAAATGGCGCCCCTGACCGGAATAAAATTTTTCAGGACAACAAACTCGCACTCAGACTTTCGAATCTTAAATGTTTTAGAGGCTATTTTCAATATAGTAACTCGTGCATTTCGGCAACATTGTTTTTATCCCCTATCAGATGATTCCATGAAAAACGATCGATTGCTTACAATGTAATCAAATAGAGGTAAAACATTTTTGCCATACTTGGCACAAAGCCACCACTGGTAAAGTAATTTAATAAAAAAAAAAAAAAAAAAAAAAAAAAAAAAAAAAAAAAAATTATGGGTTTTTTTCAATGTTTTTGCTTGAGCATGTTCTTTAGGGCCTATAGGTCAGGAAAAAATCAAAAAATTTTTTTCATCGGCTGGATCCATTTTGGCACAAAGAGGGGTAAAAGTTCAGGATCAAACAAATTCCTGGTTAAACCAATGCATTGAGCGAGAAATTCTCATATTATTAGATATACATATTATTATTATTTTCTTTTTAAATCAATTAAAACCTACAGTTGTTAAAAATCTAAGAAATAATTTTTGAGGTTAATGTTATTGCACTGAACAAGTAATTCATGTACTAAAGTCAGGGCCCTTACTCATTAGAAGGTTAAAACAAATTTTATCTACAACAAACGAAATTTTTCTAAGTCCCATTATAAAAACCTTAGCTGCAAAAAAAATATCTAGGTCCTCAAAAAAGTCTGAGCGTAATTTGAAAATAAGGGCTCCAAGGGCATCCTCAGAAATCTTGAGGGAATGCCCTCGAAAGTTTCTGAGGGCGCCCTCAGAGAATCCTGAGGGCACCCGCAATATTATTATATTGAGAAATTCTCGCCCATCTGTCATCGCGGGCAGTGTAGCCTAGTGGTAAAGTGCTGGACCATCAATCGGGAGGTCGTGGGTTCGAATCCCACCACGGGCAAAGTTTCTGTGCGGGCTCCAACTTCTTCGGCTCGACAAAAGGCGTAAAGTACATAGCCTTCGTGATAGGAGCAAGGATTTCTACAGAAAACTCGACTAGGTTGTCCCAAATTTAGTTTTTTAGTTACACAGAAATACTTGATGGCCTGACCTCAGGACCTCAGAAGTCTGAGGGTAATTGGAACATGAGGTCCTGTGGGCACCCTCAGAAATCTTGAGGGCGACCTCAAGATTTCTGTGGGTGCCCTCAGAAATTCCTGAGGGTGCCCTCAGAAATCCTGTGGGCGCCCTCAGGACCTCTTGTTCCAATTACCCTCAGACATCTCTGAGGTCCTGAGGTTTTTTTTTACCAGGGAATCGCAAGCCAGTACGAATACCAAACAGAGGCCCTGGTCAGGAGCCACTTGGCCCCCCTAGTAGTCCGCGCTTGATCCACTGATGACAGTGGGATATGGGCAAACGAACTAACTAGCATTGGACCAGGTGCCATAACTCATCACAGGCTACTTAATGGCCGTGCCCGAGTTCGAACCCATGATCGAACCCGAGACCATGCGGTTCAAATAACATATGTATAATTTTGGTAACAATACCGGAAATATCCTCGGCTGACTTATCCATGTCTGGCCATCTTTTTTCAGCGCATAAAATTTGCTGAAGCCATGGAATTTAATAATTTTTTTTTAAGTGGAGTTGGATCATTCCGGATCTGTCATTGGCGGCTCGTGCAATCTGGCAAAAATGTCATGCCTCCATTGGACTGTATATAAAAAAATCGATTCGAAAGTGAAGCAGCGCTTCACCAGCAATCGATTGTTAAAGATAGATTCAAATGGTGTGAAGACATTGTTGCCAGATGGCACGAGCCGCCACTGGGATCTGTCACAGCTCATTTTATTCACGCGGCGCTATTTCTTCGTGCGGTATCCGCAAGCAAGAGGATGGTTTGACCGACAGCAAAACGCCTTCAATATAATGGTGAATAATGGTGAATATGCAACTATTCCGACCTGTCGGAGTTGGTGTGGTATCCTATGTTTTTGAAGGAATTTTATTCATATAATTATTTTCAAGTGTCAAACGTTGAGTAGGAGAAAAATTCGGTGGAAAACAAGATTCAGACCACTGAGTCTCTCTTACTCCACTCATGCTCTTGTCAGACACTATCTGCGCCCCATTATAGAAAAAAAAAGTCATCAATGAGAAGCAGTATACATTGACTTCATTATTGTTGTCCGTGATGTTTACCACGCATTATTTTTTTTTTTTTTTTTTTTTTTTTTTTAAATTTCCAAATTGAAGAAGATCCCTAAAATCCCACGATTTCCTTTTTTCTTTCTTTAAAATGTATTAGTCAAACGCTTTTACGGTTGAAATCCACCTCGAAATGTAAATTTTAGATACATGGCATACAAATAGGGCGGCCGGAAAGTAAGTACACACCTCTAGGGGGGGATATTCGTCCATTAACACAATTTTTTTCCAATCGCAAACCCCATCTTTTGAGACTTTTGCATTAAATCACAGGTTGATATAGTTTTTCGCTTTTGATGTGTCGGAGGTCAAAGTTCGATTTCGACCCATTTACAAAAAATCATTACTCCGATTGAAAAAGTCCCAATTTAAGAAATTAGCAGTCTTAAATACTCTAAAACCCAAGTCTTTTTCAGAAAAAAACAAGTCGCCAGGTTCCAACACTAAGGTGTTGGAAAAGCGTGCCTTTGTTGCTATGCTTAGGAGTATTTTCTTTTGAGACTATTATGCACAAGAAAAAACCTTTTACAGTTTTCAAAACCACATACCAATCACAGACGTTTATAAAATTCAACACACGAATGTCGGCATCTGTGGTTAGTTGAAGCAAAATACCAGCCATGATTGGAGAGCACACCTTGCACCCAACCAGTGGCATGTAAATATCAAGCTATGACAAATAATGGTGCAAAAACAAAAATAGAGACACAGCGCACCGTATACATGCATCCCATGTTAAGAAAGTAAGCAAGTTTAAAACACTCATTTTTGTTCAATAGTAAACTGTAACAGTAAACATTGCCTGCTAATGAGTGGTAAGGGCAACGAAAGACTGCAATTGGTCCACAAAAGTTTAAAACGCTCATTTTTGTTCAGAAGTCACCGGCTGCAACAATAAACATTCCCTACCGTTGAGTGGTAAGCACAACAAAAGGCTGTGATTGGCCCACGTTGCCGGAAACAAAGACAAGTTTTGTCTGGTGCATGCAAAACACACATTCATCAGTCAACAGCAGGCAATAATTGACTGTAGTTCCAATAAGTTCCAACCAAAATGAAGCTAGAAAATGCACAACTGCAGCAAACTTTGAAATAAGAGTATATTTATCTCTGTAATGATGCCCACTTTGGAATTGCCTCAATGGGTAAACAGGTTAATATGAAGACCAGCAAGGATGTTCTCTATTACAGCTCATTTGTAGTCAGGACGCATCAAAACAACAACCAAAAATCACCTACTGTCAACTAATAAACTAAATATAAAAAACAGACCCTTGATGGCTAAAAAACAAAACAACCCTTCGTGGTTGAATGATAACAGACCCTTGATGACTGAATGATAATAAGTATTGAATGATAACAGACCCTTGGTGGCTGAAAACTAAAGTAACGGTAAAAGGCCTTTGGCGGTTGAATGAGTCACGTGTTATGTTGAATACATGCTGAAGATTTGATGAATACATAGATCAAACGATCGGAAATTAATGCTCATAACGCATGATTGACCCATAGAGAATAACAAGTATCGTTCGAATAACAGCTAATCCAACTTGTGAACTACGGTTGAAGTCCCTCATCATCAATCAACAGTATAAAAAAGAGGCATAAAACGGACACATTATTTCAAACGGAGGGCGAGTGTCCCACCTAGATATATCAATGGTCGATGGAGTAAAGTCAGCTGTTTTCGCGCGGTGAGTGGTGTTCTCCGTAAGGAGCATAAAACGGACACATATTTCAAACGGAGGAGTGTCTCATCTAGTTATACAAAGTCGATGGAGTGAAGTCAGCTGTTTCCCTGATGATAGTTGTGTTCTCGGTGCGGCGCCATTTGCTTAAAATGAACTAGTGAAGCACTCTTAAAACGCCAGGCGGCCAGATCATTCCACAATTAATTCTGATTCGCGCTGTATTATTACGAACGATTCTTTTCTGCCAATTAATAGCAGTAATTCAATTGCTTGAAATGAACTAGTGAAAAAATTTGGTTTCAAACGGTTCTTTTATGAACGATTCTTGATTCCCCAATAATTGCTGTTTTGTTCGATCTTGACAGTAAAAATAAACAGAATAAAAATCACTTCACAGGAAAACAAAAATAATTAAAAATAAATTAAGGATAGCCGCTACCAAACTTTATTCCTTGCAAATTGTCAATAAACGTGCCAAATTTAAACTGTTCACAAAAAACGGCGATGAACGGTCATCCTCAAAAAACCTACTAATGAAATCAAATGGAAAATGGCGTGGCTGTAATAGGTAGGTTCGGCCGGCAAGACCGATTCGAAAAAGCATGCCCTATCAGGGCACGCTTAAAAACACATCGAAGAGACAAATCTAGTCGAAATTTGGTTTCAGAGCCTTCAAAAATGTATTCTCAAAACTTCCTAACGACGAACCCTATTGAGTAATACGTCGATCGAAAGGGCGTAAAAAAGCTGATAGTTTTGGTGCAAACCCGAGGTTCATACTATTTTTCAAAGTCAAATCGTTGCATACCAGTGACTTGACACGCACTGAAGCAACCCATAGTATGGCAAAGGCTGTCCCAAGAATGATGGACTTAGCTGTTTCAAATGTTTTGAGCTACGAACTTGGGTTTTGGGGTGGAATTTAAATGTAGATTTATTTTTTTTTACTGATGTTTTTTTTATGATGTTCTGTAAAGTTTTCTGAGTAACTATTTTCTTTTAAAAATTGATTTGGTTTTTTCCATACATTCTTTCAAATAACCTTGAACAGTAAAAGTTACGACTCTCCTTACCAAGTTGTTTACCATGTTAATTAAACTTCAGGTGGAAAGGAACATTCGAAAAATAATTGAAGTGTCTGCTTGATTGGATAGGATTTTGAAACCATTTTCTCATGACTTTTTGATTCTTTACGTGATCAAGAGTTAAATCCAAAAAATTAATTTTTTTACCATAGTGTCAATTTCCAATTTCCATGGTAAATTGTAATGACTCATGAAAACTATTGAAGTGATCTAAAATTGCGTTACAGTTTTCACGTCACGCTATACAGTCATCTTCAAATCTTTCGTATAGGTATAATATACATTTGAACATAAATGTTAAAAATAACTCTGATTCTAAAAATTCCATCACTTTTAATTCTCTGCACAGGCAGTTATTGGAGCACCCATTACAAATCCTGAATTTTTTGGAAATACAAATTTTTGAATTGGAAAAAATTAGGCACTAAACAAGTTTCTACTCCAAACCTTAAAATTTTTTTTGGAAATAAGGTATGTTTCTCAATTTTGGGCTGATTTTTTCGATTATTCTAATACTAATTTTATGGGCACATTTGTGTACTGAGAAATCCCATAAAAAACCTTTTCAGGTGCAAGTAGACGGCATCAGGTAATTAGGTCTGTCACAAAAAGCCGTTCCAATGCATCCACTCAAAGATATGATATGATGGGAACGGCAAGTCTCCTCCAAGTGGGCATCCAGCAGGGCAACTTTTAATCGTTTTTCAAAATCAACACTATCCATCTGCGGCGAATTTAGTGAAGGAAAAACTTTGAGGGATGTATTTCTTTATTTTTTATTTTCAAACGCAAAAACTTGCCGCCGTTCATCGCCTTAAAAAAAAAATAATAATAATTAATTGATTTTTTTCTTTTTTAAGGCGATGAACGGCGGCAAGTTTTTGCGTTTGAAAATAAAAATAAAAAAATACATCCCTCAAAGTTTTTCCTTCACTAAATTCGCCGCAGATGGATAGTGTTGATTTTGAAAAACGATTAACAGTTGCCCTGCTGGATGCCCACTTGGAGGAGACTTGCCGTTCCCATCATATCATATCTTTGAGTGGATGCATTGGAACGGCTTTTTGTGACAGACCTAATTACCTGATGCCGTCTACTTGCACCTGAAAAGGTTTTTGATGGGATATACTCTGGTTTTAGCTTGTAGAATTCCAGTTTCTCATTCCACAAATAAAAGCAACAGTTGTTATCCATCAGCTGACAACTTTTACATAGATTCTCGGGTGCTTATTTTACGATAGGGACCACAGTCTCATTTCCCTTTCTTTTCCCTGATCCATATGCTAACCTACTCGCTGGCCGGTCCGCCACTGGCCGGTCCGCCGCTGGCCGGTCCGCCGCTGGCCGGTCCGCCGCTGGCCGGTCCGCCGCTGGCCGGTCCGCCGCTGGCCGGTCCGCCGATGGCCGGTCCGCCGATGGCCGGTCCGCCGCTGGCCGATTCGCCACGGGGTAGTCCGTTGCTGGCCGATCCGCCTCTGGATAATCCGCCACTGGCCAGTCCGCCGCTGGCCGATCCGCCATTGGCTAGTCCGCCGCTGGCCGATCCGCCACTGGTCGGTCCGCCGCTGGCCGGTCCGCCGCTGGCCGATCCGCCACTGGCCGGTCCGCCATTGGCTAGTCCGCCGCTGGCCGATCCGCCATTAGCTAGTCCGCCGCTGGCCGCTCCGCCACTGTCCGGTCCGCCGCTGGCCGATCCGCCACTGGCCGATCCGCCACTGGCCGATCCGCCACTGGCCGGTCCGCCGCTGGCCGATCCGCCATTAGCTAGTCCGCCGCTGGCCGGTCGATCCGCCACTGGCCGTCCGCCGCTGGCCGATCCGCCACTGGCCGGTCCGCCGCTGGCCGATCCGCCATTAGCTAGTCCGCCCCCCTGGCCGGTCCGCCACTGGTCGGTCCGCCGTTGGCCGGTCCGCCGCTGGCCGGTCCGCCGCTGGCCGATCCGCCGCTGGCCGATCCGCCACTGGTCGGTCCGCCACTGGCCGGTCCGCCGCTGGCTAGTCCGCCGCTGGCCGATCCACCATTGGCTAGTCCGCCGCTGGCCGGTCCGCCGCTGGCCGATCCGCCATTAGCTAGTCCGCCGCTGGCCGGTCCGCCACTGGCCGGTCCGCCGCTGGCCGGTCCGCCGCTGGCCGATCCGCCATTGGCTAGTCCGCCGCTGGCCGGTCCGTCGCTGGCCGATCCGCCATTGGCTAGTCCGCCGCTGGCCGGTCCGCCACTGGCCGGTCCGCCGCTGGCCGATCCGCCATTGGCTAGTCCGCCGCTGGCCGGTCCGCCACTGGCCGGTCCGCCGCTGGCCGATCCGCCATTGGCTAGTCCGCCGCTGGCCGATCCGCCATTAGCTAGTCCGCCGCTGGCCGATCCGCCACTGGCCGATCCGCCACTGGCCGATCCGCCGCTGGCCGGTCCGCCGCTGGCCGATCCGCCGCTGGCCGGTCCGCCGCTGGCCGATCCGCCACTGGCCGGTCCGCCGCTGGCCGATCCGCCATTAGCTAGTCCGCCGCTGGTCGGTCCGCCGTTGGCCGGTCCGCCACTGGCCGGTCCGCCGCTGGCCGGTCCGCCACTGGCCGGTCCGCCGCTGGCCGATCCGCCATTAGCTAGTCCGCCGCTGGCCGGTCCGCCGCTGGCCGATCCGCCACTGGCCGGTCCGCCGCTGGCCGGTCCGCCACTGGCCGGTCCGCCGCTGGCCGATCCGCCATTGGCTAGTCCGCCGCTGGCCGATCCACCATTGGCTAGTCCGCCGCTGGCCGGTCCGCCGCTGGCCGATCCGCCGCTGGCCGGTCCGCCACTGGCCGGTCCGCCACTGGCCGGTCCGCCGCTGGCCGATCCGCCACTGACCGGTCCGCCGCTGGCAGATCCGCCATAGCTCAATTCTGTAACTTCAGGAAAATAATGTTACTGTCACTACCAGTTCTCATCAAATAAACAGATCAGTTGTAAACTCTACAAGTACACAGCAAAGAACTTTTGTCACTACTTGCTTATGAATAATTATACTAAAATCACAGAATAATACATTGTATAATTCTGTGCTAAAATCACAAAGGTGCTGTAAACACATCAGAAACTACTCTCCCTCCAGTGATCAACAGTATTACGGTACTCGGGTGTTGCATTTGCAAGTAATGAAGTGGAAAATGAAGCTCCGCGATTATGCCCAAATTCGAATACTTTCAGCTTCAGAGCTGGAATAGTTATTAAATAAATGAATATGCAAAAGTACCTAACTGTGAGAGCAAACCAACCTTTACTATACGCGTGCATACAACAAATTAGAAGCACACAAAAAAAATAACTAGAAAAGATGTTTGGTACATTTATTTAAAAAGAAGAACTGAGGAGGATAAATTTCGTAATTCACGGCCTCCGTTGTAATTGAAACAATAATCACTTGTATCACTCAGTATTGGTAACGAGTTTATTTCAAAAGTGTCAAAGCAGGGAGAAATGTTTTTGTTTTGAAATGATGTGCAGTTGTTGTTGACTGACGATGAAGCGTCGATTCTCGCGGCGATCTCAAATACTAAAAGGCAGTAGCCAATGAGAGTAGAGTTACCGCGTAGTTTGAAATAGCTGTTATAATGAGAAATTTAGTTTTTTTATCATTTCTCAATAAATATTAGACGGATTGCGTTCAAACAAAAAAAAGGCACGAGCACAGAACACGCTGGTTAAAATAAGACCAAGTTTGATGTGTTTGGTTGCGTAGTTTTTTCGCTACAGGATCATATCAAGGCACGGTTTGGGGGAATGAAATAATTTCTGTAATTATAAGCGTTTACGCAGCGCAGACTTGTCAGGTCGTAGAGAGGGTGGTAGTAGGGTGGGGTTACCTGACTTGCCGTCTGCGTCTACCGACGCTTATGATAACATCTAATGAAACAAAACGCAAAATTTTCAGGTATTCTGTGAAGCCATACAATCCTTCGAAAGTGAAACGAGTCTTTAATATGAAACCTCGACTTTCCTAAAATTTTACTTAAGATAGTTAAGTGATATTTGGCATCTTGTGTAAACTATATTGAGATAGGGGTCTGGGGATTCTCTCTCGGATAATTTTGAATCAAATAAGGTTAAATGGTGAAATTTGGGAGGGTTTTTTATATAGTATCTATGCGATGGTTTGCGCACATTTCCATGTGTTAAAAAGATAGGAATTTTATGATTTTTCATTAATTCATTTACTTCCTAATTTTCATGGGTATATTGCAATGATTATCAAAATAAAACTCAGTGGAATCGGAAAAGAAGGTGAAAATATTTACCATGCCAGAAAAAATTAAATAATAATCAAATTTTTGAAATATTGCTGATTTGATTTTTCTTCTGTCATGATTTCATTTCTTTTCCTCTTCGAAACCGGTGAGGCTCCACCTGACTTGCCTCACCCTACGATCCGCCCCTGGACTCCCTATCGCCATTTGCTTTTAAATCAGTGGCGGCTCGTGCAATCTGGCAACCGTGCACTTTTGCCATTTAAACGTATGCAAAAAGATCGTTACTAGGTGAGGCGCTACGCCTCACCAAGTAATCGATTATTTTACACAGTTTTAAATGGAGGAAATCCATTGTTGCCACATTGCACGAGCCGCCGCTGTTTTAAATTGGCGTAGGTCGTAGAGAGAGAAAAGGCAAGTCAGCGATGCGCAACTCTATACATATACAGCTTATTGACAGTGGCGGAGCATGCTATGGCAACATGTCACATTTGTCCATTTGAACCAATCGGAAAGGTCGAATTCGATGGTCATCGCCGATCCCTAGATTGTTCGATATTTTTCATGGGTTTTAATGATCCAAATGGAACGTTGCCAGATTGCACGCTTTCAGTGGCATATCGTGCAGTTTGGCAACGTTGTATTTTGTCCATTTAAACCCGTGCGAAAGGTCGAATGCAAAGATTTTCATCGAACGCCTCATATTTTGATTTTTTACGTGTGTTTAAATGGACTAATTGTCTTCAGGTCGCTTTCTGAAAGGATAATATGTAAAAAAAAGTGTATATTTATTGAATTCATGTTACTTTTCTACATAAATTAGATTAAGCAATTGGCAACTACGTTGTCAACTGTGTTAAGTTATTTAAATTAATAGACAGAATACTGTCAAATATTCGCCTCTTTTACGAATAGGTGCAGGGTTCAGTGAGTGCAATGCACACACAAATAAATAATAATAATAATAAAAAAAAATGGACCAATTGCAACGTCGCCAAATTGCACGCTACGCCACTGCACACTTCGCCACTGCTTGTTGGGTACAACAACGCTATCGCGGCAACGCTGCTTGAAGAATTAGAACTAGGAAATACAGCAGATCTAAAAAAAAAGTAGTAAAATAAAAAATAAATAAATAAAAAAAATATTAAATACAAAAAGACCAAGTCAGAATGGGAGCCTGAAGGGGCCTCCGAGCCAAAAACGAACCAGCCACAAACGCTGTGATTGGTTTCATTTGAAGCAAGGACGCTGCCGGGTTGCCAGTTTCACGGGACCTCCCCATATGTTTTACATTGAAAATAAATCAGGGAATCGAGGGATTTTCTAGACAATCTGACAACGCTGGAAGATAACAAAACGGCGGCGCGGCTTTCAGCTCTGCGGTCATTTTCAGCGAGACATTTACGACTATTTTAAACATATTCTTTTTTTTCAAATTTACTCCATTGCTTTCAGCCTCAGTTCGACTTACCTCTCTTTATTCGTCGCTCTCCAACTCTCTCTCTCTCTCTCTCTCTCTCTCTCTCTCTCTCTCTTTCTCTCTCTCTCTCTCTCACACTCTCTCTCTCCCTCCCTCTCCCTCCCTCTCTCTTTCTCTCTCTCTCACACTCTCTCTCTCCCTCCCTCTCTCTCTCTCTCTCTCTCTCTCTCTTTCTCTCTCTCTCTGTATCTCTCTCACTCTCTCTCTCTCTCTCTCTCTCTCTATCTCTCTCACACTCTCTCTCTCCCTCTCTCTCTCTCTCTCTCTCTCTCTCTCTCTCTCTCTCTCTCTCTCTCTCTCTCTCTCTCTCTCTCTCTCTCTCTCTCTCTCTCTCTCTCTCTCTCTCTCTCTCTCTCACACTCTCTCTCTCTCTCTCTCACACTCTCTCTCTCCCTCTCTCTCTTTCTCTCTCTCTCTCTCTCTCTCTGTATCTCTCTCACTCTCTCTCTCTCTCTCTATCTCTCTCACACTCTCTCTCTCCCTCTCTCTCTCTCTCTTTCTCTCTCTCTCTCTCTCTCTCTCTCTCTCTCTCTCTCTCTCTCTCTCTCTCTCTCTCTTTTCTTCTTATGCTCCGTCTCTCTCCGAGAGAATTCCTCAGGCCACTCTTTAAAGCCCTGCAAAAACATCAGGCCTGATTCTTCAGTATGATTGTAATACCACTCATGATTCATTGTTGCAAAATATTGGCGTCTTGCGCGCGCATAAATGAATGTGAGCGTGAGGGGGTGTTGGTAGGTGGTTGAGGAGGGGGAGGGGGAGGCGGAGTGGGGGAAGGGTCGGGAGGAAGAGACGGTCAATGTATGGAAAAGGGAGAGATGCATGTAACTTGTCATGAGCAGAGGCCGTCAAAAGGGTCACTATAGCTTGGTTTTTTTCCCCCTATGACCTGAACTGAACGTCATGAAAATTTTATAGGGACCCGCCTCTGGACATGAGCACTTGTCACACGATCAATGGACCGTTCCAGAAAATATCGTTAGAGAGGTGGTTGCGAGCACCACAGTCTTATCCGTAGGAATTTGTATTTCTCTCTCTTTATGCCCATTTGAACGCGTGCGTTAAAAAAGGAGAGGGATAGACGGTTTTAGGGCGAATTCAACGGTTAGCCAATAATGCACTCATCGGTCGCAATCAGAATGTGACACATAGGCGGATCCAGCAATCTGGCAACAGTGTATTCTTCCCATTTGATTGCATGGCAAATAATAATCGATTATCCTCGGAACCGGGGCAGGTCTCCTTCAAGAATCGATTGTTTATCATACATTCAAATGGGAATAATGCGCAGTTGCCAGATTGCTGGATCCGCCTATTCGATGTGACAAAACCTGTCGGAGCGCTCCAAAACTGCCTCTTTCACTCTTCCCTTAACCCTCGTGCATCACAGAAAAAGATGTGAATGTTAAATTAGCAAAACATTTCTAAAAATCGGAAATACATTTTTACAATGCAAAAATTTTAATTAAAAAACTGCCAATTTTGTAAACGTTATTGCTGAAACTGCAAATATTATCGCTATTGTAGCAGAAAATATCGCTAATATTTCAAAATAATTGCTAGTAAAGCAAAAAATATTGCAAAATCAGCAATATCATTTTGGTAAAGTAGTATTTCACGAACTGCAACTTTTGCAATGTAAAATGTATTTTCGATTTTTCGCAATGTTTTGCTATTTTAACGTTCATATTTTTTTCTGTGATAGCTATATCTCTTTCCCGTGTCGAATTTCCTAAGAGGGGCCTTCGTTTCACGACATTTTCTAATCAAAATCGCATTAAAATGACTCCGAAAATTCATTTCTACCAACAAATTTCACACAAAAAATTCTCGAGGTAGCGGAACAAAGGGGTCACGTGTGCGAGAGTGAGAGAATAGTTCGGAATGATTGACGAACTTTTTCATCGGATGAGGAAAACCGTCTGTACAATGTACAGGCTGAAGTATTTAGATTGCCAATGCTGCGCTCTTTTGCGTATGGCAAAAATGGCATTTTTCAATTCTCAGATGATTCCACCGGTTGAGAAAAGATTACACAGTTCAGTCCAGTGTATGACTGTAATGCACGAAAATACTCGCGCATCTGTAATCTTTTTGTCGACGACTGTAAAAAAAACTTACGGATATTTTAATCACTAAACGGCGATTGCACCGATTGAGAAAGGATTACAGACCAGAGTATTTCATGGGCAGTAAAGTCATACACAGAGATGAACTGTGTAATCTTTTCTCAGCCGGTGGAATCATCGGTGAATTGAAAAATGCCACTAATTATATTATGTTACTGAACAAGTATTTAACATTGCGCGAGGGTTGTGATGCGGGTTTTCGGTTTTCTCTTTGGTATATTTATACTAATAACTACATGTGTTGCAGTAACATCATTTTAACATTACGTATACAGAGTTTTAATTTTTTATAAAATGAAGAAGTAGGTCCCTTATCAACGAATATTTTGTTACATAATGCGAGTTAAATGAAAATTTTGCATCAGTATAACAGGAATTAATTGTATGTTAACTGTCTCCTAAGCTCGGGTAAGCTTGAATACTGAGCTCCATAACGCTCAGTATGCATAAATTCAAGTGCCCCCCGTAAGTGCAGTGGCGTATTGTGCACTTTGGCAACGTTGCAGTTCTTCCGCATTTAAACCCATGAAAAAGATCGAACTATTGGGTGATCGGTGAACACCTTCGCGCATTCGACCTTTTACATGGGTTTAAATGGACACAATACATTATTGCGAAATTGCTTGCAACGTTACTGCATATGTGAGCCGATACCATAACTAGATACTTCTTAATTTCGGTTCCTTAGGCAAGCGTTATTATATTATTGGCACCTTTCGCGCACCGACCCTAATCGAAATGAGCTAGAATGACGGGAAAATATTCACGTGGATTCGCAAATGCAGTTTCCTCGGAAAAATTAAAACGTGAAAGATGATCTTGAAACGTAGGATTATCTACTTACTTTTATAGGTTAGTTGGCCGACGAATAGCGGAGTGCCAGCTATAGGAACAATCGCTGTTCGTTTGTCATTATACCCATGCATGGAGGCAGTTTCGCGCATTGACGGATCCATCCCCCGCGAATGGGGGAGGAGCGAACTTGGAGTTTTTGCCCCCCCCCACACGTAGACCCTCCTATTCTTTTTTCCCCCTTTTTCCCCCCTTTCTTTTTCGGTTTTTTGTGATACAAGGGGGGGGGGGCTTGTATCCGCCAATTGTTTCGTGGATTCTGCTTACTTCAACAATTACCGCTCCAGATGTGGCACTTTGAAATATGTTTTCAGGTGCCTTCAATTTGTGTCGACGCAATACAGTAAGCAAACCATTAGACCCGAGTCATCCAACCAGGACTTTTATCCAATCAGGAGCATACATTAAAATACTTAAAAGCGAAAACTATATTGATGGGTCGATTTGATTGTTAGTTAAGAGCCCCCCTTGGAGTTTTTGCCCCCCCCACGTAGACCCTCCTATTCTTTTCCCCCCTTTCTCCCCCTCTTTTTCCGTTTTTTGGGATACAAGGGGGGGGGGGGTCTTGTATCCGCCAATTGTTTCGTGGAGTCTGCTTACTTCAACAATTACCGTTCCAGATGTGGCACTTTGAAATATGTTTTCAGGTGCCTTCAATGTGTGTCGACGCAATACTGTAAGCAAACCATTAGACCCGAGTCATCCAACCAGGACTTTTATCCAATCAGGAGCATAAATTCAAATACTTAAAAGCGAAAACTATATTGATGGGTCGATTTGATTGTTAGTTAAGAGCCTAAAGTTGAAACTGGGGTAAGAATAAAACATGAAAACATCCAATTAAAAATTCCAAGTAGGCAGTATCATATACTCACTGACTCACTGTCTTTAGAAACTTTTATCAGCTTCTGTCAACTTTTGAACGGTTGAAGCCTTAAAAAATAAAACTTTGTCGGAGGTCCAGTGCAGTGACTCAAGTACAGTTCAAATGGCAACCTTTCTTTTTATGAAATTATCAAAAAGAGCATACAATTCTGAATACAACCAAAAGTCTCCGAAAGAAAAGCTCAGAATTTTAAGCTTTTCTCAGCAGATCGGACGGATACTGATGCACGCTTCGCTTTCGATAGTACCGTTTATCAACCTTTTGCGACACTTCCCGTGAATAACCCTGGAGGGAGAACTCTATAGCATTGCTTGTTCCTTGTTAAAAACAGGAAGCTCGACGTACGTCTCCTTCTTCTTGGACTGCAAAATAGAGATTCGCATTTACGCGTAGATATATGTATGTATATCACTTGATGTGGCGCGGGTAAAAAGTGACCAGAACTGCATACATTGCTCACCGCACCGTGGTCAGTGGCGTAGCGTGAAATTTGGCAACGTTGCAGTTCCTCCGCATTTGAACCAACGGAGAAGATCGAACTATAGACCATTTTAGTAGATCGATGTATCGTATCGATTGCCGTCCGAGGGGCTCTGGTTCCAAACAAACTCTGGTTCAATGTAATTTCCCCATAAGCGAACTTTTGAACGGAAATTTAGGGTATTAAATCAAACAATTAATGCAACCTTTTTGCGATTATGAATTTTACGTCCTCGAAAATGCTTAATTATGCCTGGTTTCTTGACTAAAACTGCCGAAATCAATAATATATTACAGATTAAATGTTGCATTTGTAGGTTAGAATAGACTGTTTTAGTAGAGCGATATATCGTATCGATTGGCGTCCGAGGGCCTCTGGTTCCAAACAAACTCTGGTTCAATGTAATTTCCCCATAAGCGAACTTTTGAACGGAAATTTAGGGTATTAAATCAAACAATTAATGCGACCTTTTTGCGATTATGAATTCTACGTCCTCGAAAATGCTTCATATTGCCTGGTTCCACCCGTAAAACTGCCGGAATCAACAAGATATTACAGATTAAACTATGCGTTTGGAGGTTGGAATCACCCAAATGTTATTGTTGTTGTTGTGGAATTTGGCGGGATTTCGGGCGATTCTAACCTACAAATGCAACATTTAATCTGTAATATCTTATTGATTTCGGCAGTTTTAGTCAAGGAACCAGGCATACTCAAGCATTTTTGAGGACGTAGAATTCATAATCGCAAAAAGGTCGCATTAATTGTTTGATTTATTACCCTAAATTTCCGTTCAAAAGTTCGCTTATGGGGAAATTACATTGAACCAGAGTTTGTTTGGAACCAGAGGCCCTCGGACGGCAATCGATACGATATATCGCTCTACTAAAACAGTCTATCGCCCGAAATCCCGCCAGGAAGCGCCCTTTATTATAAAGTCCTCCTCGCCTCGATTTATATCTATCTTGAAACAAGCACACTTCTTTTCGATCTTTAAAATGTTAATTCGCAAGTTTGACCAAGGGTCTTGGGTAATTGAGTCCGCAGGAGACTGATTGAATCCCTGAGAGGAAGTCGATACTTATGCATTGGTTCAAATGGCAAAAACCATGGTTGCCAAATTGCAAGAGCCATTGGCGGATCCAGCAATCTGACAACAGTGTATTCTCCCCGTTTGATTGCATGAGAAATAATCGATTTGTCATGGGGCTGTAGCCCCTCCAAGAATCGATTGTTAATCATACATTCAAATGAGAGGAATGCGCAGTTGCCAGATTGCTGGATCCGCCAATGGCAAGAGCCGCCACTGACCTACGTTGATCTAACTTTTTCCTTCAAGTGGAATCAGTTGAGTGATCGCGGGTAGGATGAAGAATGAAGATATCGGATATGACTTGTTCCCGTTTCGATATCTCGATGAGTAACGGTGTATATGCATCGATGTATCGGTGTCTTGATGACTTCTTACCACAGTCGCTTCATTTGGTATAGTGTGTCTCATATCTTGGGTGTGTTGCGTGGCCAGCTGGAACCAACCTCATCTTACTTCGTAAACTCGCGCACATTGGGTCGTCTATACTGTACACAGACTCTACAGGCAGAATTTTAGAATGAGGCTCTAGCAAACTGTTTCTACAAGCAAATAAATAATAAAATCTGATGTAAAAACTAGCGAAAATCACGAAAATCACACTAAGCAAGTCTGAAATTCAGTAATAAACTCGCATAACTGATCTAACGACAAGTTCGTTACGGCGGTTCAACACAGGTATCATGGGAGATTCCTGTCTATTATGTCACTTTCTCTACGAAACACAGAGGTATGTCTCAATTTAGATAGGAATCTCCCATTATACCTGCGCGTCTCTCCGCCATTAAGCCCAATTCTGAGAATGAATTTCGTAATTTTTAAGTGTACTCATCGTCATTTTTACGGATTTTTATGCAACAATCAATTCTTCAATCCCCTGTAGCAAAAGTTTTCAAGAGCCCCATTCCCCAAAACGGTGCAACAGTGCAAGAAAGATTACAGAGCGCTGTGTTGTGGCATATCTATGTGCGCTGAAAATAATGTTGCTATAATCTTTTCTGTGCCCGTGAACCGTTTTGAGGAATTCTCAACGCAAGCTATAAACTAAAGACTAAAGTGGGGCGACGCCATGTTATATGTAAGTCCCATTTCGAAATGAAGTAAACAAACATAGATGGTTTATTTGTCTCCTGGTTTTTTTGTTTGTTTTGTTTTTATTTCAATTAAATGAAAAACTAATTGATTAGATTGATACTGATTTTGGATGGAAGTGCGAGGGGTTTAGAATGCCTATCTGAGCACAAAATTTTAATTTGTGTATCCAGGTGAGAAAGTTTTGCTTATAGGTATCTACCATACGTGTCAGTTTCCTTATATCAGGAGTAACTCCTTCCGAAAGAAATCATAATCCAATTTATGTGTCCAGATAGTCACCCCAAAGCTCTTTCACCATCATTTCAAATTAATCTTAAATTAATTCGTCTCAATTTTTATTTTAATGTTATAAAAAAAAGAGGTGAGCAAACCAGTCCTGTGAGAGTATAGCAGTTTAAAGGGTAGGTAATGACAGCATAAAGATGGAAAAACCCTGGCGATCTTTTTGCGATGGTTAACATTCACCATCATGATGTTCGGTTTTTCCCCGATTTCAAGATGTTGAGTTTTAATTATTTTAATTTTAATTATTTATTTGATTTTTTTGAAGATACATTATTGATATTGTGATGCCTGTGATAACTTCTGACCGAACAAAAACTGTTCGTAATCCTCGAATTTTTCATCTTACGAATTTCATCGGTATTTTCAGCGGCGTGAATGCGCTCTTTTGTTTTGTTATTTTGGTTGAACCTGTAAAGAAAAAAAAAAACAAAAGAAACCAAGAAAAATCTCTCTTTAAACCGAAAGCTTTAAGTTGATATTCTTATTTGTGAATTATTTTGTTCTTTCAAGTTATTTTGTTTTCTCTCAAACTTTTTTTCTCGTCTTTAAAACCAATTTCCCCCTTCTACAGTAACACCGATAATTTATTTAATCTCTATAGCTACTTGTTATCACAGTGGTCTTTACAAAATATACTACTTAAATGAAATACGCGTGTAATGTGTCAACATTGCATTTTGTCCGTTTCACCTGTGCAAATGGTGATTTTACCTACATACTTCTTGCATTCAGAATTCAACTGAACAAAATCCAATGCTGCTACATTGATTGCAGTACCATTTCTTCTCCGGTCATTTAAAAAACAGGAAAAAAAACTTTGGTAGCGCTCACAAAACCCTCGGTAGAAAAATGACCCAGCCAAAAAATTTAAAGGAGCCAACCAAAGCCCTAGCACAGAATAATACAATCAGAACGGAAACTCCCATAAGAGCCAATGGAAGCAAGTTTGGAATTTAACGGCACCAATAGGCAACGCTGTGGTCCTATATCCCAACATGGCGGACGTGTTCCCGCCTCACTTTTATTCTACTGGCATTACAGAATGAAAATTTCGCGGATCATGTCCCATATTCGTTTTTCACGCGCGAATCCAGATGTAAACATCCTATATCCCAACATGGCGGACGCGAAATAAATTTGCTTCAAAACCCGACAGAGTTTCCGTTCTGATTGTATTATTCTGTGGCCCTAGTTCACCCAGTAAAATCTCTTTGGTAGGCGCACAAAACCTTTTGTTAACTCTTTTAAAGTCTTTTGCAGGGATATTTTATTAACAAAGGTTTTTGTCAGCAGTGCCAAAGCGCAGTGGCGAAGCGTGAAATTTGGCAACAATGTATTTTCTCCATCTAAGTTCAACAAAAAAGTCGAACGCTCCAGTCATCGGCGATGACCAGGCATTTCGACCTTTCTCATGTGTTTCAATGGGGGGGGGGGAGGAATGTTGCCAAATCGCACGCCTCGCCACTGCCAAAGCGTTTTTCTCGTTTCCTCTGCGAGTCACTTCTTTATTCATTTGTATTTACAGCTTAAAGATTTATTTTGATTTCAATCAACAGAAAAAGTCTGAGCAAGGAAGAGACAGTAGTGACTCACACAACCTGACAACTGTGCTTTTTTGCCTTTTAAACCCATGCAAAAAGATCGATATTAGATGAGGCATGACGCCAAACCAAAGGATCGATTATTTTTGTTGACTTGTTGCACGAACCGCCTCTAGGAAGGGGGATTATCCATCAAGACATTGGTAAATTGATAAATTGTGTAAACTTTTTGTTTCGAGAGAAAAAGGAAATAACTAACAAATGAAGTGACAAGTACAGTAATAATTTTCTGAAAGAAAGAAAGAAAGAAAGAAAGAAAGAAAGAAAGAAAAAAAAAACTGTCATTTCAATTGTTAACAATTTTTTAGTTCGGTTTATCATATTTATATTCTCTTTGAAAAAAGGTGAAAACTTGCACTATTTGCTCAACACGCTGATGGTCCTTTTTTGTCTAGACAATGTGCGTTGGGTTGTAAACAATTTGATAAGGAAATGAATGATCGCTTACCTTTAGTTTCTAATTAGGGTCATGGAAAAGTCTTCGCGAGAGGTTGCAATCACTCATTTAATTCAAAATTTAAGACCGTTTTTTGCTCGTAACTCTGAAACAATTTTTTGGTTCTTAGGTTGCTTTGCATTTCCATTCTAAAGTTAGTTTGTGAGTCTAAACTAAATTGAAAGTTTTCCTCGTCTGACCTTTTCCGTTTTTCCAATAAAAAAAAAGAAAAAGAAAAAGGGGAAAAAATGTCATCAAATTATTTTCCAGCTGCCATGTTTAAATTTGAATCATATTGGCTCCTGCTTTTACCCTTATTCAAAGTTTCTTTTGTTTAGAATTTTCAAAGGACACATTGTTTTGCGCTTCATTTTTGTTCTTTTTAAGTTTTGAAACTGAGGAAAGGAATGCAGAAAAAAATAAAGAAGTGAGTTTTATTTTTATATAGAATAATTTTAAGTTGATTTGGTTCTAAAATACCAATAAAATGATGCACTGTCCCCTTTCATAAAATCAACACCTGAGTATTATACAAAAATTGATCAAACTAACTCAAATACATGTAGCGATGGGGCTGTTGCACTCTTTTGCTGTAAGCGATATAAGTATTGAATCAGATGCAAAAACAACGATGGTAGCACTAAACCCACAAAATTCACTCCGAAACTCATTAAATGCATTTAAATGCGCGAGCGTCTTGGCAGCGTATGACACTAATAATGGGAGATTCCAATCTCAATTCCGTCACTTTCTCTATGCTGACAAGGAAGATTCATAGACTAATGAGACACCAGAGATGTAGTGACCCATATCTGATTAATGGTACTGTGACACCTGGGGGCTGATTCTACTCTTTCAGACGAGACGAGGCGAGATAGTGCAAATCAACCAATCCCATTGGTTTAAATGGCGTCACGTGACGGATTTCGAGTCATTCGATGGGCGGAGGAGTCATTTTATCTGAAATGAACGACTCAAATGACTTCGAATTTGTCACGTGATGCCGTTTAAGCCAATGAGAATGATGAACTCCGCTATCTCGTCTCGTCTCGTCCAAAAGAGCAGAATCGGTCCCCTGGTGATAACCGGTAAAGCCAGCCATAATCGTGTTTTATTTTTCTTTCACAGACCTTTCCGATTATAAATATTTCATATGCTTTAATTCTTACGGTCACTTAACTCCTTCTCATAGGTGGATCCAGCAATTTGGCAACCATGAATGCATCCCATTTGAACGTATGAGAAACAATCGATTCTTAAGGGGGCCATGGCCCTTTCACTAATCGATTGTTTCTCATGCATTCAAATAGGAATGATAGATACACAGTTGCCAGATTGCTAGATCAACCTTTGCTCCTTCTCCCTCTTCCTCCCCGACCCTTGTTAGAGGGAAAACTGTGATGAGATACTAAAATATTCCTTAAGTTTTCTTGCTTATCCTTAATTTTTACTTCCCCCATTAAAAACTTAAAAAGAGTCGAGAAGGATTTTATTCTTTCATAATTAGGTATGAGTAAAAGTGAATGAATATTGCTACGTGCGTGTATATAGCTATTATGCTTTCATGTTTTCAATCAAAGGCTAAACAGGGTACCTATGTTTCTTCACCCATAATGTGCAATTTTAAAAGAGAGTGGTGGCCTGAAAGTGGTTAAAATTGATTGATACTGCCACCATCAGCTTTCCTGAGTAACCCCCTGGTCATAGCCGTAGCCAGAATATTGTCTTTCTCTTTCTTAACCCATTTAAACGCATGTGTTAGAAAAGGATGGATATAGGGGCTGTCACGTGACTTCAGCCCCTCTTTCTGTCCTTTTCTAACACATGCAATCAAATGTGCTAAGAGAGAGAAAGACAATATCCTGGCTACGGCTATGCCATCTGGTGGTTGCAACGAAAGAGAGGACAGACATTTTTCAAATTCCTTGAAAATAACGGCGACTGTAAATCAAACTTTGTGCGCTTGTTATTCTTTCTCTGCTCTTATTTATTTATTTATTTATTTATTTATTTTTTTGAGTCTTTTACTATCCTAAATAAGTGATCAGCCGCATGTAAAACTGTTTATTATTTTAATTTTTTTTTTATTTACAGTTTCAGGTTTTCTTAAAAAATGTACAAATATGTCTTACACATACGTATATGCCGACTGTGCCAGACAATAAATTCATAAAAGAGGGTTTCATTTCTCTTTACGTGAATTTACAACTTCTTTTGTTTTATTTCATAAGGAAGTTTTTTCAATATTTGATGATTTTACTGATTTATCAACGTTTTTCTCATTCACTGTTTTCTTGGGACTTGTGATGGGATCAACAATTGTCTCATCGTTTTTAAGTTGTTTAGCAACTTCAGCAGCAATTTTTACTGGTTCCATAACTTTTTGAACTAATTCTTCCGGTGCTATAACTTGTTCTTCTACTTCTACTGATGGTTCCAGAGGAACAGACCTTTTTTCCCTTTTAGCGTTGTCAACAGATTTGATCGGCTCTTTCTTCCCTTCTTTGCTCTTTGCAGCTTTTTTGTCCACCAAAACTTGCTCCTTATTGTCCAATTTTTTCTCCTGCTTTTTGTCAGCTTTGAGATCCTTTGATTTATTCTTTTCGTTTTTCTCCGCCTTCTTATAGTCTTCTTTCTTCACTTCACTTTCAACTGCTTTGTTGTCTTTGGAGTACTTTTTATCATTCTTTTTGTTATTGTATTTCTCGTTATGCCTGGAAAACAAGAGTAAACTTATTGAAAAGCACACGTTTTTTTCACAGAATACTAAAAAATCAGAATGGGAACTTCGGTTCATTTTGAAGCATTATTTTCTGGTCTGCCATTTTGAGAAGCTCCGCAAACTATCCTCACTCAAAGCAATACGAAAGACAGAGACAGAGCCATTTTGAAAAGTCACAGAAAAAGACGGAAAAACTGTTTCCATTTTGGCACCTATGGGAGTTTCCATTCTGGTTTTTTTTCTGCTGTGGTTTTATGAAAATGAGAAGGCGTCATAAAAAATTAGTTTTCTACAAAACAACAATGATTATAAATATGGCATTCTTGTAGCCTCTATTCTCACTGTATGATATTTTCACTGGCGAAGGGCGCCATGACATTTTTTTCCCATCTGAAACCATGAAAAAGGTTGCATTCGATGGTCATCGCCATTCCCTAAATAGTTCGATATTTTTCGTTGATTTTAATGAGCAAAAAGCAACGTTAATAAAAACAAATAATTATGATTCAGCAAATTTTTATTGATAAAAATTCGTAAATCAGAATGCATTTTATAGAAATAAAAATGTATGCTACAAAAATGTAAAAGTTACACAGTCATGAAAAATCTGGAAAAGTTTCGCTAGGAATCCCCTTAAACCCATGAGAGTCATAGAAAGTCGAAGATTGTTGTGATATCCGTTTTCAAAAAGTCATGACTTCCGTTTAAAAGTTATAATTTGTCAAGGCAACAAACTTACTAAACTTAGCATACTTTCATAATTCATAATTGAGTTATTCGGCCCCTGTATAAGGACGAGGTTAGTTCAAGAGGACACCACTCCTCCGTTTCTAGAGGGAAGGTAGTTAGTTAACTGTTCGTCCTCCGTGGAGTTGAAATTGCATATGCGACGAATTGAAGGCTCCCGATGAGACCTTATCTATTGTAGTGTTTTCATCAATATTTGCATTCATCCGGAATGAATACTGAATCTATGCGAAATAGACTCGAGGAGAAAAACGAGTCAACTCGGGCTTGGTCCATAAGGGGTTAAGAAAAAAGTCGGCTTTGGGATCAAACTGATCATTTAAAGTTTTTTGGCCCTAACTGGGGGGGGGGGGGAGGAGTTTACAAAAATATCCGAAAGTAATCCTAATCTTGTGATTCAGAATTAAAAACCGCGTGGAAACTGAACATTTTGGCGCAAATCCGCTGCTCACAGGTCGAACTAGTTTGTTACTATTTAGTACTGATTTCGACCTATTAATTTTGTGACGGCAATTCCCATCGGGTGCAGTAGCGGCTCGTGAAATCTGGCAACAGTGCTATTTTGCCATTTAAATCTGTGAAAAAAGATAGATTTTTGGTGAGGCACAGCGCATCACCAAATCGATTATTTTACATAGCTTTAAATGGAAGGGATCCATTGTTGCCACATTGCACACGCAGCCACCGATCGGGTGATACATCTTTGCGTAATGTCTAATTTTAAGTTTTAACAAAGTAATTCGGCGCAAACTGCAGGTCAATGCCATATTTCATGTATTTGAATAATCGCAGGTCAAAGTTTAATATGGGTCCTCATGAGTAAAAATGCGTGTTATCTTTTCCAGCTTTTAAAAATTCTGGCAAAAAATTACGATTTCTATTTCAATTGATTCACTCTAGCTAGAATTTCCAGCAAATGTTATCGCCATCGGAGATGGTGGTGTCGTATTGTACTATGACTTTCAAAAGAAAGTACCCTGGCCGAAATTCTTATTGTTAAACTCCGTTGTTTGCAGTATAGAAGTTTCGATGACGCACTCTGAAAGGGGCATTCTGATAAGTCTATAAACACTTGATAGCCGCAAAATTGCTTACAGGTTGCCGAGATTTAAAATAGTAAACATTTAGATCAGGGAGCTTTCTTTTAAGGTCATAGTACCCTGGTAAGATTTAATCCGATATAATTTTCCTGCCCATTGATACTTACTTTTTGGAATCTTTTTCCTTCTGCTGTACTTCTGCATTTTTCTCTTCTTTGCTGTATTTTCCCTCCTTGTGCTTTTTAGCATCAACTGTTTCACTGAAGATTATTGCTAAGAGCACGCATGCTAATAGCATCATCGATACCCTGAAATAATTAACGAAACTAAGATTTAAACAAAAAAACAAAACACAAAAACAAAAAAAAAACAAAAAACAAAACAAAAAGTAGTTTTTCACATTTTTTCTCATTGATTCTCTCATTTCTCTCTAGCTTACGGGGTTTTATACTCTGAAATTGAAAAATAAGGAGATAAAGGTATTATTCAAATGTACTTTAGTTATTTATTTTTGTCTTATAATGTTATGAAAAATGTTTCAATAATCGTAGGAAAATGTCTTGTTGTGATCTATTCTCAAACTTTATTTGTGTAGGTATATTATTTATTGTAGCTATACCATTCTTCCCTGGTAAAAATAATCAGCTATCATTAGATTTGAAACCTGATATCAACATGACATTAACATGACATCAGCATGACATTAGAAGACATCATCATGATATCATGTCGACGTCAGGTTTCAAATGCGTCAAGGTGGTGACATGTTTACGTCATGCTGATGTCATGTTCATTGTTCATGTCATATTTCAAATCTCATACTATCTGCCATTTTCACCAGGGCTGCTAGATAAGTTTCAGCAAAAAATTGCTTTGACACTCTGCCCGTCAAAATTTTGCAACAAATGAGAAGAGAAAATATGTAACAAGCTTTAAAAATATTCATTCTGATTGCACAATATTGACCAAAATATTCACGAAGCGTTATATTATACATTTCAATTAAGTATACGTACATCCAATCATTTTCTTAACTTGTTATTTCTCTAGACTCGCTTTTATATTAATCTACCTCTCTGTTTTACAAAGATTAATCACCCCAGATTTTTTTTTTTTTTTTTTTTTTTTATTTTTTTTTTTTTTTTTTTTTTTTATTTATTTTTTTTTTTTTTGGTCCCTGTATTTGCTCGGTTTTCGGCTACCTCCCTAATGGGGCTATTGCACACTTTTGCTATAAGCGATTTAATAGTCAATTATGGCGTAAAAACCTCTACAAATAACGATGGTGGCACTGAAAACTTCCAAAATCTACTCCTAAACTCAATAAACGCAGTTATTTGCGCGAGCGTAATGGTGGCCGAAGGCACTAACAATAGGAGATTCCTATCTTAATTGCGTCACTCTCTCTATGTTTACAAGGTTGATTCACAGAGTAATTAGTCATCAGAGTGATGATCCACATCCGATGAATGGTGCCACAACACCTAGTGACACCGGTGTCAAATGAAAGTAGTATCTTATTGGTCACTTCTTGATGGAGTTTCAGAATTGTTAGATGGGAATCTCCCATTGTTAGTGCCTTCGGACGCCATTACGCTCGCGCAAATAACTGCTTCTATTGAGTATAGGAGTGGATTTTGGAAGTTTTTAGTGCCGCCATCGTTATTTGTTGAGGTTTTTACGCCATAATCGACTATTAAATCGCTTATAGCAAAAGTGTGCAATAGCCCCATTGGCGAAAGTGAGACAGAGTATATCTCACTCGCGTTTACATTCAAGAACTATCCGAAATCTTTCTTAAGATCATAATTTGATTTCTCAACCAATTTTGTTATTTATTAAGTGAAAAAAGCCTTAAAAATCGAAGATCAGCGTGACGCTCCTCTACATCCACATGAATATTAAACCTTCAATGCATATATAGGTATAGTGTGTACCACTCCGGCGATACATAATGACGTATGAAGTCCTACAAACAGCATTGTAATGAAATATGTTGCCTTTTTTCACATTTGTACCACATTATAAGAAAACATAAAATGGGATCAAACATTTTCAAAAAGTATTCCAGCACTCATTATAAGTAATGCTTTTAATAAACAAAATCATTTTGGAAGGAAATTTCGACTTTTCATCTGAATCAGCTTTAATTTTTTAAGCTCTATACCAATTTTTCGTCCTTTGTTTTTTGAAAAAATCAACTAAAGTATTAAAACTCTCCCCCCCCCCCCTCTCCATTTTTCCCATTTATCTGACTACCTAGCTAGTGAATTGAAAAATCCATGTTTGGTTGGAGAAAAAAGGTCACGCAGTGAAGGGTTGGAATTAAAATAATCGATTGCCTGCTCTGAAAAACAAAATGTGCTAAATTAACATCCCGGTTTAAAAATAAAAAAATAAATTCGACAGCCAAAAAGATGCTCTTACATTCTAATATAAGACGTAGAAATAACCACCGGACATTTATTTTTACATCCTAGGATTTAATGTTAGCACCTTTTTGGCTGTCGCACATTTTTTTTTTTTTTTTTTTTTTTTTTTTTTTTTTTAAACTGAATGTTTATTTAGCACATTTCTTCCTGTGAATTGAATAAGTTAGCATTTTAAAGAAAAACCAAGAACTAATAAATATAAACGTTTGCTAAAATCAAAAACAGAACAGCTCAAGAAACGTTGTATTCTGCGAAAAAAATGGACTTACCTCACTCTCATTTTTGCAGTTTTGCTATTTATTTCGTCGGAGACAGAGAATTTTTGAAAGACTAGGCAACACAGAAAACTCACTGTTGAATGAAGGAGAACTCTTAATTATTTCATGCATTCATTATTCACTCGTGATAATCTTTAGGGCACTTAATGCTTATTGACTGAAATCATTGCCTTGATAACTCTGATCTTTTTGTTTACACTACAAAGTACACCGAATGAATTTTGTTTTTGCGGGTGTGTAAAGTTCGCATCGAAAAACAAAACTTTCCCTCTTTCTCTCTCTTCGGCCCTAAGAATGAATGTGTTAGAAAATGATGGAAGAAGGGGAGATCACGTGACTTTGGCAACCGTAACTCCATCCTTTTCTATCGCGCGCATTTAAAGGCACGAAGAGAGGGAAGCACAAAATTCTTGATGCACCGCTATACGTTAACTTCGCCATACGTGACTCCAATGGTGTTCCGGGCTACTCCTCTCAAATCTTTCTTGAGTGTATGTGTACTGTACTCGCTCTGTTATCTGTTGACATCAAGGATCCCTGAATGATGGATGACTTGTTTTTATCTGGTTCTGAGGCGTCATTGCCGCGCTATATTTATCCAAATCTCTCCGTTACTTTTGATCTACTGACATTAATTTTAGCCACCACCGTGCGCAGTCTCACATTCTTACCACCATACAATGGTCTATGACCGAAAAAAGCAAAAAAATTACCATAAATCAATGAAAAAATCATCAATGTCGACCATTTAACCTTCACACAAAACTTTAAATGGTGAAACTGTTGCATTGTGGGCACTCTTGGGCAAAAATAATGAGAGCGAAACCGAAACTGTTGCCTTGCCATAGGGAAAAATAATAAGCTAATTTTTGCGATTGAATCCGTGGTAAAAGTGTTCCATGAATTTCCATGTCCAAAATTCCGTGGGCAATTATTATTCTTCCTTGAAATTTCATGGAATTCCGGAACAAAATACTATTTTTCCATAACATTTCATGGAGTTCCGAGGGCCGTTTCTGGAATTCCATAACATTTCCCTTGTAATACTATGGAAAAGTAATAATTACACACAGAAATAATGCCTACGGAATTTTGGTCATGGAAATTCATGGAACACTTTTACGAGAGATATGATTAACAATACCTACCAACCTAACGTATGACAGAACTTTCCCTCCGGTTCCACGAGCCATAGCGATAGAGAAGCTGATACATATTTCAAGTCCTATCTTAAAAGTAAGGCAGTATGAGCGATCTGATTCTGGTTTGTTTGCCTCTTATTTTTTAACCTTAAATTGAAAATTGTAATTAATCCAGTGGAAAGTGGTTTTAGACGAAAAAGCAAGTGTTTAAGAGTTGCTATCTGGACACAGAGTTCTAACAAAACTATTCAGGTGAGGCAACTTTGTATATTTCTGTTATGTATCAGTCTATTCATCGTGCAAATCCTACCAGAAGCAACAGTTACAATCGATTTCTGTGTCCAAATAGCCACTCTAAAACACTTGCATCTTCGTTTATAACCAATTTCAAATGTATTTGTCCCATTTTTTTTTTTTTTTTTTTTTTTTTTTAATTTAAAGGTTAAAAAAAGTGAGGCAAACAAACCGAGCTTGAGTGAAAAACGTCTATAAGAAATTGCAATCATGGGTGCCTCTGTGATGCCTCAACATAACGTCCCACAAATTCTCTCTATCGCTATAACTCGTTGAGCTGAACGCAAAACTGTAAGCGGTGAAACCGTTGCATTGCGGGTACTCATAGGCAAAAGTAATAAGAGCAAAACCAGCAGTGGGAAAACCAATTGCCTCGCGGGTAACCTTAGTGAAAAAGAATAGGCAAGCTAATTTTTGCAATCGAATATGATTACCAATACCAACCTAACCTATGACAGAACTTTCTCCCCGGTTATAAAGAGGTTGTTTCATCGCCCTTAAGGAATGGGCTGAGAATGGATTGCCTTCATTTTTACAGGGCTGATAGAGCTATTCACGGAGAGTCTAAATATGGCCTATTTTTTTTTATTTTAGCCCTCTTAGAACCGGAGAAGGGGGTGGGGGGTCAAAGGTAAAACGGTTTTCCGGTTATAACTTTTGAATGGTTAAAGATAACAAAACGAACTTTTTTTAAACCAAATATCTTTTAAAGACCGCCTACCTTTTGATGTGTATGGTGTTTCAAAAATATTGAAATGTAACTAGTTAAGTTATTGCATTTTCAAAATTTTGGAAACTTCAAAAAATTATATTTTTGAATTTTTTTTATATGCGGATGACACTGAGGAAAACAAAAAACGGTCTCAAAGAAATCTCTTTCTTTTCCGGTTAAAATGAGGTAAAGTTCGTTTTCGAGAAATGATTTGTCTTTGAGTTATGAATTTTCAAAGGGTCAAAAATCGCTATTTTTGCGTTCTCAGTGACAGCGACGAGGCCGGAAAAAAATCGTTTCTCCGCATGTAGTTGACAAAATTCAATGAAAATTGGTAGCCGGGGGTTTTCGAGGTCGCAGATTTCAATTATTCCATCAGATTTGAAACATTTTGCAATCCAAGATGGCTGCCGAGTATATAGAGGTCGGTGCGTTGCTGAGTTTTTCCATGACAATTGAAGAAACGGGCTGTAAAAAAGTGGATTTGCTATAGATGTGTAGGTACATCATTTATTAGATCGTACACTGGACATGAAAATATTTGACATACAAATCGGTGGACATTAAAAGTAGGTGGGCCTAAACGAAATTGGACTTACAGTTTGTGGACGAACAGTCCTGGGTCCAAAATGATAATAGTCACAATTAAAGTTTTTGTAGCACCAAAAATGGCCGAACCCTTTTTTTTGACAAATTTGAGGTTAAATATGGTAGAATATTATTGTTGAATCTTTACCAATCCATCCAAAATCCGAATCCGACTATGTTTTCAGTTAGGATCAAAACTGACAAAATTCACATCCTCGAAGCGGTTGAAACTTGAAAGCGCATACAAGAGTTAGAATCAAAAGTGGCTAAATCCACGCATGTAAGAAACTAAGAGCTTCCGTAATCCGTAGAAATAGAAATACACGATATTTGGTTAGTGAAGAATCTATATGTGAAGCCAAACGCTCTTTCAGAACTGGTCTTGTGCGGCTCAGTACATCGCGACGTAATTAGAAAACTTTGGCCTATAGGAACTACCTCAGGTTTCGTCCGAAACTTGCCGTCCGCAAGGTGACTGGTTTTGCATATATGCCTCTTTGCAGGCGTTTTTAAGTCATTAACAAGCATCTTCGAGGATTTCAACGTCTACATGTATAAGCATTGGCGTGGTGGGATAGTGGTACCCGAGGCGAAGCACTAAAGGGTTCTCTCCCCCCCCACCACAACCCCCACCCCACCCTAAAATTTAGGAACATTATATTTTTGCAAACAACATCTTTGCAAATAATGTAAAATAAAATATGTATAACATTAAAAAAAAACAAAAAAACAAAAAAAAAACAAAAAAAAAACAAGAAAAAACAAAAACAAACAAACATTCTCCAAACTATTCCCACTGTGAATTTAACAAATTCTACTTCAGAGGGACACTTTTCGCACGAATGGCCTCAGTTTCTCTCTATACATATATATTTTCCCTGTCGTTTTCTAATTTGTCTCTTCCTTTTTCCTGCCCATTTCTTCTTTTCTCCTCTTTTGTCCCTCCAATTCCTTCTCGATGTGTTGCGTACTTTCTGCGAGTAACCCCCTATAATATAGTGTCACCCGGGGCGGATCGCCCTCCGCCCCCACCTTAGTACGCCACTGCGTATAAGTAATCTTTGGCGAGAAGATCGTTGGATGAAAAAACAAGAGGCGCGCTTCCTGGCTCCTTAGAGCCATCTTTCTTCTTCCCTTTTCGTTCACATATCTTGACTCTTTCATATACAGGGACTCTAGGCACACTAGAGTTAGCTGCTTCCTGTGTCCCAAAATAATCTTTGTCTCGATCCAGTGTTTTGCGATCCATGGCATCCGTAAATCAATATCCGTGCGCGGTCTCATCTTCAACCTTGCGCGGCGCGTTCCGCTGCCGCGCGCGCCGCGCCGCGT